>JAWWEE010000074.1:76789395-76816912 GCA_035221455.1 Xenops minutus | reverse complement strand
CCTTTATTGTCACAGACCTGTTAATCTCCTCCCCAAACCATGCCTAGTTTCTAGCTCCTTCTAGCTAGCCCCTATAATACCCTTCTACCCTGTTTAATAAACGGCCATTTCACCTTAGCCCATGTTTCGTGTGGAGTCGTCCTTCCCATTATCCCGTTCAGGTCTGTGTCAAGACGTGGTATCCTGTAATTGGTACTAAACCTAAAATGCAATTTATGCATAACTATGTAACTTTTAATAAATACACACTTCAAAATAAAACTCAATTTCACAATCACTGTTATATGAAAATATATTGTGGCTGAACTTTACAAATAAAAGCTGTAACCATAAAATTGCTGAAAAGAAAGTATGAGGGAACTTTATTTAAAAACATTTGTATTCATAAAAAATACACATTACTCTCAAGGCCATCTGAATCTGGAATGTCAACAACTGAGACAACTGTGGGGCCAATACTCTTCTATGTGCATTGTATTCACAGTATAAATACAAACAATCTGGAGATACAAAGACTTAGAGACAGAACCTTAAAAATAATATTTGGAGCCATACACTCCTACAGTTCAGTAGTGTTTTTATATTATCTGGAAATTTTCTCATGCAAATAGGCAAAATATGTTCCCATAATTTGATTAGCTATTTATTATGAAAGCTCTGAAAATTTGAAAAAAAAAATATTTGATTAAGAAACATATTATTTTCTTTTAATTGGAGACTGCCTCTATGGCTGAAAATTCTAGCTTTCTCTTCTTTTAGCAGCTGTCCTGAAAGTTGAAATTCTTTCAAACACTAAATTACTAAAAATATGGATTTTCTTAGCCTTAATAAAGTGAAAGGTTTTGGTTCACAAGAAATTACTGTCAATTCACTTCCTGGAAATAAGACTTTTCATTGGACTATTACATTTTCATGACAAGGCACTGCTGTTGTTCTACAGTGGTTTTCAATGTATTTGGTGAATAAGATCAGCCTTCTAAGCTTTCTCTCTCATAGTTTTGCTCAAGAATAGTTTGTAGTCCGTTAAATCCTATTCATGGAGAAAAGGTTGTCAGCCAGCAGTCTGCTGAGGGCACCAGCCACAACTGATAGGAAGACATGAGTGTTGCAGGTCCTTAAACAGATTCAGCATTTTCATTTAATTGTGAAACATGGCTTTTTAAAATAAGGGAAGTGTAGACAGAATATACTCTCCCATATTCTTGAAAATATCAGTGTGAGAACCCTTCAAGGAAATGAAAAGAATAGAATGACAAAGGTCAGGATGTCTAATAGAATTTTCTATTGTGTCTGAATTGCCAAAACAACTTACTCTTCCTCAGGCAGCCACTATCACAAAAAGTCTTCCTTATTAAAAGAGGTTTCTCACCTCAACTTAATCTCTGCTGAGAGTTTCAATTCATAGGTAATGGTAAAGCAATATAAACCTAAAATAACTATATACACAGTCTTGTTTGTCCTGGTAAAATGGAAGGAACGGATACTATTGTTGTGTTGCAAAATCATTTTATTTGCTTTGGTTCACATGAAAGATGGAAGGCTACAATGTAATAAGCTTTACTTCAGAGAGAAAAAGATTTTGAAGACTTGATCTTCTAAAATGCATATTTTAAAGAATACCTTCAGAATTTCAGAACATTTCTGTTTAATTTGAAACGAAATGCCCCTTTGGCATCCTCACACATACTGTGTTATAGAAAATGAACTGCTAGACCCAGTTCTACATCATTATCAGCATACCCTGATACCCCTATACCTCATCAAAAGCAACAGTGGGAGCTGATTTTTGTACTGTGAAACAACAAGTTCTACTCAGGAAGAGCTCATATTAATACAAACCTATCACAAATAAAGGTACCAACACCTTTGCTGCCATAATTGTCTAGTTCTAATAGGTCTGTAGTGATGGGAAGGATGCCCATCCTGGTAAAGTTATTTGTGGCACTGGGTTGACCTTACAGGAGCATTTCAATACCTAAAGGGAGCCTATAAGAAGAGAAACTGATCAAAAGGGCTTGTAGAAATAGGACAAGGGGGAATGGCTTTAAACTGAAGGAAGGTAGATGAGGGTGGTGGGACACCAGAACAGGTTGCCCAGAGAAGCTGTGGATGCCCCATCTCTGGAAGCTTTCAAATCCAGGCTGAATGAGGCTCTGAGCAACCTGATCTAGTGGAAGGCTCATGGCAGGGGCGTTGGAGCTAGATGGTCCCTTCCAACCCAAACTATTCTATGATTCCATGTGATTTTGCAGGAAATAAAAGTCCTAGTGACTTTCTATTGTCCATCAAGTACTACAGAAAAAACAATTCTGTACTTTGTGATGTGTCTTGGAAATATTAAATGTGCATGATTTCCTCTTTGAATAAAAATTTGTTAAATTACCATCCAACTATTGTTAAAATATTAAAAATGAAATTATTAAAACAAGAAGGAAGAAAGTAACACAGAAAATCACAGGTAAGGAATAAGAAAATGCATTCTCGGGAGTATGACCATGTGATCTTGTTGTCACAAGGCAGGGGTAATGTGTGCTTCAAATTGAATATCTATGTATGTCAAGATTGCTCAGTTAGAAGGATTTCATAGGTTTTGAAGATTTGGTTTAGCCAAGAGGGTTTAATGATATTTTCTTGTATATTTAAATATTCAGGTGAATTGGTTTCTAAACACTCATGGCTGCCTGGGCAGAACACAGACATATGGCACATGTTAGGCATCTAGAATATTAAAAATGAGGAATTCTCCTGGCATCACCTCAGATGAGAATATTTACTTAGTTTTTCACCTTGTGTCAAAGCAGAAGATTTCCCAAGACAAGTGACTCAGTTCATAGAGCTGGTTACACTGACTTGACAGAATACTTATGCAAGTGATTCAGTTCAGTACCTTTGGGATTACAGCAGGGCAGAATCTTCGTGAAGTTTTGAGGCAGATGGAAGGAGACAGAGATCTGATAGATGATTCTGCCTTGTTGTTCATAGTCCATTTTTGTTCTAAGCAAATGTAGTTCATCTTATTGTATTATCTAACCGCAACTGTGGGAATATAGGACTTTCTGTCCCAAGGGATGTCCAGGTGTTTTCTCAGGATACCTTTTGATTCATTTTATAAAGTGTGTTTCCTTGAAAAATGAAGCTAGGGACAAAAAGGAAGCTCACATTCTCATTAATTTCTTTAAAGCTTCCCTTGTCAAAGAAGGATCTAATCTAGTCTAAAAAAATGTCAAGGCAGCAAATTAAAGTCTCTAACTTCAAGCAAAACTACTCTTTTAAGATGCAAGAGACCAGACAAAAACTACCGATTTTTTTAATATAAACCAAATATAAGCCAATGAGAATTTGCACATACAATAGCCTGCCTTGCACAGAAGCTGAAGCAAGTTGCAAACCTTCAGTACCTTAAGAATTATAATCATCACTGTACCTGAGGACTTGACCCTGTTGCTAAGAAACACTGAAGAAGTTCCAAGGTCTTATAAATACACAATGATGTAAGGTTAGACAATGCAGTCGAGAAATAATCTGCTTCATTTGTAGACCACACGTGTTGCCATAAATATTTATGGTATATACCACTGAAGCACATCAAAACTGTCTTGGTCACATGAAGATCAGCAATAAAGAAAACCTGTAACTAAATGAGCTGAAAAGGGATTTTTAATGTGGAGCAAATGGAATCACAGAGGGAGAATGAAATCCAAAAGACCTTCCCTAACTCAAGAGAGAAATTTCTCATGAAAAGTCAGCTAGATCAACTGAATACCTTAGGCTACATAAAGGAATCCTGTTCATTTGAAATAGGCAAAATGAGCACTTAGAAATTCTTCAAGAGGATGGATTTCCAAGTTAACTGAATTAAGTGTCATATGTAGCATTGGTAGGGGAAGGGGAATACTATGTACTTGTAAATTATGTAGACTGATTATGTTCTTTTGAGGTAAACATCCAAATGTGCCTTGAGGCCAAGGTTACTGACTTCAGGGAGTTCAGGAAAACTGAAATTTTAATTAACCACAGATTTGCATTATACAATCATCTCTTTAAGAATTGGGTTTTAATCTTGAAGGATCTTCTTCAAGGGAAAACCCAGACCCAGATCAGAAAAAAAAGCAAATTTGAGGTATTACTTCATGACCACAAAGGGGAGAATGACAACAATACACAAAAAGAGGTCAGAGATGCTTTCAGATTAGGACATGCAACAGGAATAGTAGACTTCACTTACCTTATTTAAACTAGAGAAAGATCACAGATGATCTCACAAGAGACAGGGTAATGTTTTATTCTGTCCTCACCAGCACAAAGAACGTGATTCTAAATACTGATGCTTGAGGCTAATTCAGTAACACTGACTGATTTTTGTAATTCTGTATTTATAGAATAATAGAGTCTTCTGAGTTGGAAGGGACCCACAAAAATAATCAAAGGCCAACTTCTAGTTAGAGAGCACCACTATGGTAAAAAGAGTCACTGGAAATGATATTGTATCCTTAAAAAAAAAAAAAAAAAAAAAAAAAAAAAAGAATGATATTGAAATAAATAAATGCCACAGAGAGAATAAAAAAAATCTAGGAAGGTAAGAGTGAAAATGCAACAAAGCATGCAAAAATGTTTTACTAAGCCACTAGTTCAAAATTGGAAGAAGGAGAAAGTCTTCAAGGATAAAGTGATTCAGACAGAAGATAACAGGTCATGATAGAGTCTGTTTTATTTAGCAGCTTTTCTCTATATTCTGAACAAAAGGTATGCACCAGGTTTTCTACAAAATCTTGACTCTTAAATCAGGGTTTTGAACTTCTGTTGATTAACAAATAAACTCTTGCAGGCACAATTGTACCTTCTTACTATTGAGTTTATGTTGTCCATACCCGAGGAGGCAAAGTTCTTGCAAATATGTCCTCAAATGACTTCCACGACTGTGCTGCTGTGTATTTCTCATTTCACTGGTACGTCAGTTCCATAAAGCTCTTTTTGCTAGTACTAGGTGAATGCCCCTGGTATTAATCTCTTCTTCCTTCTATTATATACCTGCCTCATAAGCATAGCTTAGATGTTAACCTAGTTACCCAAGCCTTGATTCCCTCTGGTTTCATGGGTCTTTAGGGGTAGCTAGCCATCTCTACTGGATACCAAACAGGTTAAACAGCTCTCCCCCTACTTCCAGTCACTGATAAGATTTTCACCAGACCGCTTCTCAGTTACCCATATCAAATTAGGACCCCTTCTTAGGACTTACTCTGGGCACTTAGAGTCAAACCGTGATTTATGTTTGGCAAGTTTTTCTGCATAATTTATAAACTGTGACCTTTTCTCTTCAAATACACAGGGAGAGCTCGTTGAGAGTCTCATTTTGAATCTGATTTTCTTTATAATTTCAGTCTTTTTCTCCTACTCTATTTAGAACATTGCAGCAAAGACTGTTTTCCCAGTCAGCTTTAGACTTTTCATCCTTCTGTCTGTCCTCTTCCACTGTCTTGCTGCTCCACCTTGCACTCAAATATACTGCATATTTTTACTTTTGCTATCCTTCATCTGTACTATGTATAACATCTTTACTTTTGTATGAAAAGCCTGTTATTGAAGTCTTCTTTTTCCAGTAATTGAATATTCAACGTCGAGAGAGGTTAAATTTTGTTTTGGTGGGTGTTTTTTTCATTTTGTTTTGTTTTTGTGAGTTTCTTTTTGTTTGTTTTTTTGGGAGATTTATGAGGGGTTTGTTTGGGTTTTTTTGTTTATTGTTTGGGATTTTTTTTTTTGTTTTTCTGTTTGTTGCTGTTTTTCTTTTTTAAATTCTTATGCCTTTGCTATTCTGTTCTCGAATCTTTGAAAAATTCTATTTGGTTTATGTTGCAAAGTTTTGATAGTGGGAGTGGGAGGGCAACAGAGGCGGTCCCTGAGTGGAGGGAGACACAGTCAGCTCCAGCTGGCTCCAACAGTCTCACCACAGGGCATGGATTAGTAAGGAAGGACAAAACCCTGCCAGGCAAACAAGGCTGAATGAGGCGAACCCTGTGAGCAGTAGCCTTGGGAGCCCCGACGGGAAAGTGGGAAGAGGGGCTCCGAGTTCCTCACAGGAATGGCCCTGCAGCCCCAGCAGGGAAAGACCCCAATGGTGAAGGTGTTCTGGATATCCACTCTGCAGCCCATGAAGTGCCCCATATCACAGCAGGTGGATGTGCCCAAAAGGAAGATGCAGCCCATGGGAAGGCCCCATACTGGAGCAGGGCAAAGCTTGAGGAGAAAGAAAGGGGAGAGAGGAGTTGTTAGGGACTGGCTGCGTTTCCCATTTCGCTGGAGGGGAGAAGGTAGAGGAATTAGGAATGACGGAGAAAAGCTGAGTCTGTGAGCCTTGTAGAAAGTGGGCTTTGATGGTGGATGGTGGTTTAGGTTGTGTCCTTGTTTCTTGTGATTCAACTCGACTCTTACTGGTTAAATTATGTAGGCTTTCCTCAAGTTGTGTCTGTTGTACATGATGGTACTTGAGGTCCTCAAGTGATCAGTGATCTCCCTGTCTTTATCTCAAACCAGGAACTTTTTCATCTTATTTTTCCCCCTGTCCAGCTGAGGTGGGGCAGAGAGAGAGCAACTGAGTGGGATCTGGCAGCTGGAAAAGGTCAACCCATCACAGAAGTTCCATGAAAATATGTACAAACTTATCCACCATCCATCCTCTTAAAAAACTTTCTCTTCATACTCCACTTTGCCATGGATTTTATAAACCCCATGATAATCAGTAGCTTGATGATGCATGAAAGGATTGGATATGTTGGTTATTAAAGTTTTATGTATTACTGTGTACCTTTGTCTGTTTTGTATGTAGACTGCACAGATTAAAAAGCCCTGAGGGCAGTGATAATTTTGTTGTGTATGGTTATAGAGTATGCATTAGACTACAGTACTGATTCATGAATAGGGTCCCTTAAGGCTATAGATCAGTATTTTAAGCAACTATATGCAACACCCTTTGCTTTTCCTTACTTTGCAATACTGGCAAATGTAGACATTTTAAATAGAAATTTAAGACTATACTTTTTTCATAAATTTCTATATTCTACAAAAGTACCACACTAAAATTTCCAGAATATCAGTCAGTTACCAATAAAGACTATTTCTGTAGTATGTAAAATAAAATAGGAGAATGGAGTGGATGAGTACTGGAGGTCCTTTACAACTCAAATTATTGTGTGGTTCTAAGGAGCAAAAATCTCTCAAATCCTTATTGACAGGGAATTTATGCTTTTGTGAGCAAAGAAGTTAAAAAAGTAAAGACTTTGGAGGATAGATTGGCAATCTGACTGTAATTCTAAACAAAATACCTAGTAGTTAAGCATTCACATGTAAGAAATCATTCCTAAATCTCATGTTTATGGACACATTCGTTCTCTTTCAAGAAAAACTGCAAAAAACAAATTAATCAATCTAAGAGTACTACAGTGATACAAAAAGAATAACTATTATGTTCTGTGGCTATCTTTTAAATATTTCTCAATTGTTTTCAAAATACATGCATGGGCAAACACATAAATACACACATGTAAACACACACGTATTTTGGGGTAATAAACTGATTTTGTTTTTTACAGTGTGCATTTTACCATCAACAATGGAAATTTTGATTAAAATAATTTTCTTTCATGTTACTTCAGATGTAAAATTCCAATAGTTTTTCTGTCCATTACTTTTATTTTTCTTTTTTTCTTTTTTTTTTTTTTCCTGGAATTATCCTAGCAAATGAGCTTACTAAGAATAATGTTCCTAAATCTGAAAATTTTAAAATGGAGAAAGAAAAAAGTAATTATGCACATAAATATAGCATTTTCACAGTAGAATCTAAGATGCTTTCATCCAATCAGGTAAGCAGAAAAAATTTCACATGATTTATGTCTCCACAATAAGAATCAAATCATTCTGAGTACATATTCAATTAATTGCTTTGGAATGTTGTGTTGACCTGCAAGTGCCAATACAGTGTAGTCTATCTCTAGCAATTAAATTTGAGAGAGGAAATATTAGTGCATTTAGTCTTTTTGATTTGGAACCCTAGATGGAACAAGCTGCAGTCTACAGCAAATATCACTCACTTTTTATTTTGGTTTTAAGAAATAGTGTTTAGTCGGCAGTATAGTGAAACCAATCTGGCAATTGCTGAAAAATTACAATTGTAGCAAGTTTCAATGACGTGGAGTACAAGCATCACTGGTAACAAATTGGAGAGAAACATCAAACTAACCAAAAAGCTTGCAAGCTTGCTAAGACAGACACACCAATTGCACCGCTACTTGCAGCAGTTCTACTATGAGTAACTTAATCTGAGAAAATAAATTCTCTTCTTTTACAGTGTTGCATTTGGCCTACATGGAATGCATCATAATCATGAGTGGTCAAATTTGACTGGAAGGCTTCCTAGCCAAAACTTGGGAGAAAAGGAGAAAGGGAGGACACTGTGATATCTTAACATGAGTATTTACGGCATACTGTGAAATAAGACCAATACTGTCTTTTGTGAAAAGAAAAAGGAAATATCTAGTCTCCTCCTACCTTTAGAAGTGTGTAAGTATTGTCTATTCTTTTCTTAACCCATAAATATTATTCAGTCCTTATCTCTCCAAATTGGACTGTTGGTACAGAAGGACAGGTAGGATCAGATGTCTATAGTCATGATCCATGCTGTTCAGAGCACCGTCAAAGAGATAGTCAAAGGCAGGGTTTGTAGAATATCAAATTGCTCTCTATGGCTTTATATTTGAAAGCAAAGGATCCTTCTCAAATCTTAGAAATGGTGAAAACCACATAACTGGTAGATGATAAAAGAGCAAAGCATCCAGATCTCTCAGTTATTTTTTACTGTATTGCCTTAGAAAATGATGCTAAATTTATTATATGTTTCAGAATTATTTTAAGTAGAAATATTCCTGATTTGTCTATTTCAAGTCAGTGATATTATCTTAAAGTATCAGTTCATGTTTTCCCTTAATTAAAACCTATAGGTGATGACAGGTAAAAGCATTTAAAAATCTGAACCTATAGTTTATTGCAGTTTTTGTTCTGTGTACATAACACACACACACAGACACACACACATACAGGCACACATTTTGAAACCACATAGAAATGATAGTTGCATCTTTTTCTAGCCTGCAGGGAAAATTGTTATAGCTTTTATCATTGAGAGTATGAAAAATTCAACATTAAATAATTTCAAATTAATGGATATTTTTCTCTGAGGGAAGAAATAATTCCATGTGGTACCTCCCGGAAGCCAAATAAGATGATTTCAGCCTCTTGGGAGGATATACAACAGTTTCACAGAAGAAGCCTTTTGACTGACTTTCATTTAATTCCCAGTAGGTGTTTCATTTTCTCTTAAAGACTTAATCATTATTTTTCCTTTTTGTTCAGAGCAAACATCTTTCTCTTCAACTGCAATAAAAAGGATCAAAACTCAAAGAGCTGACTTTTTCATAAAACATATGACATGCACTTTTTCTTTCTAGGAGCAGACTTCTGAAGCAGAAGAATTAAATGCATGTTTTTACAGGACTCAGGGAAAAAAGAAAATGTTGAAAGATAAATATATGGATAAGAAAAAATTCAATTTACAACATAGCTTATCTGTTTTGACACTTAACATTCCACAGATTAGAGCATTAACTGAAAAAAAAGAAATCAAATCAAAAACCAAAGCAGAATAGTTACATCTTTATCTTTTCAAAATTCAAAGAAATGTAAAGTGCTTCATAGAAGACACATTAATGACATTATGAAGGAAGCAGGAGTGGGAAGAGAAAAAAAAATCCATGAACTCTACCAGAGAGATGCAAGTACAAGCCTGAAGAAAGAAAGGCAGAACATGGATCTCTCAAGTAGAGATACCGAAGGAAGATAGACTGAGGATCTCTAAAACTAAAATTCATTTCTCTACAACACTAAGTACATTAGTGAGGTTAACAAATTTCAGATAATCATATTCCAAACGTAAGTTTTGAAAATTGTTTACTAATAGAATTCCCTAAATCAGTAAGTTTCTGTATGAATATGTAGTCATCCTTCATGTCTTTCTCCATCAGCAAAAAATGCGCAAGTTACCCTTTCTTTTCTACACTGATTTGTAAGACCAAATTTATACCCCATTCTACAGTTCTCAAGAAACAATGTTAATATATTATTTTAGGTTCTCTGGATTGTGAGAATAATAGCCTACACCGAGAAGTAGTTTTGCTTTCTCTGTTTTCTTTTTACTTTCAGGGAGAAAACAAGTAAAATTAAGGCATCTAGACTGAAGAATAAGAATGAGTGTGCTCTAGGACTCTTGTAAAAGTTCTCTATGGAGAACGCCTGAGCTGAGCAAATTGCATGTAGATGGAGAAAGGTGCATGCAGGTGTGCAATTGGTTCAGGCTCATGGAAAGTTGTGAAACAAAATCACAAGAATATCAGGGGCTGCTAGGCAGTCTGAGTTAATTATACGATTTATGAGATATATATGACTTAAGACAGGCTGCAAGAATAATTCTTACTATAGCTGTAGGCGCTTTTTCAGATCTTCTCCTGAATCACAAGCTACCTTTGTTGGTTGGGCAAGTGACTTTTTCCTGACCTATGCAAAATATCTACAGAGCTAACAGCTAGCCTTAAAAGATTACATTGCAAACAGACATCAGACTGCAGCGAGTTTGATAATGAAACACACTGCAGATAATCTTATATTGACTCCAGAAAAAAAAAAGGACCAAACGAGAAAAAAAAAAAAAGAAGAGAGAGAAAGAGAAAAAAAATGTTTTGTAAAAGTTAGTGAAATACTTGCCAAGTGAGAATATCCTGAGCTTCAAAATATTTCTGTAGTTTCTCTTTAGCTCCAGAAATTATGATCCCAGCTACTGCCACTTTTAATAGTATTTTGCTGTGTTCTTCATATTGGATCAAATCTAGCTGTTAACCAACTCAGAAAACACTGTGATTTGAAATTTTTTCATGCATGTGCTTGAGACAAACAATGTAAGTTGAAACTAAAAGAAATAACTTTTTGTTTATTTGGTGTTTTGGTGTTGGGGTTTTTTTGTTGTTTTTTTGTTTTTTGTTGTTGTTGTTTCTATTGTTTTTGTTTTAAGGGGGCTTCTGCTTAACATTTTGATGTAAGCAACTTAACAGGGCATAAAGAATATCGCAACTCAGCTTTCTGCAGTTTGATAATCCACTTTCTAAATCAAGAATGCCAGCTTCAACAATGTTATTCCTTTTAACAGATTGTAGTTGTAGTAAGAAATGGATGACTACATACAAAATTGTAAAACTGTTAGGCATCATTTGTCACCAAATTTCAAGTGGCAGCTTATGACTAAAAGTGGATGTATTCCCAATTCATATTTATTTTGTGGCTGCAAATTCTGATTAAATAAAGTAATAACAACATTTTTGCTTCCTAGGTTTTAATTTATTTAGAAATTTGTATACTCTTTCAAGTCAGAAGATAATGCAAGCATAAACATATTACCAATTAATATTCAAAATGAACCAAGTTATCTCACTCTTCACTAAAAACAAAAACAAAAAACAAAAAAGCTTTTGATGAAAACATTAATTGATTATATCCTGGGAAATATGAAATTCCGCACTTATCTGTGCCAAGATACACGGGTTACAATGCTGGTGTTGAGCATGGGTAGTCTACCAAATTCTGCCCTTCTACCACATAATTAACTGAAGATCTACTTTTCTTCAAAGAGAAGCTAGTGAAACACCCACCAACTCATGTTACTTAAATTGCCTCAGTTTCTTAATGAATTGAAAGAAATTATTTTCTTCTTTGCCTATTAGTTTACTTCCAGTTTCTTGCTGTTTGAGAAATACTCGTTTATAAATGCCCCAAGTACAGTAATTAACCCTTACACAGAAGATGCATACCACTATATAATAAGGATCCACCGTCTTTTCCCTTTCTTCAATATTGATACCATACCATGACATCTTCCAGGTTTAATATGAGCGCTAAATAAGAATTTCCTTGCTACTTTCACCTATTCTCCCTTGGTTATTTTGAAAATCCTTTTTTATCACAATGCAGCAATTTTCCATAACTTTCTTCCTCCACTGAAAATCTCAGTTCTATTCACAATAACTACTTTCAAATCTGTTAAAATGCAGAAATTTTGTTGTCCCTAAAAAAGCAGGGTCAAAGACTTTTCAAAAAAACCCCAAACTATTAATGTGTCTTACTAGCAAGGAGGACAATTCTGTCTTCTCTTTTGTATTTTAGAATCTTACTATAGGTTTCCAGGAAGGAGCAGAAAATTAACATTAGGTATTGTCAGTTATAAGTTTTATGCAAAATACAAGATATTAATAAAATCAATCAATGGCTTCTAATTCCTGAAATGTGTACGTGTGTATGTGTATGTGTATACATTCATCTGCATATAACCTTTTTTTTACGATAAGTAATTTCATAATATATATAAGAAAAAAAAGAGAATATTTTAAGTAAGATAGGTAGTCAAAATAATAACCATATATCCCTCTTTGTATTAATGGTCATAAATTCCTACTAGCCATGACTTTTGTAACACTGAACTGATAATAAAAATCTAGCCTGTTGTTTCACACATAAAATGCAAACATTTCAAAGTGTAACTACACAGTATGAGCAGGTTATATCACTAGGTACTCATTAGAGAGATACAAGCTAGAATTACTCTATATGGGGTACCTTTAAAGGATAGAGGTCTACTGATTTCAGATTGTTCTATACACATCAAGGAAAATAAATTCTACTTAAATGTTAATTACTGAAAAATTAATTCTTCAATATGTAAGATAATAAATTGACTTTTAAACAAAATCTCTACAGTTGAATATAATTTAGACAAATTCCTTCTCCCTAGATGAATAGCAGATACAATAACCTGTAAAATTTATGTCTGAGAAATTAATCCAAGAAAGAGGAAGTTAATTATTTTCCAGTAGCTCATCAGTCAGTATACACTGAACTTACATTACAATGCAAAACGTAAGCATTGAGTTTAAAAAGGAAATATTTGAAGTTGCTAAGCAACAGTGTCTTTGTTTATCATAATGGTTTTGAAATGAATACACTGGAAGCATAAAACAAAACAAATGAATATACAAGAATATAATCTATTTCATGGCCAACATAAGAAAACAACCTTTGCCTACAGAATATAAATTAGTAAATATTCTTGACTACTTGTTCTATGGTTCCATGGATGTTTTCTCTATGGATCGTTGGTGTTATTTTGACTTCACTTTGGAAACATCTTATTAAAAAGATATAGTTAAATAAGAAATAAGAAACTACAGAAGAGGCTTATTACTGAGTATAATTCCTGAAAAATGTTCAAAGTAAAAGATTATTCTACACCTGAATTTGTACACAGACTGATAGAAACATGAAATATTAATTTATAGTAAAAATACCTAAGCTTATAGACTTGATTGTCCAAATGCATTTATTTAATTTCTCTTAAAAACTTATCTTTACTTCTTCTTACAAAAGATAATAAACATTTCTTCTCAAAAAAACAGTGTTCAAGGCCAAGATCGATGGATCTTTGAGCAATCTGGTCTAGTGGATGGCATTCCTGTCCATGGCAGGGACAGTGGAACTAAATGATCTCTAGGGTCCCTTCCAAACCAAACCATGCTATGATGCTATGAAATAAAACAGGGATGAATTCTTTGAGGTGGGTTTTAAACCACTCAGGTTACAAAAAGCCAAGTCAGTGACTGTGTATTGAGGGACTTCATAGAGGTCTCCACTTGTGGAGCAGTGTAGCCTCAAAGAAGTCATAGCTGCTTTCCCAAGGATGTCGAGGAAATTTCTGAAGACTAAGAGTTCTCCCTCTGAAAAACTCTCTTGTGCCAAATCCCTTGCAGTGAGTGGGGAGAAGGAAAGTGGACCCATGTGCTCTGTGAAAAAGAGTGTCCCATCCTCGTGATTCTCAGCTGGAGAGGTGCCAACAGAGCCAGTCTCTTCAAAAGCTGAAATTGAACTGCCTAATGTGTCTGTCTTATTACTACCTGCAACTTTCCAATGTATGTCATCACTTTGTCATTTAAAAGACATGGGGTTAACTCTGACAACTTTCAATGTATTTTTCACTCTAAGTAAATGAGGCCAAGACTTCTTGTATTCTGATAAATGAGACAGATCACCAGCCATAAGGGGTGACATTGGCCATCTTCTAATGTGCCTGACTGCAGTCATTGGGGCTGGCATTTTGCACTTTGCATTGAATACACTGCTGAAGTGAATAAGACCTCAGTCACCCCTCAAATAACACTTAGGAGTCAATATATAATACAATCAGAGAAGGTACTGAGTTGGAAGGGACCTATCAGGATCATGGAGTCCAACTCCTGGCCCTGTGCAGGACAGCCCGAGAGTCACACCACGTGCCTGAGGACATTGTCCAAACACTTCCTGAACTCTGGCAGGCTTGTGCCCAACCGCCCTCTGGGTGAAAAACCTTTTCCTGATATCTAACCTAAACCTTTCCTGTCACTGGTCATGAGTGGAGAGATCCACGCCTGCCCCTCTGCTGCCCCTTGTGAAGATACTGAACGCCACTGAACTCTCCCCTCAGTCTCCTCCAGGCTGAATAAACCCAGTGAGCTCAGCTACTTCTCATAAGCCTTCCCCTCCAGGCTCTTCACCATCCTCGTGGCCTTCCTTCAGATGCTGATAGCTTAATATCTCTTTTATATTGTGAAGCCCAAGTGTCTATGTTTGATGCGTCACTGCTAACTCAAACAGTGGATGTCAGGTTTTTTCCAGGGTAGTTAACAAATACCCTGAATGTTTGGCAAAATTCCTGGTTTTCTATCAAGATTTTCAGATCTTTGAGAAGATATTTCTTTATCTTTCCTGCCTTTTTCAAGTACAGTTTACTTTTATGTCCGGTGCTACAAATGTTACCATATAAACACACACATGCACAAAGGCAGTGGAAATGCTGGGACTTTGTTTTATTTCACATTCCTCAGATACTTTTATCCCAGATGACATGGTGCAGTCCTTAAACTTCTGAAATCATCCATGCTTTTGAGGTATATATGTGTTGTAAAAAAAGGAAAATGTGAGGAGAATTTTTTTCCCTTAAAAAACAAATCCCACTTTTCCCCATGTTTTTTGTAATGTCCTATATATTTTTCAAAGGGAGAGAAATATCAGAGGAGGATTAAGGCTCACATTCAGGTCTCTATACGTATCCACAATTTTAGTGGTTTGGGAGGTTTTTGCTTGTTTGTTTGTTTTTTGTTTGTTTTTTTATGTCAAAAAATGAATAACACCAGTTTTTTGAGTGGGCAACTCAACTTTCAAATGCATATTTTTGGAGGTATTAATGAGGTATTTTTTAGGTTAATTCATTCTGCTAAGATAACAAGCACAAACATCTATTTTCAAGATTTTTTTAATATTTATCTCTGAATACTTTTTGAAGGAAATGGGGCTTACTTGGCTCATACACTTCTGGGCCTCTGGAATGAACAGTCATGGCTGCATAGACGGAGCAAAACTCAGCCAGCCCAGCAGGTATTTCTTAGGATAATTAGTGACTATGAGAAGAAAATTTAATATGCAAGCTAAATAAAAGCAAATAAATGTAAAAAAATTTCCCTTAAAATAGGAAAATGGATTTGCCATCTAGTCTTTTTTGTCTTCCTTAGAAAAATGGGAAATTTGTCAATGGTTTTGAAAATAGAGAAAAGAATAATTTTAGATTAATGTCCTCTGTGAAGGTGCACATGGATCCAAATATAAAATAACTATGAAACTTTGGTTCTAAAATAAAGTACTGATCTGCAAAGAAATAAGTACCCTTAGAGACAAAGAGCAGACTATCTTGATCATTAATGAATGTCAGTGGATAGTATGATGAGAAGACTTTGTAGAAACATGTCCTTAATTTTGAGCTTGGCTGTGTGTGATATGTATCTTTGTCTCATAGAATATTAAGAGCATTCTATGTAAACTCACATTTTGAGAACCATAAATACAATGCAATCCTACAAAACGCCTAGAGAAACTGTCAGTCTGAATCTCTTACTGCTCCCACTACCATTCAGCAACAGTTCCTAAGACCTTAAAGGCATGGCTTAGTAAGCACTATCAGGAAAATATTTTAAGTTCCTTATTTTAGTAATGATGTTCCAAATAACTGCTTAAAAAAAAAAAAAAAGGGGAGCTTTAAAAAAAAAAATCCACCTGAACACTAAAGTCAAAAATCAAAAAGAAGAGTCTGATAAAGCTATAAAAGCTTATTTCACAGAACATTTTTATTGGGTTATTAATCAACAAGTTAACATATTAACCTACAAGTCAAATACAAATTTTGTGACAGTCAAGCATTAGGTAAAAATAAATGGGAAGTGGATTGAAGGCAATCCTGTTTATGGATTAAGGATGTAACAAGTCCTACTTCCATGAACACAGTAAGAAGCTATCAGCAGGGATATCCATGTTTACTCACAATTAGGAACATTTTTCTGAATTAACTGATTTCTTTGGGTTTATAATTCCATTCTTGACTTTGTGCATATTTACTGTATGGATTACATAAATATGTTACAAAAATAAAAAAATCTGTCACCTCCTCCACCTTGTTAAAAGCCATAATTGGCGCAACACTTCAACCATCCTGTGTAAATTCTTACTCATTCTTGAGCAGTGTGATATATTACCTAGGTTGAGAAGTAATATGCAGCTTTGTTTGTATTGCAGATACCTTCCATTTCAGCTGTAAAAGACCTTAAAAGTAATAGCAACTCCTGTCACTTAATACCACTTAAAAGAGACAAAAAATATTTTATTGAGGGAAATATTTTAAGCCTATCCTTTCTATTCAAAATGCTTCCTGAATTCCATTAAAAGGACACAATGCACCTCAACATGTTGTAAAAGTGTTATAATATTTTTTTTCTGAAGATTTTTTTCAAGGTATTTCCAAGGAAAATTGTAATAACAAGCAGCTAGTCATAAAGAACTGTGTGTCAACTTATGACTCCTTGCCTTAAACCCAAAGTGGAAAATGTTAACAATAAATTCCTTTTCATCACAAACATCACTTCTTAGAAAAAATATGTTACTGTTAAGTTCCCTACACAGAGGGATCTGTAACTGTGTGAACTATACTTTCTATTCATGAATTTTGTACATCTTTCACCAGCATTGTTACTGGCTGCCCAGCACAACTCATCCCTCATTATCAGGATGAATACAGAATAAAGCAAACAAATCTTTCTACTTTGTAAGTTTTGTTGGCAGAATTTAACAGTTACATACATGGAATATTAGCATAAGGGATACAGTCATTATATACTAATGGTTTGCAAAGTGGAAAGACAATATCCTCAGCATCACTCTGCACAGCATTTCAAATGGCACATTTCAGGCTATTTATGCTAATTTTCATCATTTACAGAACATAATGATACAAATCAGTTAAATTTCATCACAACAGCCTCTAAGTGTTTAGAACTATGGAGAACATGATAATGGTCTCATTAACCGTAAGTTGAGAATTGAATTTCCATTTCTAGGCAAAACTGTTATTGCTTTACTCATGATCCACAACACTTTTCATGTTTCATAGGTCGTAACAGCCACTGGTCAGCTCCATGTCTTTCCCTTAGTGGCCTCATTGAGTACCCCCAAAGCAATAAAGAAAGATCAATTTATACTGATCTTACCTGAAGTGAACTTATTGTCTGCTTTCTGGTTGATATTAGCTTGACAAAGAGCAGCAATATCCAACTTCCCTTCACATGCTTAGGAGCCTTAAGTATATACAGAGTTCATAGCTTAAACCATTGATATATTGAAAAAAGGAAGCAATAGCACAGCAAATGTTTGCTTTTCAATCTGACATTATAGTGAGAAGGATAATAAACACTGTGTTCATAAGTATAGCTAAAGCAAGCAAAAAGCCATCACTTCTGAAGTATATGAATGCTAGGAGGCATTAGGAGAAAAAGGTCAACTGACTGTCCAAAGCCCATCAAAAAGGTTAGTTACATCAAACAGTACAGCTAAGATATGTCCTGGATCAACAGCAGAAATATTTGTCTATTTAGTCCTCCTTGCCTTCCTCAAAAGTTTTTATCCATAGTTTTGACCAGAAAATTGAAAAAGACAATGATAAGTTGAATAGAATCAAGTTTTTACCAGGTTATACTTAACCATATGAGTCTTATCCCATCACACTGATAGGGTGATGTTCAGTTACTGATCTATAAGTCTAGATATGTCTCAATTATGTAATTTCATAAACTTGTATTTGCTAAAAAAAAAGCAATTTACATATTGGCTGAACACATCATAGTCAGTAACTACAAAACTATTTTTCAAAGCTTTATCTTCTGAATGGTTATTATCCTCAGACGGCAGGACTTCATGGTGTGGATGCTATAAATTTAAGAACAAAATTTAACTTACCCTAAACACTGATACACAATGATCAATCATTATAAATATAGATGGATTCCTAAATGTCTGTATTTGGAGCAGAGAACTTGCCCAGCAGAGTTGTATCAATGACTTATCTGATACATTGTAGGATAGAAATCAATATGACTACTAGAATGTCAGTCAAATAAACAAACATATAATCTTTCAAGTTCTTAAACAAGCAAATTCTTAACTGTTATTTCTACATGAAAGAAGGAAATGGAGAAAATGTCTAGGGTACCCAAAGAGTCTAAGAGCAATAAATTCTAGTAAGCATGAAGTACTAACACACTATAGAAACTGAAGGTATTGCAGTGTAGTAGATATGAAACCTCCTCTTGCTTTTTTTGCAGCAGCTCATTTTCCACAAGCAACAGTCAATATATCACCAAAGATGAAGTGCCACAAGAGCTTACAGACCTAGCAAGGTATAAAAAAACCCACTTAAAATCTAGAGATGTTGAAAAAGTGCATCTACTGGGAGTAATTTAGATACTAGCACTATCAAACAGTACTGTTTTACATAAATTGTGTTAATTTGGTCATGAACAGTATAAACAATGGCCAAACTATGAATAATGAAGCAATTAAGAGATGTTTGCTTATCTTGTAACTAGGTCTAAAGACTCCATGGGGGTACCAGAAAAGATGTAAAATGTATTATCCCACAACTCTTAGAACATGCATCCTTTCTTTTGACTCCTTCTCATTAAATTGCTCTACACACACAGAAACCCATGCTGGACTTCTATCTGCCATCTACAGTTCTGGTATCCCTAGAGAGCTGTGGTAAAGTGTTCTATAAAAAAATGTTATGCCTTATTTTGTTTAGAAACTACGATTAGCTACTATCAGATGAGAAAAACTGTTTCTTGTGTTGGAACAGAAAGTGAACAGTATTTCTATAGTTATATTCTTCAGCCTCTTGTGATCTTATAATCAATCTATCAATCCTGCAGCACATCATTGTGACTGCTTTCAACGTAAGATGGACTTTTTATTTTCTCCTAGTTTCCTGTCTTTTAACTTGTATAGGATGCTCTATCTATCCCCTAGCTGTACAGTTTATTTTAATTTTTACTGATTTTCTCAGTAAATACATTAGCCTTATTAAGGTGTTCACTGTACAGATAGCAACAGGAATATGCTGAAAATTAAAGCAGATTGCCAATACCTGTTTCTATTTTCTGTATCTTAGATTATTCTTCTTTGTCTTGTAGAAGTGGATATCTGCTTACCTGTGACAGTAGAGAGAAAAGCAAGCTTGTTTGTCATTCATTATCTGTACAAATATATTCCAGGATCATCTTTTTAACACCTAGGAGAATGAAACAGAAATACTAAGTGAATTCTAATAATGGTGTAATGAATGTAAAAGATATTTATGTCTTAATGAGGCCATAAATGAAATAAATTATGCAAAAGGGACAACATATTAGAAAGTCAGGAATCATATATTCTATAAGTAAATATTTATATCTGGGAAACTTCCATTTGAGAGTTTTCAAGTCAATCTGCTATTATTTCTTTGAAAATACTTAGTTAAATCCCTCCCATTGACTGTTTATGTACCAGGATTTCTTGGCTGGCTTTATTTTGCATATTAATTGTTGTTTTAGACTATTACCAATCTAGGAAAAGCACTGTTATTAATTTTTTCTTCTAGTTCACTATGAATTTTGTGTCACCTTCGATTTACTGGATTCAAATACATTAATTTGAAGGACAGGAAGAACATTGAAATAGTACCTAAAATATATATATTAAGAGGAAAAGATGCAAAATAAGGATTGAAATAAGAAGTCGCTTTCAAAATATGACTTCTAAAGGCTTAGTGCATTTATGACTTAAAATTTTGTAGAAACTGCAATATTTATGTTTTGGTTTTGTTTGTTTGTTTGTTTAACTCTTCAACATGATCTAAACATTGAGATAGGAAAACATAGAAAATACTGAAATCTAAACTGAATTTGCAAGAAAAATTTCAAAAAGTAACTATTGTAGTATCAGAACTGACATTACAAAAACACTGTTTTCTGCTGTGTAATAACTTATGAAATGAAAAGCTTTAAAATTTTAGCCTTATCTGACTTGCATGCATAGTAAAATAATACATCACAAAATGAAGGCTGAATGAGTAGCAAACAAGAAACATATTTGACAGCTTTCAAATTTTAATCTTGACTCCATTTCAAAATTTAAGAGGGTTAAATCAAAATCTCAATAAATGTGTTTTATTGCTTTTATGAGCCCTGGGTTTTTTTTGGTTTTTTTTGTCAGTAAAAATCATTTTAAGATAAGAACACTGCTAATCAAAGACTTATATGATCAAACAGGAATAGCAGTTTTGGAGAGAGAGAATATGGTTATTATTGTCATCTGCTTTTGGATACAAGTTGCTACCAACTGAACTCTTTTAGGGTAATGAATTAATTTCTACATACATTTTCAATTTAAACTGAAAAACTGAAACTTGCATTCAAATGCCAAAATATTATCTGCAGTCTTATAGCTTGATGCCTTCATTTCACACCTAAACAGATGGAAAAAGAAAGCACAGGACAAGTAGCTGCAAACTAGTATTTCTTTAGAAAGACTAGTATCACTCCTAAGCAGTCTAGACTGTACAAAGTGCAAAGGGCTCACAGGGCAAAGCACTAATCTGGGGGAAGAAGAAAATTGCCATTTCTTCTTACATCTTGTCTTGATCTTCCTGTTTACACCACTGCTAATTTTAAGCAAAGTGCAAACCCCCAAAAATTTGAAAACTTATGGTGGTAGAAATTTTTGACATAAGTTACTCGTTAAGACGGGAAGCAGAACCAACTATTACTGACAGTCATGAAACTAAAAAAAATCCTTTTTGAAATAATTTTGTAAGTTAATGTATCGAATATGAATTCAACTGATATCTTTTTCTAGTTTTGATTTGAGTCAGACATCATTGCCTGTTACATTTAATGTCTTGCTCTGAACAGTTTCAAAATTATGTCTTAAAATATTCCCATCATTTCTGTCTATGAAAAAAGTCATTACCTGATGTAGTAGTTAATAGAAAGATTGTGATTTAAAAATAAAATGAACTAAACAAAATCCATTACTTTCTAGGCCAGTCAAAACCCAAAACATTTTCTGGTTTGTCCATAAAGCATTTTTCAATTTATCAATTTTTTTCTTAGGTTGATATTTGGTATTAGTGTTGGAGCCTTGCTTCTTGTGTCACCTAATAATGTGAATGATCACACTGCTCTATAATTTGTTCTTAGTGTGTGACCCGTCCCTCTGCTCAAGTTAATTCTAAGTTTCTTGCAAGCTGGCTCATTTAATGGATTGTATTAATTATTATAGTTGTGGTTGCAAAATGATAAACCAATCTGAAAGGTGGATTTGCTTAAGATAGGTTTGTACTTGGACAATCAACATCAGTTACAATAGCAAATATTTGGGCTTTTCTGTCACTTCCTGAAATATCCGATCTTGTGAGTAGAATGGGACGTGTTTGGGATTGTGAAATTGAGCTTTGGGGGAGAGCCCTCTTCCATGGCAATGAAGGACAGAAAAGGAAGGACAATGGGGAGTTGGAGGAGGCATGACAGCTGAAGTAAAAAGAGTGCTATAAAAGTGCTCCACCTTTAAAAGGTTCCCTTTTCAGCTCTAAAATAAAAATTCAAAAACATCCTCTGCCTTGCAGTGTTGAAAACAAACCTAAATAAATGTTAAATTTTAGGTGGGAAAAGCCACAACATCTGTTACTATGTACAAACAACAATATTATTAGATTTTAAAGAAGGTTATTGGCACAGAAGACACTGCTGCCTTCAGATTATTAGGTTAGGAGGCCTACAGAAAGACTCAGTGAGTAGCAAAAAAGAAATACTTTTACAACCTACAGTGCAATCAGAAAACAAGCTTATTGAAATGCGAAGGAGAACAAGACTGGTCCGTTACATAGAATGTTATGAGCAGCAAGGAATTGAAACACTTATTTATGATTTAAGGACAACATGTACATATTACAAAACTGTGAAACTGGTGACTTCAGTCTTCAGTGCATCAGTCAGGGCCCCTTGAGATGCCTACAGTGAATCAGACATAAATGATGGATGTAGTAAATAATTGTCCTGTCACAGATCCTCCTAAGAACAGTTAATCTTTGGACATGGTTTTATAAAACAGCATGGAGATTATTCCTAATTGAAGAAGCAGGATTAAGGGATTTAAGTAAAATATTGATTAAATACAAATAAATCTGGTAATCTAAAAATAAGAAAAAAATCATATACAAAGTAAAAGAATATATAATTTGATAAATTCTAAGTGAAATGTCAATTTATTTTCTGCCACCAAGTAAAACAAAAAAACACCACAAACTTTAAAAATATACTATAGGGGTAGCAATGCTGTGTTTCTAGAAGAAGAAGACTTACCTCTGTTCTGGACAAGGTTATGGAAGAGATCTTCCTGAGTGCCATTACATGGCACATACAGAACAACATGCCCACTCAACATAGGTTTGCAAATAGAAGGTTCTTCTTAACCTATCTGATCTCTTTCTATGACAAACTGACCCACTTAGTGGATGAGGGAAACGGTGTGGATGTAGTCTATCTAGATTTCAGTAAAGCACTTGACACCGTCTCCCACAGCCTCCTCCTAGAAAAACTCGCTGCTTATGGCTTGGATAGGTGGACTGGCTGTATGGCCAGGCCCAGAAAGTTGTGGTGAATGGAGCTTAATCCAGCTGGTGGCTGGTTGCTAGTGGTGTTCCTCAGGGCTGTGTTGTGGGGCTGGTCCTGTTTAACATCTTTATTGATGGCCTGGATGTGGAGATAGAGATGACACCAAGCTGGATGGAACTGTTGATCTTCTTGAGGGTGGAAAGATTCAAAAGAGACTCCGACAGACTTGATCAGTGGGGTAAAGGACAACTGCCTGAGGTTCAGTAAGGCACAGCACTGCGTCCTGCACTTGGTTCAGAGAATCACAAATTGTTAAGGTTGGAAGGGACTTCTGGAGATCATCTATTCCAACCTCCTTGCCAAAGCAGCGTCACACAGAGCAGAGGACACAGGAACTTGTCCAAGTGCATTGGAGCAACCCTGTGCAGTCAGGCTTGGGGAGAGTGGCTTGAGACATTGACAGAAAGGGACTTGGGGTGCTGGTTGACAGCTAGCTGAATATAAAACAACAGTGGGCCCAGGTGGACAAGAAGGCCAATGGCCTGTATCAAGAATAGCAGAGCTACAGAACCTGTGAAGTGATTGCTCCCCTTTACTCAGCATTGATGAGTCCACAACTCATGTACCTCATGAACCTCATGTACTACAGTCAGTTTTGGGCCTCTCATTGCTGGACCGTGTCCTGAAAAGGGCAACAATGTTCATGAAAGGTCTAGAAAACATGCCCTGTGAGGAATGGTTGAGGGAGGAGAGGAGGCTCAGGAGGGACCTCATCACTCTCTACAGCTACCTGAAAGGAGATTGTAGTGACGGGGGCACTGGTCTGGTCTCTTCTACTGGGTATACAGTGAGAAAATGGCCTTAAGTCAAGACAGGGGAGATTCAGATTAGATATTAGAAAAGACTATTTTACTGTTAGGGTGGCCAAGCTTGGAAAACGTTGCCCAGGGAGGTGGGAGAGTCACCATCCCTGGAGGTGTTTAAGAGGTGACTGGATGGCACCGTGTGATATGGTTTAATGGTTTAGGGGTGATAGTGCTAGGTGGATGGTTGGACTGGATGATTTTGAAGGTCTCTTCCAACCTTGATGATTCTATGATACTGAGCCTGAGCGTGTTTAGTAAGAGAAAATAGCAATACTGGTTTTTTTCTGTATGAATGTGTGTATAAGAAAGTTCATTACTGTGTTATCCGAAGCCAAACCACATCTGGCACAGCTATTTGCTCATGAATTCTCTGCTCTTCTCAGGCAGAGAAATTTGCCATGTGTTCTCTGAGCCTTGTGCATGTTTTATATATTTAATTGGTATAAGCTATTAATTTTTTGTCTAATACTGTATGATGTGTCATTCAAAGAGACCTAGCCCTTCTCATGAAATATCTCTGCAGTCACAGATAGTATTTTGCTCACATTGCACTGCTGCACAACTGGGAAATGGCTGTGCACTGTCCCTTGGGGTAAGGCTGCGTATTTTAGTTACAGAGCAACTGTGTAAAAGGTAGCCCAGCTTCAAAGCTCCCAAACTTTCTGGTTTTGATAAAGCACTGATTAACATCTGTTAATAACCCAAAACTTGTCCTATTTTAGCACTAATGGGAAATGGACATTTTGAGGGGGATCATGGGGAATTACCAAAGAGATCACCTTATTGTATTCAGCTATTCCTGAAATCATGAACATTCACCCAGTGCCTCTTTTTAAACTGTTTTCTACCAACTAGTTCCTAGTGTGACAGGCCCTGATGTCACAAGCTATACTTTGAGAGCATGAAATATCTGCATTGGTTGAAGTTATGGATATAAACTGGTCTGAGAATAAACTGCTGGACTGGGAAACTTGCAGAGCAGGAATCCAGGCAGGACATTTTATATTTAAAATTAATATGACCCAAGTTTTCAATCAAAGCAACATGATATGTAACTATATTTAGAGAAAAATTGAAAAAGTTTCTACTCCTATAAAATATTTATAATTAGCATTTCAATGTGATAGGCTCATTTAACACCAGACACAAAAAATTCCTTAGAAGACATAATGATCTGCAGAGTAGTTTATGGTGTATCCTTGTTGTTACATGGATCCAAGTACTTTAGTAGGAGAGAAAAGATCACTACTTTCCCAGTTTGTATGTCCATGTCTCTCTCTGCCTCGAAGATTTCGTAACATTCTTATCTTCCCTTCTCAGGAAGCAGATAATACTGGAAGCAGTTCAGAGAGGGGCATCAAGGATGATCAGGGGTCTAGAATGTGTTCCATATCAACACTTTCTTCTTCCCCCTTCATAGGGGACCTGTCAATCATTAAGGTCTGCTTGGTAACCCAAACACACCATGCCCTCTGGAGTCTCTGATGAGATGCATCACCCCTGACTTTAGCTAGGGGGACAGTGAGTGGTCAGTGAACCAAAGGTCCTGTCTAGAGGGAGTGGCCACATTAGATAGTCATGCATGAAGTCTCCACCTTGCCCTGCTCTGTCCTCCTGACCCATCAACATGTGACCTTCCACTGGTAACTACATTTTTCTCTCCTCTTTCTCTTTTTCTTCTTTCTTCTCTTAATCTCTCTTTCTATACTCTTTCTTTCCTCTTGAGAGAAATTTAAACACCTGTTTTCTGTAAGTTGTGGGTATCTCACTCAAGTTGCATGAAGTTTGTGTTTGGTGGGTGTAACAAAGGTTCTCTATAGCAATGCTTGCTAGTCCTGCTAATCTGTTGTAATGCTTTTGTGAAGTTGCAGGTTATTTCTGTAAAACTATTTTTGCCCAAATGCCTATTTTCTCATCAAATTCAAAGAAACCTCTAGGGGGAAAATGTGTGGCTTTTCCTCTAGATATTCAAGATATCAAAGGATCAAAGACTTTTCAGGACTTCGTGTGGGTGAAATCTCTTAAAGTCTAAAATTAAAATGTACACCTGGTAAAGCTGGACTGAGATGCAACAGTTACAAAGTGAGAGGGTCAAAACAATCAGATAGAGGTAGTTTCCCTGGCACCGTAAGTGCAGAAGACCTTATTTGAGGAGAGGAGAATTTATGTTGCTCAAGGAAACTTTGCTGCCTGGGAAAGAGCATCTTGCTGTGCATAGTTTGGTGTATTTTCTTCTCTGGCTTACAGAGAGGTTAACCCTTTGAAAAGATAAGATTCGTACAGACAACCTTAGAGGCACTGCAAGGGCAGGCAGGTAAGCCATTAAAAAAGCCCAGAGAGGTAAGAGTGGCTCATTTTTTCATGTCCTGTGTAGGTAGTGCCGTCATGTTCGGGTTCTTGGCTTTTGGAAATAAATTCTCCTAAGTCCTTCTGCTGCCTCGTATCTGAGGCACCTGCACATAATTTTCCTTCACAGTCACATTGTAATTAAGCTGAGGAATTCTTTTCTGACAGATGCTATGAGTTCATTAGTCAATTAGATAAATTCATGAAACAAGAGTGCATGAATTTAGCAAAAACCGCTAACATTTATATGAGTAAAACCAAAGATGTCATTTATTGTGCATGGAATCTCCAAATCTTTAATCTTTTAAGCCTGGTAAATACTGAAGATGCATCACTTTATGTCTACACTGTTTTTTCACCTTCTTCAGGCTTCTAGATCTGGCCACAAAACCATGGTCTAGGCAAACATTTTGCTTTCATACAGTATATATGCCCTTATAACCTTACTTTCTCCCTTCTCTACAGGCTATGAAAGCCTTCTGACTGCCTTCAAGAAGAAAAGTAGTTAAAAAAAGGAAATAGAAAGCAGATTTCTTTTATACTATGTTGCTCAAGCTGCTGTTCTTGCTTTCAGTTGACATTTGGAAATCCAGGTGTGCCATCATTTTCAAGACCTATGGGAAATGGATAACATCACTCTTAAGAATTTAAAAGATTTTTTTTAAAGTTGGATTTCAGTGAAATCCAATTATCTCACTGTTAGAGATTATATATCTTTCTTGCATTCAGGGTATTTGAAAAAGAGTTTATTTTTATACTGGACAATTTTCATATTGTTGATTTACTGTGCCCAATAGTGTGTGTAATTCCCATTTCTTCTGAAACTTTCAGCTTTTATCTTGTGCCTTCAGTGTGTTTACAGCATTTTCAATGAATTTTATATATAGATATAGATACTGCTTGTCAAGATTAAGAGGTCCATTTTGTAAGACTTTCTTTTTAAACAAGAAGCATTTTTTGCATACAATGTCACAAAAATAAATATTCCACATTTATATATATCCTTGCAATACCACACTTCAAAACATTAAATAAAATATCTGAAGGCTGTTTTACCTTTACATATTTTCAGATAATGATGTTTTTCTATTGTTGCCTTAAGGAGAGGGGAAAAAAACTTTCCAAGACAACTTTATGTGGGTAAAGTAGAGAAGAGTTCTTTAC
>JAWWEE010000074.1:76757635-76789021 GCA_035221455.1 Xenops minutus | reverse complement strand
GTTGCTAGCTGCTCTGAATGCAAGAAACTACATAGAAGTATAAAAATCTACAAATTCATGAAAACCCTACGGCAACACTATCAACTTCAAAAGAATACAGGGACATGACTAGCATGTATTATACCATCATTCCTAAACAAGTAAGGTTCATTTATGGCGTTATACATAGAATCATAGAATTGTTTAGGTTGGAAAAGATCATTAAGATCATCATAGAACCAGAGAATCAGTGAATCATTAGGGTTGGAAAAGAGAGAATCACAGAATCATTTTAGGTTGGAAAAGACCTTTAAGATAATCAAGTCCAACTGTTATCCCAGCACAGCCAGGTCCACCACTAAACCACATTTCTAAGCAGCACATCTACATATCTTTTAAATACCTCCATGGATGGTGACTCCACCACTTCACTGGGCAGCCTGTTCCAGTGCTTGAGAACTGCTTTGGTGATTTTTTATTTTTTTTTTTCCCAATACCCAACCAAACATGCCCATTCTTCTAGTCCTATCCCTTGTTAACCAGAAGAAAGCAATCCCTGCTTGACTGCAGCCTCCTATCAGGCAGTCTCCCCTGAGCCTCCTTTTCTCCAGCCTAAATGACCTCAGCTCCCTCAGCTGCTCCTAGCAGAATTGTTGTCTAGATCCTTCATCACCTTTGTTAGCCATACACATACAAAAACCTTTCATTGAATAAAAACTAAAAAAAAAGTTGCTAAGAAGGGTTTATCCCAGGGGATGTTATTTGGTTTCAGTGCAAGTCCCAATGGGGCATTCACACTACCATAGTAATTTGGAATTCTTACAGATCAGAGATATTCATAAACCTTACATGAGCACAGCTCTTCAAATATACATGGATGTAAACATCCTCAAAACCAAATCTTTTTCTCAGTTTATAATTTATTTGCAGATAGACATTCTTTCTCTGCAATTTTAAGTGCATTTTGCATCAAGTTTTAAATGCTGGTTCATTTTTAAACAAGAAAATATTTCTTATTTTCTATTCTGAATTGCTATTGATGATTTGGTTTTTCATTAATCACAATAGTTTAATAAATATTTGTGCTTATATTCTTTTTTTTAATATATTATGTAGAAGGTAAGAATTTCTAAAAATATTTCTAAAACCAGCAAAACTATGGCTTTGCAAGTAATGACTTCATTTCCCCCCCAAAATGCTCTTGTAATCAAAAAGTGACTTAGCCAAACATTTATAAACTAAGATAATAAAAAAGATTAAAAAGGTAATAGATATCAATAAAACATACTGACTTTTCTTTTTCACTGAACTGTTTATGAATCTGTTGTATTCTGTTTTGGTTTGTTTGTTTGTTTGTTTGTTTTTGTCTTGGTATTTAAACCACTTTTCCCAGATTTGCAACATAGTTACCGTAAAACACATTTTTCAGTAATTTTAGGTCAATAAAGTAAACCTGTTGCTAAGCATATTGCTGTTCTCATACATCTGAATCTTTCATTGGGGAAAAAAAAAAAAAAAAAAAGCCAGCCCTACAAAACCACATTACTGGGGAAAACCCCCCACTTTTTCTTGTGTATTCCCACATTCATGAGTTCAATTTTTCTATCTAGTCTTTACTTTTCAGCTAACCCTCTTCTTTTTTTCTGTAACCCCAACTGTTAATGAGAAAAAAAAAATATAGGAAAAGTCATGTTAGACAATTCAGTGCTGCTATCCATGAAAAGCATAACTTAAAAAATTACTAGAAAGATAGGATTTTCTTAATTAATATCCTGTATGAGAAGGTCTTTCTGCAAGTTTCATAGGAATTAAATGCTCCACAGAAAGCTAACAACGTGTAACTCACAGGGTAACCAATAAGAGGTACCTGAACAGCAATAATAATGTTATCTTCATGTTTCACAAAACTTTCATATTTCCTGCTCAGGGATATGGTATTTCAACATAAATAAAATCACAGCGTCTGTAAATATAAGAACAATGGGTGACATAACAGGAAGAACACAGAGTTCTCTTCTGGAGCATAGTGGAAGCAGATAGTGGGGAGCAGCTTCCACTCATGAGGGTTCAAATGTTTGGTGGGCAATAGTGAAAACAGGTTTCCTGAGAGACTGCAGCACATTGGTGTTATTCCTCGAGTATATGGTATAACTCAGATGTTTCCATTGGTGCACTAGAGTCACCGTTTTGAATGTGCAGTTGTACCTTCAATAGATTGTTTGGTGAAAACCAAACTGTTTGGCAATCCTATTTCAGTTTAGAAAATGAATGTCACACATTTGTGTCAGGAATTCTGTATCTATTGCAAGTACAAAAGCAGAAACAGAACTCTGACCTCTGACAATCACAAAATGGTTTAGGGTGCAAGACCTTTAAGATGCTGAAGACAGAGAACTGTAGGTTGAGAGAGAGGAAATGTTGCATTCACAGGTCCCACACTGAGTCCTTTCTTCAAAACCAAAGGCAAATATTTTCAAACCATATATTTATATATCATTCATATCACCCCTGATGTACTGGTGGGACAGGTGATGTATAAGAATGGAAAGAGTACAAAACCACGTAGTCTTTGCATTCAGCAGCCAAACTGAAAATCATTCAGAGCCAAAGTACGTATTCTTATTTGCAACATTCTCTATTTAAATAAAGGAACAAAAATGTCTTTAGCATCCTACAAAGAGTGGGAAAGCTGTTTTAGTCTGAGCAGAATATTTCCCCATTGTTACAGCATTTGCACACCTAGTCAGCAATGACGCCTGTAATTACTGCTGCTGGCAGCACAGTTAAAAGAATGGTATTTCCTTTGCTATTTAAAGTTTTAAGAATATCAGTCACTTGCATTTACAGTAGCAACTGTGCTATGGCACATACACCAACTGCTGCATTTTTCTGAAAAATCTTTTTTTCTCAATAGCCATGCCAGGGAAATTTCACACACAGATCTAGAGGTTTGTGGGCTAATTATTTTGTTTGCACTAGTAAAAGAAAACCACTAGACATGACTCATGAGTCTTTTAATACAGCACATGCAAACAGTCACAATATGATTGCATAAGCCTTTGTTTTAAACAGATAACTGAAAATTTCAAAATAAAACCAGGAATGGCAGCAAAACAGCTAAATTGATAAGACTTCAAAAAATAACAGAAATCGAAAAAGAGCACCAGAAGAACAACATTTTTATGTGGGTTTTGCTTTAAAAGAGATCCATGTAAGAAATGGGGAAAAAAAATCTTTCTTATTCCACATCCTTATGCAACCAAGTCCCCTGAAATTTAGGGAATAAAGAAGCAGTAGGAGACGAGCTCATGCAGACACTGTCTGTTAAAAAATAGCCACTAACCTGGTACATAAAAGAAGTACAAAGACGACTGTAGTAGTTGAGGGCTCAGAACAGATTTTTATTCTAGCTTTGGACTGCTGGAAACATCCTCCTTAGTTCTTCATTACAATGAACTCTTAAGGGCTTCTCACATACTGAGTGACAGTAAATTTCTGTTAGGTGAGAAACTAGAACCCAGGACAAATCACATAATGTTCTTCAAATCTCCCCAACTCACTGCAGAGGGTTTTTTTAGCAGGTGACATTAACTGTCTTAAGTGTTGAATCCTCACAACCTTAAAAAAATCAATTAAAGCTCAGTATCCTAAGAAAGGGGAATACTTTCCCTTCATAACTGACAGTTCTGTGTTGCTTTACCCTGATTGACAGTGCAAAGCAGACTAACCTTTTACTGGTGTTGAGGTTTATTCCATTATTTTGTTTCTGGTTTTTTAGGTGAATCTTTCAAAGCCACTTCCTTATTTTTCATATTGTTCACATAAAATATAATAGCTCCTCCTACTTGAAGGGGAATCTAAACTAACAGATGCCGCAGAACCACAGACCTGTACCTCCAGTTTCCTTTTTTCAGTTGTACAAAATGCTCTGATGTAAAGAAGCAAAATTACTGTTGACAGAATTTGTTTCATACTGTGTTTAGCAGTACGATGAAAAATATCATTGAATCCTCATATTATAGAAAAGCTTGGGTTGGAGGGGACCTTAAATATCATCTAGCTCCAACCACCCCTGCCATGGGCAGGGATGCCACCCACTAGATCAGGCTGTCCAGGGCCCTATCCAACCTGACCTTGAATACTTCCAGGGATAGGTCAACCAGAGCTTCTCTGGGTAATCTGTTCCAGTGCCTCACTAGCCTCTGAGGAAATAATTTCTTCCTAACATCCAACCTAAATCTCTTGTCTTTTAGTTTAAAATATCCCTATGAGGAGGCAATCTTTTATGCCTTCAGTTTTCCTGCATTTGAAGAAAGACTCTTGTTCTTTCTCCATTTTCATCGCAATGAGCCTTATGAAGCAGTCTTTCTTCACATGTGTAAATACAGAACATCCTTGGGTGCTCTAAGAGGCATAACAAAATGTTATACCCTACTTTATGCAAATTGAAAACTGGCTATGACAGCAGACTACCACCACAGACTGTTCCCTCCATCTCAGTCAAGGAAAGTCATCAAAGTATTTTCTTGCATCAAGACCATTAGCTCATACAATGTTTCTTAAAAAAACTTAATCTTATAATGCAAAAATTAGTGCAGTTCTGATGGATATACTAGCAGTGTAGTTAACTAAGAGCAGCTAAAAAAAAAAAAAAAGGAGAGAGAAAGTTAGTTTTTGTTCAAGATACTGAGACTGAATTGTTTTGTGACCTCAGAAAACCATCAGTGTAACTGACCAATCAAGCTGATAATGTTGCAGCTTGCAAAACAAGATATAGATTGATTTCTAAATTCTGGTAACAACATACTTTTTTTTATTTCTGTAGCTGTCTGAACTGCTTTTCACAGCTACAGTAAAAACCTAATTCATCACTCTGTCAGTACAAAGTTTAACTTCAGTGGTGTCAATGAGTTACTGTGACAAATCAGGACCCTGAAGTGCACAAGTGTAAATGTCCATCTGTTGGACCGAATCACACTCTGCAAAACAAGAACAGTTGTTGACTACAGAAAATTATTATCAAATCTTTTGACACTGTACTGGGTTGACTTCTGTTAAGTTGCATAGTGAAGCAAATCAAGATCTTACAAAGACAACTTTCCTCACTACTGCATTATTCTGGAAGAGCATAACAGACTCTAGGAAGAATCTGGAATTAGCAGAGCTGAGAAGAAACGAATAGGCTTGAGAATTCTGCTCTAAGACCATTACTAGCACTGAAACAGCTTGAGAGAAAAGCATAATTAAAAATAAGTAAATTCTTTACTGTATCAGATGATATTTCAAGGTCTCTTCCCAGCTGGGCTGTTTTGTGATTCTGTTAGCAGGATAAAATCACTACGTACCATTTTTTTTTTTTTTTTTTCTTGAAAGTATTAAGCAAACTACAGAATAAGTCAAAAGAACTTAGAAATGTCATTAACAAGTGAAAAGTTGTATTATTATAGACAGTAATCTGGGAAACATACATGTGCAAATGTTAGGGTATGAAACGGAGTATATGAATCTTCAAAGCAAATTCAAATGATTGTTTACAGATTACTCTAATTGAATCAGCCACAAATAGAAACATGTTACTTTTCCTTTAAATAGTTCTGGTGGCAAGCAAATCAAACACAATCACTTTAGAACACTGACTTCCACTAAAACTTTAAAATCTAACAAGCAATATATAAAGTTATTGTTTCATTGTGTCCTTATTTGATACCAATCCCTTAGTGTAGCGCATAATGATTTTTAACAGGCACAAACTTCATGAAGAAATAGTTGTTAAAGTTCTAAATTAATTTGGGATTTTAATAATACATACAAGAAACAAAATCTTGCATTAGTTAAGTATGGCCACAAACTATGGACCATGAACTATGGATCAACAAAACATCTGGCTGGGTATTAATAGGATTTCTGAAATAACCATTCCCTCTTCCTTATTATGAGGCAAAATAATTTTACCTTATTAAACTTTCCATTTAATTAGGAGAGCTCCTTATAACTTTAAGTAAAATCTATAAAAAGTTGAAATTACCTTAAAAAACAAATTGAAAACAACTGCATGTTTTTAATCTCAGTTCCCTCTGATATCTCTCACCCATGTAGTCAAGGAGTGTAGAAAAATCACTTCTGCAAGAAGATCCTATTAAAGGTCAGGGGAAAAGAGCGACAGATAGTTTGAATATTACAAAATGTAGATGCCATTAAGACACACGATTAAGAAATAGCAACACATACATGGTTCATCTAGGACACAGACACACAGAGAAAAAACTAATATAGCATTTTCAACTAAATACAGAATTCCAAATTCAAGACAAACACAAATCCTGCAATTAATAACTTTACAGCAAAAGTTAATGAAATCAGAAGTATTTCAGTCAAGACTATATTATTATTATATTAATCTTCTTACTCCAAGTTTATTGAGACTTGCCCTAAACTAAACCCTGTATTTTATGAGAAAAAAAAAAAAAATCAACTCAGAATTTGACATATTTAATAGCTAAAGCAATACATTCCCAATGGTGCCATCACAAACACAGCCCTTGTGGAACCAAAGGTCAGGCTGACGGTAGGAAAAGAATCGCATGGCTGGAGATTCATGACAGGAGTGTCTTCAGGGCTGGAAAACAGAAGGCTACAACATTTCTTCCTTTATCTCCTTATTTACTGTTCAGTCTTCAGACAAAAATATCCTCAGGCTTTGTCTTGCTTTTCAGGGATTTACTGCGATCTTTCATGGACCACAGGAGGATTGTTAGTCTATCATTCTGGAGTATCAGAAAATGCCAAGGTTGGTCAGGCTCCTTAACTCATCCTCCCAGAGTACAAATTCTGCATGTAAGAGGAAGACCTTTGCATTCTAATTTTTAAAAGTCTGTGATAATAAAAGATGACCACATAGCTTCTATGTATTCTTATGTGAAGTTTTTAGATGGAATTTTGCAAGATGCTTTTTTGGTTTTTTGTTTGGTTGGTTTTTTGTTTTTGTTTTTGTCTTTGTGTTTTTTTGTTAGATTAAGGGTATGCTGCCTCTGATTTAGTAAAGAAACATTCTCCTGCATTTCTTATCATATTACACTTAGTAATAAAAATCAAGAGATAATTTAATTTAAAAAAAAAACAAACCAACAAACAAAAAAACCCAACCAAACAACACTCTCCCTCCTCCCCCCGGCTTCAAGCAGAGAAAAAGAATGCAGTTAAGTGACTTTTTCAAGGTAATGCTTTACTTAAAACCCCAGCAATATTCTCAGATAAGAAAATCAATACTTGAAATTAGGATTAACCTCCAAGAATAATTTTATCTGTTTCTTGAATCTACATAAACCAAACTTACACAATAGTGTCAAGAAGATCAATTATTTTCTGATATTTAAATGTTTCCAAGAGCATTCTGGAAGGACAGTCACACAGTTTTCACAGAATTATTTCTTTCCTGTGGTCTGTACAGAATATTTTGCTTACCAGAGTTTTTCCAATCACTTAGAATAAAAAAAAATATCAGTCTTGCATGCTTCCCTGTTGTTCTGTCATAGAACCTTTGTCTGCATGGCAGATCTAACTACAAGAATGTCTTTTAATGAAAGAGAATGAAAAACTTGCAGAAGTAAATGTCAAACCATGATAGACTTGTTAACAAATTGTCCCTCATCCCAGTTGTTAGCAAACCCCCTCAACTTCTGAGCCACATTGTTTGAAACATTTAAATAGTTTTCCAAAGCCTTCATTACTCTACACAGAGCCCAATGCTATGTAACTCTCCTTTGTTGGATCATCTTTGTTCAGCCAACTTTTATTTTTCATGGAGTCTCCTTCAATTAGGAAATAGATAACTTGCATGCAGAATGACTGAGAAGCCCCTACAAAGCAAGAAAACTTTGAAGAAATAAAAGAAATACTTTCAGAATTTTTTTTCTCTCCTGAGATGACTTTTGTTTCTTCATGTGGACATGTGCATTGACATTTAAATGAGGAACAAAAAGGAAGAGGGAATTAATTGTTGTTTGCTTGACCATCACTCTCAGAACTGTTACACATCAAATAAAATATTTTGGCACTTTATATGAGCAATTTTCCTTTAGAGGAAGCTGTCTTATTAAGACCCACTGCTTTACTATGCTCAGTGGAAAGGCAAACCATGTTACAAAAATATCCCAATAACAAAGAAATAAAAACACAAACACCCCACCAATCCCCTGAAAAAAGTATATAACTTCTATTAAAAATAAAGTTTTACCTGCACATTCCTACTGTCATCATCAATCTCTCATTTAACATTTCTTTGTGATATGAACAGCAAAAATTAGCAAAAAGGTAATAAAATCAATAAGTAACAGTCACATCTGCGGTGACCATCAAAGTTTTTTTAATCATGCATGTTGCTTATATTTTAATATCAAAATAAAAGTATGGCCACCAATATTCTGTGACTTCTTTCTTTTCATGATGGCTTAGACCCAATATAGTAGAGTCTATTTCCTTTCCATTTCTTCTGCTTTGCTCTAGCTGATGTTCAGATTTCTGAAAAGTGACTGCAAAGCTACTGAAATTGTGAGGAGATGCAATTCTTAGCTTTGTGCTCAAAATACATGGAAAAAAGAAAAATAGGAAGGTCTCTTCAGGTAACATGGAGAAAACATAGCCTGTAGGCATAAGGGATGTGAGAGAGGAGAAACAAAAACTGTATCTTCATCTTATTTAAGATGAAAACTTGATTTCTTTTAAAGAGCATCCATAAATAAAGCCTCATTTTTCCAAATAAAAGTGGGTTACTGAAGTATTTGCAGGCCCAAATGCTCATTGTTTTTCAAGCAATTAGTCTATTTACAAGGGATTATTTCAATGAAGTGAACCTACCTAGCTGTTATCTATTGAAGGGATAAACAGGATCTCTGATTACCTCTTAGAATGTAACACACCTTGACACCTTGCAACAGTTTTGCTTTGCTGAGGATTATTTAATACTTTTATCATAAATAGAATAATATTTAGTGATTTCATCCTAATTATATCGTTGACCTACAAGACAAAGTATAAAATACTCAGCTATTGAAAGAAACATTTCTTTTTATTTTTAAAGATGCTCCAATTTTCCTTATCTTTGTAACTTAAAAGTTGCATTGATGCACATTCCATGTGTTAAATGTGTGTTCATTTCTGTCATGACACTACAACAGTGTTATGAAGTAAGTCAAGCTGCCAGTCTCCAGAGGTATTGCATCAATGGCAACTAGCTGTAATAACTGACCATTGAAAAAAAAAATGGTTTCACAAACCATTTTCATAGCTTGTCTTTGCCATGGGTAGGAAGTTATTCTCAACAAGCTCAACAAGCCCAAACAAACCTTGATGGCTATATTTGGAAAATAAGAGTAACATGAGGAAATTTTCATATCAAGCCTTTTTACTTTTCATATATCTTTTAGAAACTTCAGGGGTTTTCAGCATATTTACTTAGAAATATATGCAAATTCCAACAATTTGGTTTTATCAACAAGGAAGACTCAAATCCCATTAAGTTATATAACTGAAAATCCAAATTGCTTAAAACTTAAATTCTATAACAATCTTAAGATAGCTTGCAAAAACTGTCCGCCATTGGATTTGATGCTGAATATTAACTTCTTCTTTCTCCTCTTTGTTTTGTACTCCAACTTTTTAACTTGTTTCTCAGCAACCTAACAAATATAACATTAATATCTACACTAAGTCAGAGAGAACATCTTAAAAATTCTCCTTGTGTATCAGACACTAGTGATGCATTTGACATGAGTTTATACACAGTACAGACTGAATTTTAATGCTATGAAAAATTACTGCACTGCTATAATCAGAAACTGGGGGACCAAAAGTGACAATGATAATTATGGTGGGTGTCTCTAAGTCACCATTAATTTCTTTCCTGCTTACCTTTGTAATTGAACCTTCATGTGACAAGGCCACCATTCTCCAAGTATTGGCAACACAGGAGGAGGTGACAAATTTTATTGCATTTTATGCTTAAGACATTTGTCAAATGGGAATTCAGCTGTAATCTTCCCAGTCATTTTGCTTAGGTGACCTATTAACCAACAGAAGCTGCTGCAATGCTGATGTACAGCCTGTGAGTATAATATATTCAACACAGTGATGACAACTAACATTATGTAGTTTTGTGAAGGTTGTACTAACCACAGCTACACAAGAACATCTTTACTATTCAGCCACAGGCTGTAAATATATGCTGTTCAACCACATTGATTGTGCTCAGGAGATTTGGCATTTCAAGGCTATTCAGGGCTATTTCAAGCATTTAAGACTAAGACAGGACACAGGTCGAAGCTGACCAGACCTTTGAACAGAAACTCATCCAAATTCCAGTAATTTATTAGCAATGAAATGTTCTTTGACATATCCCTGATTTATTCTGTATGAGACTGCTCCTTCTTCTCACATCTCAAACTTTCTAATAACCAAGTATGGAAAAGCCATAAGGTGTGTCTGTGAGTCTGCATTTGGGTAAGTCTTCATCAAGTAGATCTGGCTTTTCCTAAAACAGAAGTCTTTGTGTTCTCCTCCCTGCTTGATCTTTCCATTTCTCTCCCCTCAGAACAGACAGTCCTCGTCTGTGATACATAGTGGCAGCTGGTAACGGAGCATAAAACTCAAGATACAATCCCCAGGATATATTTTTACCCTCCATTATACTACCTGTCACAAAACCAAACCTTTAGTAACCAAAACTCAAAGCCTTAGCAAATCTAGGTCATCTCCATGAAAATCATTGGAATATAAGGGACAATATAGAAACAAGTCTTAAGGGTAATATAAAAAAATTCTATACTCAGTTTATTTCCTTTAGCACTTTAGGCAGTTTTGCATTCTGCCAAGCCAAAAGACATAAATCTTATTTTGCATTCCCTGGAAATCCAAGTAAACTAACCCACTTATCTTCAATGAAAATTTTTTATTGTAATGGGTCCAAGATTTCTTTTTTTTTCATTTTGTTCTTATGAAATATTTCAAGGTTGAAGAACCTTCCTGTTCTGTTCATGCATCTAAAATAGTCATTCTCTGCAACTGCACTTAGTATGAGGGTTTCTGACCAATCAAACCTTTTTTATGTCTTTCTAAATCAGAACCATTGACTATGCAGTTCAGCTTCTGGGGGAAAAAAAAAAGGCAACAAAACAAAAAAAACCCCTCCAAAACCTACCACCAAAGAAACTCCTGCTTTATTTCCAAATATGTTGATAAATATAAATATCATAGGGGTTTTGGGCTGTTTTGAGAAACTGAACTAATATCAACCCTTCCAACTATATTTAATTAGTTAATTTGTTGAACAATAGGTAAAAAATAGGTAAAAATTATTTTATATATATGTACACATATACAAATATATATAGAGAGAATGTTTATGCTATCCTTAATTATTAAAAAAAGCAGTTAAGTACAGTGCCAACAGGCTGTAGAAAGAAAGCTAACACAGGTACTTCAATAATTTCAAGATATCATTTCCGTTTGTTTTGCTTTTTTTTTTTTTTTTTCCCAACAGGAGAAATAATTTTAATAATCTCTCTGAAATCATAGCGCAGTCTAAGCAGTTGTAGCATTTGTTATAAGATTGTTATGAAGAGCAGTATTACAGAAGGTGGACAAGTTTGACATGCTTATTAATCTATGTCATTATTAATAGACTCGAACTCTGTCCTTTTCATGAAGAAGCTACAAAAATTACTATGGCAATAGACTTCTGCATCACAGTGTGGTAAGTTCAGTTTCTCTCCTTCTTGAGAGTATCCCTGAAATGTTTCTACTTTTTTAATCCTTCCCTTGTTTTTGTGTGTTACACTTATAGCTGGCATGCCTATAAAAATACATTCTATATGAATTTTGCCAAGAAAACCCACATTGTTTACTACAGGATGTGAAATCCCTGTTGTTATGTAATTATAGCAAATATGGAAGAAACTGGGCCACCAGAGCTTTAAAATGATTGTTATGCTGAAAGACATTGATTTGTACAACATGATAAATACTCATTTGGGAAGAGGTAGGAAATTTGAGTATGGCATACATTTATTTTAACTTGTTCTTAATAGCCTGATGGAGTTTGCAAACTGTGGACTGTGAAGTGTTAGAACATAACAACTAATGATTGCTAAACACAAAGACGTTGCCAGGTCGCAACTGGATATTTAACAAGATTTTTATAGAGTGAACAAGGAAGAGCTGTGATATGAAATGATCATTCAGAAGTATTGAGCAGTTTGTTGTCAATTCTGTTGGTACTTAACAATTGCATGAGAAATGACTTTCTTTTATTCTGTATTTCATGAAAATTTCAGTTTAAGGGCTTTCCAAACATGATTGACTGCTAACTGAATTCAAAATCTTTATTATAGTTCTAGTTTGTGTACACTTGACAGTTGTCATACAAGCTCTCAATTGATATTCTTCACTCTAATTCTCAGTAAGGTCAGGGAAAAATAAGTAGTCTATTGTTTTCACCTCTCAGATTCTTCTGAACTAGTTTTAAATGTTTACTACTAAATCGGGGCTGCCTATACTCAAAGCCACTCTACTCCCCCTTTGATCACTGAAGTGTTTTCAGACACTGGAAATTATTTATGGCTTATCTATCTTTGGGCTTTCAGGGTTTTCTGTTCCTGTGATTTTCCTGCTACCTTAGTCTTACTTCAGTAGCTCTTGTTATGCCCTTCTAGCAAGACCCCAAAAATTTCATTTACATTTTTTTCTCTCTGCCCCACTCCTGCAGAGCTTCCTGCGCTGCCATGCCTTCAGTGACTCAGGTCAGATTCCAGCGTAACCCTCACCCTTAGTATATACAGTTTCTTTTCCTGCTAAATTTGTATTTGCTATACCTTTAGCTGTCTGCTTTTCCAGTTCACAGACTCACAGACTATTCTGAGTTGGAAGGGACCCACAAGGATCACTGAGTCCAACTCTTAAGTGAATAGCACATACGGAGACTGAGCCCACAACCTTGACATTATTAGCATCATGCTCTAACCAACTGAGCTAATGGTTTTGGGTTAATTAACTTTGAAATGGAATTTTGCAAATGATGCTTATGGGCAAGTTAGTCTTAGATGTTGTTTTTCTGCAAGGGTTTCAGCATCCATCATTGTCTATTTATGCCTACTGATAACATTTTTTGGATCTTATCTACACTTTTCAACACAGATTGTTTTATTCAGGTTGTTTGTTGAACACTCATACCACTTGCTATGAACCTCTGTGTGTATCTACTTCACAAACCTTTGGTTATCTTCAAAGTATTCCAGAAACACCGTGCTGCACTTGGTTGCTTTTTTTCCTTTAATGACTCCCTAAATTATTTACATGTTTTGCTGAACATACATATATATAACATTCATATACATATGTATGTAAATATATATAAATCATACCTTTGTAAGTGGAACAAGTTTTTTCTTTTTCATATTCATCCACAGAATAGTTTTTCTATTTTATTTACTACACATTGCTGCCCTCTCATAAGGTACTAACTTTCCCTCTCAGAAACAAACAAGATATATATCAGCTGCAATTTTTTTAAAAAAGTATTTGAATAGGTAGATGAGATTAGGTTTAACGTGGACTCTTTTCAGTGCAATAAATTTTACTTTTCCTGAGAGCAGCTGCCCTGCTTATCTTTTAGTTATGTTGCATGTCATACCTAATCTAAAACTGAAAATTTCAGAAAAAAAGAAAAAAAAGGAAAGAAAAAGCAAAAGAAAAAAACTTGAAAAAACCCAAAGAGCACAATTTAAAAATACAAATATCAACTCCCATCATACTATATGTATGAGGAGGACATTTTTCCTGTCACTGCGGTTCTAGCCTCCCACTGTTGAATTAAATTGGATTATTGCCATTGATTCATCTGAAATAGTCTCTGAGTCAGTTTTAAGGCAATGGGTGAGATAAAAGAGCTGTGCAGTCTGTCATATGAATTCTCTTTAAAGAAGATAAACAGCAGTACACATTTTAGTTATAGCTATTATTAGAAGCTGATGTTAAGGTGATAATGTAATTAGTAGTGTTGGGAAATATGACATTTCACATGCTGCATATTGATGTTCCTTCTCAGGAAACCCTTGATGCTTACTGATTCTGTCAGACAAGGTAACATGCCTATATATTTCATCTGACAGAAACAGCAACTCTGCATAAGGAGATCTGGAAAACAACCAAACACTGAAAAGGGGCAAATGTTTTAACAGTGTTCATAAAGTAAATTCATTCTGTCAAGGAGCTTTAAGACTCTGTGTGAAGGCAGTCTATATTCACATGAGACAAATTCATTTTATGGATATTGACAATATAGATAAAGTACGGATACAGATCATATGCTGAAAGGGTTCATACTTGCTTCCAAAGACTAAGTTCCAAACTTCCCTGTGGAAAATGCAGAAGTAATTTAATGTTGCTGCTGCAAAATAAATGTACAAAATTTAAATTACATTGTTTTCTATTACTTGTAAAATTAGATTATTAATGTGCTTTTCAGTGCAGTGTTTATGCACTATATTGTGTAATCTTCTCACCATGGAAAAAATCAATGTTGTCTTAGCCTTAACTTTCCACTAGATAGAGTATGTGCTGTCACAGTTTGCACAGCTATAAATGTCCAACAGTATTCAGTGTGCTAGAAGACTTTGGTGTGATGTAGAATCATATTTAAGTAGCAGAAATAAAAGCCTTCCTTCATTGCAGCAAATATCCCTTTCAAATTTGGTGTTTATGCAGAAAACAACTGGACAACTACTTTCCAGCCAACTTGGCACTGACTGTGGAGGTCAAGACTTAAGACTGTGCTGATGGTCACAAATTGAAAATAGTAGAATAATTGAGAGATTGTATATATTCCCCTATTATGCACATAAAATCGCTGAAGATGAATCCGTTGAGCCCCTACAAGCAGCCTGCCTGCAATGAAATTTTAGATTTTGCAGAAACTTCATCATTTGCATTCAGTTCAGTTCAGTTCTTTCTTCAAGAACCCAATACGAGTCAGTAATATTACAAGAAAGCATGGTTACAGATAGGACAACATTATTTTCTTAAACCAGAAAGACAGGGCAAGGACACAGAATTCCCAAGTGGCTGGAATAACAGACTTGTTGCAGTGTCTTGAAAGTATTCAAGCAAGGGTCTGACACCTATATAAGTGCTTGTTGGGAAAAGCTTCTGCCACAGCATACATGTGAAGCAGAGACAGAGGATTATCCAGACTGCACATCCTGGAGGAAGAATCCCCTGAAGACAGGACCAGTGCTGTGACAACTTCCAAAGGACCAGAAACTTTATAATTCAATATTACCTGCATCTTTTATGTGCGGGTTTCCCCCTGATTAGATTGTAATCGCTAGAACTCCCGGCAAACGTTTGAAAACAGTGCTCCTTTTAACCCGGGTATCCAGCCCCGCCCCCCTCACGACCTTATTGGATGTATCACCTGTCATTCCCTATTCCTGGGTTCCCACTGGGTTTTGGTCCTCCTGCTCCCTTCTTTGCCCCAGTGCCCCCCCAAACCACACCACTCCCCTTGAACCCTTACCCAATCACTACCCTACCTCCCAGACCCCACCTGAAGGGCTTAAATACCCTGGACACAGGTAATTAAACGCTTTTTTATGACCATTCAATCTCGGGTTGCTACATCTCTTTGCTGCTGACCACGTGGGGATTTCGCAATCCCCTCCGGACCCCGGGAGGCCATGGGACAGCCCCCACCACAGCTGTTAGGACACTAAACATGTTTTGAGAAAGAGGATTTCAGCACATTCAGAAAGCTATGTGAAACAAAAAATGCTAATATATTTGTTAGGATGAGAGATTAAATTGTATCTAATAAGATTAAAGATTACAACACCTCAATAGAAATACGATGTATTATAAAATGCATGTTTAATAAAGACTACATATGCCTGAATCCTTTGATTAATCTATCCCTTGTATTCAATTAATGACTCAGATAGACAAATATAGAACTCTGACAGAACCCATTATAAAATATCAGACAGTGACCAGAACCAAAGAAGACATTACAGCCTGACATAAAATATGGAGAACCTATACATCCCTGTGATGCTGCAAAAGGAAAAAGATTGGTTCATGTCTAGAAAGCAAGCAATTTATGGCTATGCTCAGGAGACTAACCATCAGGAAGCTGGAAGTTAATAACACAAGCAGAAGAATGAGGAATTGAATCCCTAGAGCAAGAATCTGTTGAAGGAGTTTGAGAGGCCTCTGGGAGGCATACTTACCTTCACCTGCAGATACCACACAGAACTTCACCAGGAAAGGAATATCCACAGGTAGGTAAATCCCTCCTCTACCAATACAATTTAATCAGGTATTTGGAATCCAGTTATGTGGAGATCAGAGCATCAAAAATGCAAATAAACAGTTGAACACTTTATATGAAAGAATTACTCCAGACTCAGTAGGCAAAAAAAAAGTTGCCATTTACTATATTCATTAATTTTTATGTATTTTATAAATAAATATGTATGACGCATCTAGACAAATCTTATGGGTAGAAAACCAAAACTTTTCTCCATTACTGAATGTCTTATTTTATTTGGTAGCTCTGGTAACCAGGCTGAAAAGATGTCAGATTGCATGGGCCTGACTATGAGGTTCTGTTGCAATTAACCTCGTATTTCAAGGTCAATACAGCAGAAAGCAAACCACGTTTAACACACAGAGTAAAGAATGCCTATAGCTGTAAAATACCAATAATGGTTGGTATTTTTAGCATATATTAACTTCATACATGTTCAGAAGGATGTTAGACACCTATATTACCAGGCTAACCTTTGCAATGGAACCAAAGTGACAGCATAACCCAGAGATTGATTGTTTCTAAAAATTTCCTTTTCTTGTGTCCTTTTTTCAGTCTGTTTTCTTGTAACTTTTATACTGATGCCTAAAGCCCATAAGCTTATTTCACATTATCAGGAAATGTTTATCAAATAAAATTTCTATAGTTTAACAGCAATATGAACATAATATATGTCTGATTTTATTATAGGATTATTCCACTTTTTGCCATTTCCATGTTGTCCCAAGGTACCAGAGTGAGAGTCATGTAAATCACCTAAACAGAGGTATCTGCCAGTGCCCTTCCTTCCCAGCCATGACTGCAATTAACAGCAGCACTGAGTGAGGATGGGAGACATTACTTCCCATGCCCAAGTGGATGCTCTTCACAGCACATCAACACACTGTCTTATGAACCATATGACTCACTGTTCTGTGACAACTGGTATTCTCAAACCCTGACAGATGCTTGCTAAGATAACTTGAGAACTGAAATTGCATTTTCTTGTTGGAAATACTGAAAATTATGCATATTTCTCATTCTTTCCTAGCTGACAAAGTCAGTTTCTTTATCCATGGTTCTGCTAAAAAAGCCTGAATCGGCCTTAATAGAAAGGAACTTAATAACCTAGGTATGCTGTCATGATGATCTAGCTGTGTTTGATACATAATTGAAGTACTATAAGCACATGTTACTCTAGGCTATTGCAGAGTAATTCTTAATCAGGTTAAGAATATCTTAAAGGCTTGTCTCACAAGCTTTAGTACACTTGCAAAGTTCCTGCTAGTTAGTTTTGGTTTTTTTGTTGTCAGACACACTGAATGAGTACAAGATGGGAGGTAAAATAAAGCTTCCACAGCACTCTCTGGAAGCAAGAAGACAGATATTTGAAATCATCCCTTCTGACAACGAAGTGGCTGAGACAGAAATAGTAGCCTCCAAAACATTAATGTGTATTAATGGGAGCAATTATTTGAAAAGGGAATAAGAATTTAAGAATGGTAATGAGTGATCAAAGCTGATTTTTTAATATGTCATAGTGCTTGGTATATTCCCTTTCCTTATGTTATCTGTCCAGTTGATTCTAGTGCCTTGAATATCCAGTTCATACAATTGTGTTGTTTAAGTTTCCTGCTTTAGGAAAAGCAACCTGTAGCTTGTTTCAAACCTCTTGCCAGCCATCCTAATTTGACACACTGTTTATTGGATCAGAAGACATGTTGAATAATGTTACCAAACAATCGTTTTACTTTATGCAGATCCTTTAAAATCACTGTGTAATAAGAAGCATGATTTCCAAAGATTTGTATACTGTGAAGTCCTTTTTCTTAAGGATATAGAGGTTTGTGGTGGTTTGTTTTTTGTTTGTTTTTTTTTTGTTTGTTTGTTTTTTGTTTTGTTTTGTTTTGTTTTTTTTTCATCAGAGGATACAGTTAATTTGGTCAAAAAAGCATTCAACTTCAAAATTTCAAAGTTGACTTTTACTCTGGACATTGCACCACATAATATACTACTTTTCTTTGTCTCTCACAGTACAAATACCTGCATTTACTGTTATAAGTAACAGCCAAATAATTCAATATTGTCTATTTTTTAAACAAGAAATAACACATTTTAGTTATAAGAAATAAACTTTTTTATATATATGAAATTTTGGTGAATTCCAGCAGACAGATTTTGACAGCAAATAAAATTTTGGACACACTGGCAAAAGTTTCAGTTTAGGTAGAAATTTTTCCCTTCCTTTTGAAACCAAACCAAACCTTAGTTCAAATATTTTGATAGAAATATTAAAGAGCAGCTACAACCCTAAAAGCAACAGATTTGGTGATTCCAGATTATGAATTCAGCCAATATGTTGTCTATTAGACAGCTCAACACTTTGCATGGGCAAAGGATGTAAGTGAAAACCTAATTCAGCTATGGGAACAAGGTGGAATCCTCACCACCTGATTTACTGATTGTGAAGGTGTTTTAGTTTCAAACCTCAGTTGGAATGCCTTCCAAAAAAAATTTGTTTAGTGTTGCTAAAGATGGTTAACAAAAGGCACAATGGATATGCATATCCTGATGTTAACTGCTTTAACCAGAGCCTTTGTTCTGATCTCTCTCCAGGCTGGGAAAGGGAGGGAAGACAGGCTCGTGTGGGGGCAGGGGTCAGGGTTCCTGTGTTTTCTGCGCAGGTCAGGGGTTCACCGGCTTGGCACGGAGGACAGAGGAGGGGAACACACCAGGTCTGGCATCGCTGGGGGACCAGAATTGTGTCTTTTGCTCTCTGGCTTCACTGATCACCCGTGGACACCACAGACTATTGCAAGGAAAAGAACACACCTGTTTTCTACACTGTAGAGGTTGGGTTTCTGCTGTTTTTGCCATCAACCCCACAGGAGCTGACCCGGCATCTGTGCTTCCGCCATTCCCCCGAGAGAGAGCTCAGCCGGCTGGGCATGACATCACCACCCGCTGTCCGTATATATAACTGCAACCCCTGAGAGAGAGTGGCCAGCGGCGGAGGGGCGATAGTGCCACCTGCTGTCCGTAGATATAATTACATTTCCCCTCTTTTTTGGGGTAGCCAAAAAGACCTTTTAACTGTTTGTCTTGTTTGGGGGTGGAGGGGTTTATTACAAACTGTTGTTGTTTGGTTCTTTCTGGATATAGAGAGATATATATTTGTGTATTGTGGTTAAGAACTGTTATCCTTATATATATAAATTTGTTTGTTTGCTTGTTTGTTTTTCTAATTAAAGTTCTGATTTCTAAATTTAAAGGAGAGGGATTATTTCTTGGCCAACATAGATATCTTAGTTCTCCCCTTGAACTAAGACAGACGGCCTATTGCATTCAAATTGATTCAGAAACGCTGTTGGATATTTGTGTTTTACCTGATTGGAGCATTAACATCACTTGGGTTTCCTCACAAACATTTAATGTCCTAGAATAACAGTTTTCAAATCATGATCCCTGGATACCAGATGTCTGTTGTGGGTGGCATGGGCCGCTGTCCTGTCCAATAGGATTCTCATTTTGAGACAGGAAGAAATATTTTTCATAGTGAAGAAAATGGTCAGCCTCAGTGGATACTGCTTTTGCTGAAAAAGGGACTGTTTGATGACCTTAGATGAGTTTGCAGAACAGCAGGAATTAAATAGGATTACCCAGATTTCTCAGTCATCTGTTGGAAAGCAATGTTCTCCTAGAAAGGTACTTCATTAACTGAAAGCTGCTCAGTACAACAATAAAAAATTCCTGGGAATTAGTGGTGCAAAAGTACAATAAACATCTAATAAAATTCAGTTTTTGGTTGCTAGTCATATTTTCATTCCCCTTGGGAAAAAGACAGAAGACCAGGATGACTGTATTGCTTAAAAAACTAAAATCCTCATGTTCGATACACTACTTTCTTTCTCTATATTTCAGCATAATACAAAACATTTTATTACTGTCTAGTAAAATTTTCTTTTCTTTTGACAGTACCATTTACTTCTCTTTGCCTTTTCCCAGACCCACTAGACTGAAATAGACTGAAAAATTCCTGAACCACTGAGGGAGCAGTATCTCATACTTTTCTGGTATATATTTTTGTTGTTTTAACTAAGTGTGATGCAGTAGGAGATAAAATGCAATTAAAGAAACCAACAAGCTGTTTCACAACCTGCAGGTGATTTCTCCATACTACTTCCAAGGACTTCTTCTGTGCCAAGAAACTCACAATTTCATTCTTTCCAAATAATTCCAAATTTCAGATAAGAATCCAGTTGTGTGGACATGTAAAAAGCGTCAATACAAATCTCCATATTTTAGTTTTTACTGACTCAGTTGGCCAGTTTAGTTCTGCGTATCTAGGTCCTTATCAGTAAGGCCAGCCTATAATTAACAGAAATTCACTGTGCGTACTAAAAATTAAATCATATTAGCAAGTTCTTTTTAACTGAAATAACAGCATGTGAGGTGATGACAACTTAATGGCAGATGGAACTTGAAAGACAGAAGAGAAAGGTATACTTGCAAATTCAAAAATAGATGACTATGTGTGATGTCTTCCTTGCATTTTATGATAGAAAAATTAAAGCACATAAAAGAGATGGGCAAACTACGTTGTGCATTTAATTAATGTGTTGCTGGAATGGCCAATGTGCAGAAAAAGTGAGTATCCTAACCTGCCCAAAAGAGTGACATTTAAATTGTGCTAGAATAAATCTACTGGCCTTGTATGCAGATGCCGTATATTCATGGACATAGCAGAAAGCCAGGTGCATTCGGCCCCTTGGAAGAGGCTGGTACCAGATAACTGCTGGGAAAATGGCAAGGTGTACTAAAAATACAAACTCCTCAGCAAACAAATCCCAAAACAGGGAAGCTCTACTGTTAAGCTTCTTGGGAAGCTGTTCAGATGAAACACACTGGATTGAGCAGTATCTTATCACTTTTTAGTATCAACTAAATTAATTTCTAAAAACAAGGATTGGATTTGTGAATCCAAATAATTTATTTTAATTTGCATTTTGCCTAAGCAGGAACTCTCTTTTTAGTCATAAATATGAGGACATGAAAATAGTAGACTCTAGCACGGGTCATAAAAAACCCTGTGGAATCTTCTTTGTTGCTTGAAAACAAAGCAGTAGATTTAACACACTAAGCTACATTCTGAATACTGCTCTTGGTACTATAGAATTAACACCTGTTGGTTTTGACAGAAATTGTACATACAAAATAAAAATCCACTTTGAGTTGGTTGTGCCCTTCAGGGCTGTATTTAATTGACTTTAGGACAGAGAGCGGGGTTATCTCTCTCATCTCCTAGACCAGCTGTAGTGTTGCTTCCAGCAATGAAACATTTCAACCTTCAGGAGAGAAATCCTTCAGTAAAAGAGTGCTGTTAAATGCTCTTGGTAATATTGTGAACAGGATTGTCACTGAGTGGCCCATATGACATTGGGATTCTGGCACTGAAGAATAACTTAGCATGAAATAAATTACTTCCCCTACTATCCAAGATATCAGAAAGATCTGCAGCAGTTGCCCTTGAGCAAAAGGACAAAAATGAAAAAGGGCGTTTGATCTTAATAATGCCTTGCTAATTCTCATTAATGAGTGGAAAATCCTTTGTGAATTATAAAAGGAATAATGAAATGAAAGAAAAATGTATCGATAAAAAGCAATTAGAATAAATCCCAAAGAAGACCAACTCATGAGAATATCGAGGTTGGTTTAAGCTTGAGTTGTTAGAGCAATCATATATACATTTTAAATTACTTAACCTTTTTCCCCAGGTTCTAGTTTTGCAGATGGTCATGGGATAGGTAATGAGGTCATACTCTATTTTATTTTTTTTTTAATTCTTATTTTAAATTTCCATAGCTGTAGCAGTTTTTCAAATCCTTTGGGAAACTAGGGTTTATGTGGGTTTTTTTGTCCGTTTTTTTTTCGTTGTTTGTTTGTTTTTGTTTTTGATTTTTTGTTTGTTTTCTGTTTTTTGTTTTGTTGGGGTTTTTTTAAGAGCTAATAGAGGAAGAATTAAAGAATTTCCAGAAAGCTATTTGGAATTGCTTCTGAATTATTTAAATAGTGGGTAGATAGAGCAAGCAATTTTTAACCACATCCCATGCTATCAGAATTTGCACCTACAGTTGCAAATATTTACAGCAATACTTTATTCTTACAGTTCATATTTCTCTAAAATTTCTTTTAAAATCCTTGGATGCTGCTATTTTTTTAAAAATTATTTTCTAGTAATAAAGCATAAATATTAAACTACATAAACCAGTAACTAAATATTAGAATATTAAAAAAAAAATAAAAATATAAAGGGCATCTGATAACAAGTGAGAGATGGCCAGCTCCACAAGAATCAGGAATAGCTAGAAATGTGGTGCAAATAACTCTGCCAAACTGATTTCCAAAAACCTGAAGTACTACTTATTTTTTTTTCTCTGTAGTTGAAATGGACCACTGTTGTGGTTTAGCTCTGGCAGCCAGCCTGCCAGCCCCACACAGCCACTTGGTCACTCCTCTCTAGTAGGATGGGGAAGAGAATTGCAAGGGCAAAAGTGAGAAAACTCGCACGTTGAGATGAAGTGTGTTCAGCAGTTGAAGTTAAATCTACACAAGCAAGCAAAGCAAAACAAGTAATTCTGAATGTCCCCCCTGCCTTATTTTTCTTTCACGGACTTTGCTGATCATGATGTTACATGGCATGGGATACTCCTTTGGTCAGTTGGAATCAGCTGTCCTGAATGTGCCCCCTCCCAGACACTTGCTAATGCCCTACCAGCTTGCCTGGAGGAAGCGAGTGAAAAACAGAGAGGGCATCAATGTTATAAAGTATGGTAAAACTACATATAAGAAATAGAAAATATAAAAATTATAACAAATCTGAAAAAAGTAAATTGATGAAAAAATGTCACTAACTCCCCTATATTCTTAACCTTAGCATTTTCAAACCCAGGGTTTTAGTTTTAATATTTTCCTATTAGCACTCTAATATCAAATCAATAACATTCTACCCATTCTAAAAAGAAACCCTTCCAAACGTTTAGCTTAATACAGTTGAAAAAGATACCCAATTTTTTAAAAAAAGTTTTTGTTTAAAACCAAAGTAAAGATATTTGGAATAGGTTTAATTTGGAAAACAATTTACATTACACTTTGTCTGATGAAGCCAAATAAGCATTTTTTGAGCAGTCAGAAATTTTAGATACTCATTTAGGCATGTCTCGGTCAAAGGGTCTTTACAAAATTGTGGATGTTAGCTGTGAGGTTGTACTCTTGGTAAGTATCCATGTATGTCATATTACCTTGCCCTTTGTGAGAGGTTATGCAATTGTGCTGAAAATTAATGGAAGAAGACTAAGATCATACATTTATCATCAGTGAAGGCATACAAAAGGTATACATAGATAACATGGTTATCAGGGACTTATTGATCAAGAAAAGCTAACACAATATCTTTAACTCATTCCAATCTAGAAAATCAATTCTGAAAGATTATGCTGATGACTGTCTGATCCCTGTCTGTAATGCAGAAAATAAGAGAATCACAAGGTTAGTTCCAGATCACATTCAAGTTGATACCTACCATATTTAATGGTTATGAATGACTAAATCTATCAAAATATTAAAAGTTATATTTATAAAGTGTTGCTTATCTCTTTCAAGTAAGCTATGAAATTATTGTGAACAAGAAAGAAGGTAGAAAATAAAAGCTTCAATGTTTTAGGCTTTTCAGATAAACAAATCTTATTTAATTGGATTTTAAAAGTAACTAACTTAGAAGCTCTTCACTGGTAGAATTTATTAGTATCTCTTAGGTAGAAATTATTTGAAAATTTTTAATTGAGTTTTTGCATTTGCACTATTATCTTCTGTTTCTGACAAAAATATTTTAGATACAGGTTTCAAGTTATATTTATCTAGATAGGCAAACAAAGCCTGTATATATGTTTTTTAGACTACCTTAATTAATTATGCCCATGAAGAAAAAATAAACTTCTGAAAAACACTCTCTGAAAAGATGTGAATTCAAAATCTTAGTAGAATGGTAGCTGCATTATAGAGAACAATATTAATCAGCTCAGGATAGATTTATGGGCTATTTATTTGTAACTCAGCACACATTCATAACACCCTGGTTGATATTTTTAAAAGAGATTTCAAGACTTAATCGCATTTAAAATTTGATAATGCTGCCATTTAGCTTATCACAATGATAGGTTCAAATCCTCTTAACTGCTGCTTACATTGTATGTATAACCATATTAAAAAAACCCCACAAAACAAAACAAAAAACCACAAAACCAAAAACCAAACAAAACAAAACCAGAACAAACTGTGAGGGAAAAAGGTATTTCTGGATGTAGTATTATTAGAATTGTATGTAGATTATTCAAAAAAGGTCCAATTTGAACCACTCTTCCAGTTACTGATGCAGAGATAGAATGATAGTATTTTGTTCATCTCCTCTCTGAAAGAGCAGGTCAATTTTTTTACAAATGAACAAGACTGAATAACTTGAACGGAAGAGACATAATTTAGGTGTATAGAGGAGGACTGCATGTGAATACAAAGAATATTGCTGCTGATAGAGGGTGAGTTGGGAACTGGCATGTAATACATACTCAAAAGTCTACCAATCTCTTTGCCTCAATGGGTTCCTGCACTGAGGGCATCTAACTGGAACCCCTTGGTCTTTTATAGCAAAAAGAAATTCCAAGCAATTCTCATCTGTAACTTATGTGGTAATCAAAATCTATTGCACTCCTGATCTACTATCGATTCTTCCCTGGATCAGTGTAGCTTACTAATTTAACTGTTAGGTCATCCGCTTTTCAGAAGTGCACCCTAATACTTCTCACATTCCCCTTGAAGCTACATTATCTGAAAAACTGGTCCTGCAGTGCCAGGTTTGAGATTCAGTGTTATAATTCCTAACTCTTTGCCAGATCCTTTCCTTCTGAATTATATCCATTGACTGCCCTAAGTCTTTATGGCAGCCCTAAGTGTAACTAAAACCACCCTATCTCCATGCTCGATTCCTTGTTGCAGGAGCAGTGCCTGCTTATTTACAAGGACCTGTCTCCATAATGTAATGCTTTTAACCAAGGTCTCAATAATTTTTTATGATCTCAGCCAATCATGTCCAATTTTTAACAGCCTTGAATAATGTTTGAATAAGATTTTTACATCTAAGCCCAAAATGCAGTTAGCACTGAGAGTCTGTCTGGAAGTCAATAGCACACCAGTTTGTTGCTCTACAGGGAAACACAATCAACACTAGCAGGAATCTGACAGCAACACAACATGCTAAATTTTCATTAATTGAATGTGGCACTGAATAGCCACATCAATGTGTTTGATCACATAAATGCTGAGTTTTGAAAGGATTCTCAAGGCCTTCTTAACCATGGTTTCTTGAAGTATGATTTTGACTAAAATTTACAGTCAAAAAAGAGTTCTCCTGTGTTTAATTTGATGTAAAATCTGAAGTAAATTTGTATTTTAAGTTGTCTATAAGTTAGCTCAGACACCATGGTCAACTTATTAACAATGGATGTTAGTTTTGACACACATTCTATTATACACTGTTAAATATAGAATGTAGAGAATAATTCTGATTGCAGTACTTCAAAAGCCTGCTAAAACAACCTGTTTGTTTATTTTCTTAGATTCCCCTGCCACCGTATCATATTGGACTCTGATTATTAAAGTCCCCACATAAGTTGCTGCCTGAGCATTTAGAATATTTGCTAATCTTTAGAGCATTGCTAATCTATTTTATTGGTGCAGACCATACATAAGGACTGAGAAGCCTCAAGGAAGTTCTCACTGAAGCTTCAAGCTGAAAATATCTCCTGTTCTTCACAAATATACCCACTCTTCATGGTGTTACTCTTGCATATCATTATTCAAACATAGAGTTTGATGAGCACTTAGGATGGGCTAACAGCAGCCATCAAATGCCAATAATTGAAAGTGCAGATGCAGAACTCCAGTTTCTTCTGAAGCTGTATGGCAGCAAGCCCTGAGACACTGTTAATATTTGCACACATAATTTCCACAAATTTATAACAGAAACAGCAAGGCTTGTATGGATGCAGAGTGAATGAAGTACATGTATGTAAGCATCAGAAGGAACAGCACAAAAAGGTTTTAAAAGGTATCCTGCAGTCTGAAAAGGTCAGAGCACAGATGACTTCCTAGCTGAAGACCACTATCTTCACACAAGAAAGAAGGCTAAATTGCTGCATATAGTACACACGATTGCTTTTCTGTTCACTCAAAAGAACTGACTATGTACCCACACATGAGTAAAAACATACAGTAGGCATCAACTTTGCCAAAGAAGATGCTGTTGCAAGATTACCTTAAAAAATACACAGGCATTCAGTAATTTTCTTTATTATTTCTGTTGAATTATATCTGTTTATTGTAAATATCCTTTGTTCATCTGGAATTCTTAAATTTCCCAAGTAAATATTTCACATTTAGTCCATTTCCTTCAGCTGAAAATTATCACTTACCTCCGTGCAACTGTGTTTTCCAGATATCCAGTTTCTTCACTCTAGCTCTGGTGCAGCTGTACTCAATTCAGCACTCAAATTCATAATGTTAGTAAGAAAATAGCACAACAAATGAAGTAGATTCTCACCTTTGTAATTCCCCTGAAAAGCCGTAATCACAGTTAAACTTCTCAGTAGGATGTGACAGAAGTTCAATGGTAATAGAAATACTGTTGTTCTAGGAAGTTCACAGGGTTTATTCATCGTTCCTCTTGAAGAAAGGCAGATAGTATTTAGACATCAGCTTTTCACAAATATCCATAGGCAAAGCAAAAGATGTCAACAATTGTATTGCCTTTATGCTTCCTAAATGAATATTTGAGAAATAATTTATGCTACAGAGAATGAATGCTGTTAACAAGTTAATATACCAAAGTTATATATAAAGAGAAACTAACTGTCCATCAAACAATAAAATATTAAGTATTTATCAATTCGACTGTGAGAATGATCAGCTCAGAGTTGACCCTAAAAGTGTGTGGGACCTGCTGCTCTAGCTGGATCCCTACAAGTCTGTGGGGCTTCATGGGATTAATCCAAGAATCCTCAAATAGCTGGCTGATGTCTCTCTCAATGATTTTTGAGTGATCTTGGGAATCTGTAGAGGTCCTGACTGACTGGAATCTAGTGAGCATGGTCCCAATTTTCAAGAAGGGCAAGAAGGAGGACTTCAGAAACTACAGGCCTGTCAGTCTCACTTCAGTGCCTGGTAAAGTTATGAAAAAGATTATTCTTGAAGGTATTGAAAAACACCTGAAAGACAATGCAGTCATTGGTCCCAGACAGCATACCTTCTTGCTTATCAAATCTGATTTCCTTTTATGGCGAGCTAACCCACCCAGCTGATCAAGGGAAGCCAGTAAATGCAATCTTTTTGGATTTCAGTAAAGAATTTGATTACTGCCTCTCAGAGAATCCTTCTGAACAGAATATCTATTCCACAGCTGGATAAACATATGGGGTGGGTGAGCAATTGGCTCACGAGTAGAGCACAGAGGGTAATAGTGAATGGGGTGACATCAGACTGGTGACCTGTCACTAGTGAGGTTCCACAGGGTTTCATCTTGGACCCTGTGCTTTTCAGTGTCTTCATAAGTAACTCGGACATAAAGGACTGGAGGGGATACTGAGCAAGTTTGCAGAGGACACAAAACTGGGAGGAGCTGCTGACTCCCTCGAAGGTGAGGAGACCCTGCAGAAAGACCTTGACATATTAGAGGACTGGGCAATCTCTAACCATATGAAGTTTAATAAGGGGAAGTTCTGGATTCTGCACCTGGGATGAAGTAATCCTGGATTGGGGAATGAGATCCTGGAAAACAGTGCCATGGAAAGGGGTCTGAGGGTCCTGGTCGACGGCAAGTTGAATCTGAGTCAGCAGTGCCCTGGCAGCCAGGAGGGCCAACCCTGTCCTGGGGGGCATCAGGCAAAGCGTTGCCAACTGATCGAGGGAGGGGATTGTTCTGCTCTGCACTGGGGCAGCCTCACCTTGACTATTGTGTGCAGTTTTGGGCACCTCAATATAGGAAAGATATTAAGCCATTAGAGAGGTCCAAAGGAGGGCGGTGAAGATAGTGAAGGGCCTTGAGGAGAAGCTGTATGAGGAGTGGCTGAGGACACTTGGTCTTCAGCCTGAGGAAAAGGAGACTGAGGGGAGATCTCACTGCAGTCTACAGCATCCTTGTGAGGGGAAGAGGAGGAGAAGGCACTTCTCTGTGCTGACCAGTGACATGGCCTGAGGGAATGGCCTGAAGTTGTGTCAGGGGAGGTTTAGGTTGGATATTAGAAAAAGGTTCTTCACCTAGAGGGTCGCTGGCTGCTGGAACAGGCTCCCTAGGGAAGTGGTCAGAGCACCAAGCCTGACAGAGTTCAGACAGTGTTTGGGCAATGCTGTCAGGCACATCATGTGATTCTTGGGGATGGTCCTGTGCAGAGCCAGGAGCTGGAATCAATGATCCTTGTGAATCCCTTCAACTCAGCATGTTCTGTGATTCTGTGATCCTGTAGGTGAGGTAAGAACCATAAGTCAGTTTTGTTTGTGAGTACTGCCACACACACTGCTTGATACACAGGAAAATGATCATTATAAGAGCCAGGCCAAGATTCATTACTGATCAAGATACCTCTATACTCCTGTTTAACTTTTTTCTTGTACCTAAATACAGATTGAAAATCAAAATGTGCCAGCTTTTACATGTACAAAATCTGAAAATTTGCAAAACACAAACCCAACTTTAACATAAGTTTGTGTGCAAAAGAGTTGTTTGCATTACCTAGAAAATATTCAGAAATTGTAAATATTAGAAGTATACTGGGACTACTCTGTGAATGAGTTAATAACTATTGACCTTAAATTATGGTGCTTAAATTATTGAATATTTATTCTTTCAGTTTATTTAATTCTTATTTCTCTCATGAAACAAGAGACTAGATTTACAATAGATCTGTTCTATTAAATCTAATACCCAGAAACTGCTTTTCTGCTTACAAAAAGCCAGGCTTCTACAGCTCAACATATCATCCCCTTTGCCAAGGACAGCAGTACAGTTCAAAAAGGCAGGACAGGCAGAGCTGGAGAACTGTTCCAAAAAAGCAGCTGAAACTATGTAGGGGCAAATGTAAGATTTCACACTTAGTCAGGGATCATAAGCTCCAGAGTCACTCAGGACAAAAACATCTTAGAATATTAAAGTAAGTACAAAATTCTTCCCCCGCTTTGGGCCTGCTAAAAACTCAGTAGGAAAAATGCCTTTAATTTGGGAAAAAAAACCCTCTTTAAAACAGTTAAATAGGAAGTTAACCCCAAGCTTCGCTGTGGAAAAGGTAAATAGCAACCATTCTACAACAGTTCAAAAAGAAAAATAAACATAACCAGACAACAGGATAGATTTTTGGTGAAGCTGAAGAACTTCAGTTGTGAGCTGTCTTCATCATGTAAAGCAATGTAATTTCTGCTTTGGGAATAATTTACATCCTTCTTCTTTGTTTGACTATTCTCAGACTGAAAAAGGTTTTCCTTCTATCCACTTTTCTTGTCTCAACTCACATTTCTTTTTTCCTGTCCTCCCACCATTTACTGTTGTGAAGAGCCAAGATCCATCTTCTTGATTGCCATTTGTAGGTTTTTGCAGGCAACCATAAGGTTTCCCTGAACTCTTCTCCAGATCTGGTCCATCAGCCTCTCCTCAAAGGTTATGTGCTCCAGGCCCCTGCAACAACAGTGACCTTTGCTTCACTTTTTCTAGTTAATGTGTGTCCTTCCTCCAATGCATGGCTGGAGGTGGGGGAAGTGAGGCAACAGTACCTAGATGTGGTGTCTAGGTAATATCAGTCAGATACACTTAATCTCTTCCCTTGATGTACTGGCTCTGTTCCTGTGAATACTGTCCAGAATACTGTTGGAGACCTCTGCAGTAAGGGCTCGTTCCAGAGGCCTGGAAAGCATATATTTCATTCTTATATATAAATATTTGCAATGTCTACATATCAACACATACACAACTAACACTGACTCTAAAACTCCTAATGCTATTCCTTACTTTCTAGCATATTATAATCAGAGTTCAATACAATTAATATTAAAAAAATATTAAATATAAATATAATAATTAAATATAAAAGTTCTCAGACTTCACACTGAGAAGTGATCAATTTTTTTGAAACTAGAAGCATGAGACTGTCTATCAAGCCACAAGTTCAGGATTGTGTGAAGTAAATAAAAGAATACTGAGTTGCATCACAGTGGAGAAGTCATGCTGCTAAAAGGAAGTATTATCTCTCTGGGAGGGCCCTTTTGATGACTGTAGTGGAGAGCTGTAGCCTCTCTAGCACTTTGAAACTCTTCATGCTACATGTGCTTAGTTATGGGTTTGCTACCTAGGCACACAAATCCTGTTTAACAGATTGTGATTGGGAAATAGAAATCACTTTGCAAATGTGGGATGCTGGTGCATAGGAAAGGCAGAGCAAAGGTGGAATCAAAAGGAAGTGAGAGGCAGTAACCAACATGAGTAAACTTAATCAGTATTATTGAACCACTTTTGCACCCAACAGGAAAACTGAGACAAAATCAGAAGCTGGAAGAACAGAATTAGACTGAAGATTAAAAACAGTAAAAGTTTCATGTATCATAACTTGCAGTGCAGGGGAGAGGTTCCAGCTTTCAGAAAGAGGCTCGAATGGTTTGGAAGTAGGGAAACATCAATCTTATGACCAGGAAGTGCAAGAATGAGGATGTGGTGAACTAGAGCCTTGTCAGCCCTCATGCATCTTTGGGAATGTGATGTAAGAGCAAATCTTTCTGGAAATCCTTTCCAAACACATGAGGAACAACAATGTGATCAGGAATTAGCAACATGGACTTGCCAAAATCAAATGGTGCTTAATCAATCTGATATGACTGACTTGGTTATTGAGGGGAAGTTGTTATCCCATTACAGTGATGCCTAAAATCCTGGAAGATAGGCACTCAGACAAAACATTAATGGAGAAAGATAGACAATACCTTTATTGGGA
>JAWWEE010000074.1:76727137-76757535 GCA_035221455.1 Xenops minutus | reverse complement strand
CCACTTAATATGTGAGCAAGAAAACCTATGCTTCTAAAGCTCTAAAAATCTACAAAATACACACCAAACCTAAAAAAAATACACACCAAACCTTTAGGCATCAACAGTAAGGCTTTCAACTGTCTTCTACAGCATCCTCTGAGAAAGATGAATGAACAATGAATGGACTGAAAACAGTTTCAAACTACTGATGTACTCCAGGGAATCCAATACCTTTTAAAATCTTTGTCAATGACTTAGAGGATGTGGCAGAACACACTGAACAAGGCTGCAAGTTGTACAAAACTGAAAGGAGTGACTGATACAGAGGGTTGTTTTCATTCAAAAGGACCTTGACGGGTTGTAGAATTATATAGGGAAGAATCTCATGAAGTTCAATACAGGCAAATGCCAAGTCTTGCACGTGGACAGGAATAACCCCAGGCACTAGCATACAGTAGAGGCTACACAACTGAGTTCTTAAGTTTAGTATATCCTTATTCACTACCACCCAGCAAAGGCTTTGCTGTACTTTTCTGTCCATAAAAATATGTAGAAAGCAGGTCACTAAATTTAAGAATGATTTTAAGGCCTATGTTGAACTCTGAAAGTTGAAAATCCATTTGTGTGCAGCACAGACAGAAGTTAGGCTTAGCCATCCATTCCATTGAAACACCACCACTAAATTAAAAACTAATTAGGATACCACCAATCTTAAAAATTGAATTTCAAAAAAAGGCAAATCCTAGTGAATGTCTTGACACTTTGGACAGAACTGTTTCATTATTCTAATTTTGACACACATTTCTCTATAAAGCTTCAAAAAGAAAAATTTGTAAAAGGTACATTTAAAAATGTTCTTTTCCAAGTGTGTTGGGTTTGCTTGACAAGGTTTGGGTAACACGAGAGTGCAGTAGTGGCTTCTTTGAGAAGCTGCCAGAAGGTTCCCGCTGTCCAACAGAGCCAATGCCACCTGGCCCCAAGATGAACCTGCTTCTGGCCAAGACTGAGTCCATCAGTAGTGGTGGTAACATAAACTGGGATAATATATTTAAGATGGGGAAAAAAACCTGTGCAGCAACAATTGCAGCTGGAGAGAGGAGTGGGAATGTGGGAGAAAGAAGACTGCAGACACCAAGGTCAGTGAAGAAGGAGGGAGCTAAATTACTTCAGGTGCCAGAACAGAGATTCCCCTGCAGCCTGTGGGGAAGAACATGGCGAGGAAGGCTCTCTTCCTGCAGTCCAGGGTGAAGCAGTGGCTGTAGCTAAGAACCTGTAGCTAAGGCTGGAGCAAGTGGATGCCCAAAGGAGACTATGACCCTGTGGGAAGTCCATATTGGAGCAGGTTCCTGGCACAACCTGTGGTCCCACAGAGAACCCACTCTGGAGCATCTTGTTCCTGAAGGACTGCACCACCTGGAAGAGACCTACACTGGAGCAGTTTGTGAAGAATTGCAGCCTGTGTGAAGGACTCATTTTGAAGATGACTCCTGTGGGAGGAACCCCATGATGCAGCAGGGAAAGAGTGTGAGGAAGCAGGAGCAGCAGGGACAATGTATGGTGAACTGACTGCAGTTCACCCCATTCCCCATTCCCCTGCAACACTGTGGAGGCAAGGAGGTAGAGAAAACGATGAGTGAAGTTGAGCCCAGGAGGGAGAGGTGTTTTAAGATTTAGGCTTGTTTCTCATTACTCTAAGAAATTATGTCTCATTACTCTGATTTGATCGGTAATAAACTTATTTCCCCAAGTCGAGTCTGTTTTGTCTGTGATGGTAATTGGTGAGTGATTTCACCCTGCTCTTATTTCAACCCACAAGCTTTATGCTATATTTTCTCTCCCCCATCCAGCTGAGGAGAAGAGCAATAGAGCAGCTTGGGTGGCCATCTGACATCCAGCCAGAATCAACTCACCACACCAAGGTTCAGATCTGTTTGTGCCGTGTTATCATACCATTTAGCAGGCAGCAGAGGATGTATTTTTGGTAATTAGTCACATAAGATAGCTTTTCAAACTCATCAGTAGTATCACTATGAGTTACACCTGACTTTTAGGCTCTTTTTACACCCTACTGCAGTATCTCAGGCAAAACAGATGGACTAAAGTCCTTTGTCTAGAATACTTTCTACAGAACACAAGCTAGTGATACTGTTTCAGTTGTGCTTTTGGAGATACCAGCTTGTGTCTCAGTTCAAAGGGGAGAACTAAGATATCTATGTTGGCCAAGAAAATAATCCCTCTCCTTTAAATTTAGAAACAGAACTTTAATTAGAAAAAAAAAAGAAATATATATATGAAAGGATAACAGTTCTTAATCACAATACGCAGATATCTATATATATATATATCTATATCCAGAAAGAACCAAACAACAACAGTTTGTAACAAACCCCTCCACCCACCAAATGACAAAACAGACAGTTAAATGTCTTTTGGCTGCGCCCAAAAAAGGGGAAAAGATGCAATTATATCCACAGACAGCAGGTGGCGCTGTTGCACCTCAACTACTGGCTGCTCTCTCTCAGGGGTTGCAGTTATATTTACGGACAGCAGGTGGCGCTGTCACGCCCGGCCGACTGGGCTCTCTCTCAGGGGAATGGCAGGAGCAGAGGTCGGGTCAGGTCCCGTGGAATAGATGACAAAAGCAGCAGAAATCCAACCTCTGCAGTGCAGAGAGCAGATGTGTTTCTCTTCTTCAAAACAGTTTGGGGTGCCCACGGGTGATTGACGAAAACCAGAGAGCAGAGAACACAATCTTGGTCCCGAGGCGATGCCAGACCTGATGTGTGTGTGTCTGTCTTTTGTCTTCCCCCGAGCCAATGAACTGCTGACCCTGCACAGAAAGCACAGGAACCTCCCTCACCCTTCCTCTGCCCAGAGCCTGTCTTCCCTCCCCCTCCCAGCTTGGGGAGAGATCAGAACAAAAGCTCTGGCTAGAGTTGTTATCAGGACATGCATCTTCATTACATCCTTTGTTAACTCTCTTTATCAGCACTAGGCGTTGGCTCCAAGCTTTGGAAGGAATTCCAACTGATTTTGAAACTATAACAGCTTGCTAGCAGAACTGTCTGGAGCTCAGGTAAGACAAAGGCAAAATAGCCACCAAATGTTGCTCAAGTATTCTTACAAAATGCAGTAGCCCTGACAAGGAGACTACTGTATACTGAGGAGTTAGTGCTCCAACAGTTGGCCTGAGTGGGTGCTGGTCTGTGCTGGCTGTACTGCATGTATTATTTGGCCTCGAGGACTGTCTTGTGCTACACATATACTTTGATGAAGGATAGGCTCAGCTAGATGACCATGATGGAAGATCCTATAGCTGGTTCCCAACTGGTATCAGTGATGATGTCACTGGCATGTCCTTCTCTTTATCCTGAAATGAAGGAATGTTTTCGTAAATACAACTTCTTGAAAATCCTAAAAACTCCAAAGATAGCAATAGCAGCAAACCTCACCATAAATGGTTATTTTGTGCAGAATGCACTGACATGAGAGGCTTGATGTTGTATTATTCCAGGTTTTCAAAATCAGGAGTGTAATATTTTCTAACTTACTATCACCTTTTCTGGACCTTCTGATCTGCGCCTTTCTCGTTCAGATAGAAAAAATAGCAGCATATCCTGGTGCAAAACAATAAATACAATAGTTAAGCCTATGCGAAAAATTAGTTAAAGCTCTCCTCTTCCTTTATTCTATTCCCAGCGCTGTTGCCCCTGTAGAGCCCAGTGCCTGGATGCTACTAATTACTAATGTCTTATAATACAAGATTTTCTACATCAAATTGCAAGGTGATAACTTCAGTCATGACTTGATGTTAAAAAAGCAAAATTTCTAGTGCTACATGACCTTGCTATAATAGTGAAACTCAGAATTGCAATTGATGGTATTATACAGAAATAGGTCCCAGTGTGCATGCTTTAAAGAGCAAAAAATTCCTCACAGCAACTTGCTATTTCTTTATGTACATTTCTTCTACTTCTTTGGATTCACACAAACCCATTTGTATCTACATAAATAATAAGTTCATCACTTGAATTCTTAGTACTCTATTTTAGTGACAGCCAGAGAGGGCTTCTCTAGACATGCATTTAGTTTCTGACATTTCATGGAGTTTTTCATTACTCATCTGCTACCAAACATTTTTTCAAAACATTTCTGAACATCTAGTTAAAACCTTTGTAACACAGTACAGCACTTTCAAAGAGAAAAAACAAATTAACAAACACCCCACACATCTCAGTTTATTTCCCAGATTATTAGAGAATAAACAGTTCAACAAATTTAAAGATAGTTTAATCCTAAATACACCCTTAATGCTGTAAGAATAACACAGATTGAATGAGTTATACACACAGGGAATTAAAGTATGGGAAACAATAAAAGGCTGAAGAAAAACACACACCACAAACCAGGCAATTACCATTTGTTTTTGAAAGGGAAATCTTCAAGCAAGAAGTATTGCTTACAGATAAAAGCTTCCAGGCAGACTATGAAGGTTCCAGTAGAGACACTTTTCAGGTTTTTTGTTTGTTTGTTTGGGAGTTTTTAAAATCTAGAAAGATCTCCTTTACTATTTCTACTGGTTCAAAGATTGTGGCTAGAAACACGTGAGCTGTAGGATGAATCACAAGGGCAAAACTGAAGCTCTGATAATAATATTTTCACAGGTATTGTGAGATCCCTGTAGATCATATTTAATGCTTATGCTCTGTTGCTTACACTTACGTAGTTTTAATCTAGAGATCTTTTTCTGATTTGGCACTGAGAAGATTACATAGATGAGAGAATTTATCTACCTTTCTGTTCTCTTTTTCTTTCTTATCTCCTGTTTCATATAGATTAAACACACTGCCATTGTCAATTTCTTTTGTCTTAATAGTTAGGCTATGTCATTATTAAAAGAATCAACAGTAATTAGGGAAGATATCAGCAAACAGAAAGCAGGATAAGAAGGTTTAGGTTCATAATGTTATTAGCAACACTGATAGTAGAAGTAATGAAGGGTTTATGGTTACAGAGAATCCAATAAAACTAACATCTAATTACAACATTGTAAAGCAAATGTTCTCTCTTCTTTCAATATCTGCCTGTAAAATGCATTAACAGATACAACACTGCTATGAAATGCATCAGATACATGTAAAGAAAATGGATTGATTCTGATATATGGGACTTTGGATCACACCAGCAAAATCCATTTAGCTTTTTTTTTTTCTCAACAAAACCAAAATAAAAATAGAGGGCTGTCGAAAATATAAGTAAATAAAATAAAACCTCTCATCTTAAGGACTAAAATTCTGAGTAACCTTGAAAAAAAACCCACCAATGCTCCCTCCTTCACTGATTTCTGCCACAATTATATGCAATTTGATATAAAAATTTTTCTATTTCTTTTCTTGGCTATGGTGAAATTTAAATCAGTCTAAGGGAGGACAGAATATTCCCATGATTCTCTGATGTAATATGGCTTTATCATGTACTTGGAAACTTTATATCATATTACTGTTGAAGTTTAGAATATAAGGAAACTTGGCATTCCACAAAGCATTGACTTAGTATATCCTAACACATATAACCTAGTAAAATCCAGCCCATCCTGTCCCAAGTTACCCAAAATATTAAGAAATGTGATTAGAGGAAAGAAGAAAGAGAGTGAAAAAGAGCCACTAGCCCAGCTACAGGAGTCCAGGAGATGGAGGGTTCAAACAGTACAGAGACCCCATATTGTAGCGATCCGGGACTCCCCTCCTACACCATATTACTGTTTTCGTGTGCTTTGTCCCCTCTGTGTCTACACCCTCTGCTCCCAGGCAGGACTTCCAGTATGCTGGCCAGTCTGAGGTTGGGTCAGGGGCTCTGGGGTGTGATGTGGGCAGTGCTCCCAGGCTGCATTTTAATGACAGCTGTTCTGGGGTTCCCTGATGAGGCCCACAGGGGTTGGGGTGTGGGACAGGGCATCACCTTACCTCCATGAAATTCAGTCTGTCCCTTCTCCCCCCACACACACACTTGAGTTGGTCTGACCTGATAATTAATAGATTAATCCAGTGTCTCACACATATCCTCTGTCGAGATGCTAGTTTGTTTATCATTTGTTTTTATCTGACTTAGATGGTCCCACAAGAAACTGACTTGCTGGTTAAATTACCCGAGGCTAATCTCAGAATTTCACTATGTCTAGAGCTAGTTAACACAGTTTCCTGGGTCACTGCTCTTACAGAGGTGTGAAAGAGTCATGCTTGCTTTCTTTCCCACTCACACCTAAAATATCAGAGCAGGTGTGTTGGTTTTGCCTCGGGTAGAGTTAATTTTCTTCAGAGGGTCTAGGATGGGGCTGTGTTTTGGATTTGTGCTCAACACCATGATATAAAGATGATTTTGTTATTGCTGAGCAGTGCTTACACAAAGACAAGGTCTTTTCTGCTTTTCATACTGCCATGATGAGGAGACTGGGGTTACATGGGAAGCTGGGAGAGACAGGTGACCCCAGCTGACAAAGGGATATTCCATACCATATGGCATCATGCTTAGGATATAAAGTGGGAGGAAGAAGGAGGAAGTGGGTGGGACTTTTGGAGTGACGGCATTTGTTTTCTCAAGTCACTCTTAAGCATGATGGGGCCCTGCTGTCCTGGAGATGGCTGAACACCTGCCTACCCATGGGAAGCAGTGAATTCTTTGTTTTGTTTTGCTTGTGTGTGCAGCTTTTGCTTTTCCTATTAAAATATCTTTATCTAAATCCACAAGTCTTTTACTTTTGTCCTTCTGACTCTCTTCCTGATCCCCCTGGTAAAGGAGTGGGTGAGCAGCTGCATGGAGCTTGCTTGCTGCTTGGGTTAAACCATGACAGCAGGGCACAGTAATCTCGAGGTATGCGACACATCTCCCCTTAACTGTTATCTGTGCATTTTTTGTTTTGCTAGCACTTATGAGCATCACCTAATGACCTAGAGCTGGTTAGTGTAGTCAAGGTCTCTTCTTCTCTGATATCTTTTTGGGAATGCTTCACCCTGTGACCCCTAGCTTAAATACTAGGTCAGTCTCTCACATTCATCCATACACACAAATTTTTAATGATTGAAGAGAATATATATATTTTTGCAATAGCTTCATCTGTTTTCAATACATTTTTGTGACATAATTTATGAGATTTTGGAGTCTATATGCCATGTACTATGTGTAATTTCTTACATAATTAAATACTTAACTATCCTATAAGACATGAAGAGCTACAACAATTTAATGGAGTTAAATAAAAATTTATGTTTGATCAATTATTTTTGAGATAAATATCTCTTTGAAATAGACATTTATCTTTCCTCTGAATTAAACCAATATAGTATTCATTTTACCTTTTTTGACATTAAAATGTATACAACTACCCAGCCAGTATAATTCCAGTTTTGTTTTGAGGTTGGTAGGCATGTTTTTCTTGCCTTTTTTAATCCCAGTAAATCAACATTCAGATCCCACACTGTCCTCACTCATAAAAAGGACTATTAAGAACTGCCACTGTGATATATCATGTGATATTCTCCTACTTTATATTTAAATAGCAGAAAGTTTTTAAACATCTGCATGCTTTTATCAATACAAGTTATAGAGGTTCCCTGAAGTTTGTTCTATTGGGTTGTGAATATTTCCTCTAATTTATTTTTCTGTTGTTCTGTTGTTTTTCTGTTGTTCCCCAAACGTTCCAGTTATGTGCTTTTCCTCTCCTGTTTTCAGATTCTTACTGTAAAAAGGTCAATCCTCAATGAGGTATTGATACTGCTAGAAGAGTTACTTTCCTGGTCTGTAACATTTTATTAGAAAACAAATAAATGACCAATGTATGCAACTGAACAAACACAAGAGTCAGCAACTGCTTTCTGATAGCTGTAGCACAGTAAACTAAACACTTGAGTACTTAAATAGTTATGTAGGATTTACTATATCTTACTGCTTTAATGTGAGGAGGTTAGATTTCACCAGGGAAAGTTCTCTTATACTTAATAATATGGATTAGTAAAGAGTAATCAGTTCCAAAAGGATTTGATTGGAAATTCCCAAGGTTGCTAGTTAAAAACAAAGAATTCATCTCTTAGACATTCTTTCCTTTAATTGAAAATTTCAACTTCTTGAAAATTACACTAAGCTGTAATTTCATGATTGTTTGCAGTTGAGCTATTCATTCAGATTCAGTGAACTGTGTTTATATACCTACCATGTCACAGCATATCAACTTCAAATATTTAACCATGGGCAAATAATCTATTTTACAACAGCAATATTTCAGAGGAAAACTATGGACCACTTATAAACTACTATCCCATTTTCATTACATGGCATTGTAACACAGAATTATTTAATTTTCTGTGGTATCTAAAATTGTTTGAGTTCACGTATGGGTTATAACTTTGTCTTTGGGACTTGCATAAATTCTGCATTATACAAAATTAAATAGATTTAACTAAGTCTTTCTCCTTTCACTTACTGAGGAATCTATTAATGCCTTTTAATTTTAAAATGTATTGTCTTTACACATTCTGCAGACATATTTTTGTTTCAACTATTGTGTTGCCAAGACAACCACAATATTAATGTCCAGCATGTGTGTCAAGATGGCTGACACACATGGCTATTTAATCTGGTAAAACTTTACAAACACAAGTTTTGTGATATACTATACAATGTATATCACATTGTGCTGGGGCACAGTCCTCAGATGCCACTTACTACGTCCCCATTAAAGGACCCAGCATGAGTTGGCAGCTTTCAGAATGAAAGGCAAGGTGCCTGTACATGAAACACCTGTGTGGCACCAAAGAGAAGGATCAGTCAGAGTTCAGGGGTTGCTATACCTTCTGGCACAGTCCCAGTCTACCTTAATGCTTTTTTGCTTTGTAATACAAGACTAAGACTGCACATTGTTCAGCTGTGTAATTTTACTCACGTTACAATGTACTCATGGGTGTGATTGGTCCCACATCCTCTAGAAAGAGAACCTCTAGACATGGTTCAATGCTTGATGGACCCTATCTATACTTGCGGATTTACAGGTTGTATCAAGTAGCTGCCCTGGCTAGAGGAGAGATGGAAAGTACTATATGTCATTCAGATCAGTTACTTTAAACTTTTCAAAGAAAAATAATAGTGGTTTTGATTTTTGTTCTTCTTCTGCAGGAATCGCAAGCAGAATTTTGCTCCACTACATGTCTATTAACCTACTTTCTCCATACAGTGAAAAATAACGTTCCACTAAAAAAAATAAATTAAAAAAAAAAGAAAAAAAAAAAAAAAGAAAAAAGGAGTGCTGTGTCTGGAGCTTCATCTTCATACCAAGACTGAGAATTAATATATTCCCTCTCTCCCAGTTCCTCTGATTATGCACCTCTGTTTCACATGAGTAGTCAACATTATTGTTAGCAGGTTCAATTAAACAGCCTTCATTCTACTTCCTCACTGCCTTAGGCAGTAGGTCTCTACAATATTTCTCAGTTCTGAGTAATAACATTTCAATGACGACATCTCAGATAGAACAGAGGGAGTTACAAGGCAACAACCAGAGTTAATTTCTTCAGTAGCAATCATCAATTGTTCTTTTCTTTTTTTTTTTTTTTTTTAAATAAAGGTCACATTAACAAAGTGCTCATATATTTGTTAATTATGATTGATTTCCAGGAACATACTGCATTAGAAACAATAATTTTTAATCCTTCAGAAGACCAGATATCAAAATAACTTATTTTTAAAGTAGAAGATAATACTCTCTAGTTTTGAGTTCCAGTCTTTCCCTCATAATCCCATTTAACAGTTTAAATTGTCACCTGACAAATGCCGCATGTAGACATAGAACACAAAACATGTATTTGAAGCATAACATTTTGATTAAAAATATTAATCAAAACCTACAGAGTTATTACTGAGGGGGAAAGGCCCACACATCTAACATTAAGATTCACTTTGAGGGAAACAAATTTCTTACTCAGGTGTTTATAAAAGATATATGTAGAGTTTCAGCTCCTATTAGTTGCAAACCAGGTACTTCTGAAGTCTGTCTACAAAACAGACTGCAATGGGAATGAACTCATGCACATCAATATTTGAACTGCCCATTAATTTTCAGGGCAATATTTCTACAGTGTATGACTTGGTTAATTACCTAATATGTTAAACTGATTGTTCCTACTGTAGAACTATCTCAAAAGCTGTCCCCTTTCTTCCTGTCTTCAACATCTTGTCATTTGTATCATTTACAAAATCAGGATTTTTCCTTTGTGTATGCAAAAGCTATGGTGAAAGAGGAAAGGACTACTGTGGAAACTGTGCTTTTCTAGTATGTGAACTTGTCTTTTTAAGTATCCTGAATCTCTGTCACAAAAATGAAAGAAACTGCTGTGCCTTTTCCCAGTCAGCAGGCAAACAGTTTGGGGTCAGAAAGTCTCTCACAGGAGGATTATGTCAGGTGCCGCAAAGACCATCATACCCATCATTTACCAATGACTGGTGCATGTCCACAGTATCAGCAATGACAAACAAACCTAGTGCAAAGGCATTACACAACCCCAGATTCACAAACATTTTTAAAATGGGCACACTACTAAACTCACTGAAAAGACATACTCATTCCCTCCCTCGCTGCAGTCATAGGCCTTTGCAGAATTCTCACAGCAAATAAAGAGTCTTCCAGTCATGCATCTTGAAGGCTGTTGTTAGACTATCAGTGAAGAATCACTGCTCTGGTTGGTTCTGCCTGAAACTTGCAGCCATTCCAATAATAACTACAAAACCTGTGTTTGGATTAGGACCTCTGGTCCTGTAAGCTCTCTTTGTAATGTTTGGCCTGCTGATTTTGAAACAGAAAACTGTGAGGGACAGGCTGGACATCAGCATGCTCATTGTTGTGAAAACATCTTTTATCTGGAGAATCTTATACATCTTCATAAAAATGCAGGCAAACTATTTCAAAAGGAGGATTCACAGCAGGATTGTGTTCTTTAGCTCATGTATGTCTTGCCTGACTTCACTGCCTCCATCTAGTTCAGGGCTTTTCCATCAAAATATTCATGAAGATTACAGAAGTATTCCATCCACCATATCACAAAGCAGGTTTTAAAAATAGATTGATTTCTCTCCCACGCACTATATGGCACCAACACATTTTCTCGCTGTACATCAGATGTTTTGACATAAAAAAAAAACCCAAACCACCAGAAGAAACAGACAAACTAACCAACCCAAAAATTTGTAACAGGCACTCCCTCTAGACCAAATTATGTAGTACAGACCACTTACTTCCAACCACCACCATCTGCTTGTAACACAGGTTATTTGATGAAGTGCAACATTAATTCTGCTAAATCAGAGCCACCTCCCAGTTGTCCTAGGCTGTTCTTCATCTGCCTCTACTGTATTCTCACACACAGACTTTCTGGATGAGCCCTAGGAACCTGCCACCCACACTCACCTGAACAGTTTCTAGATTTCACTGTTTCAAGCTGTCTGCATACTTGCAGCTTGTAGATGCTGAGTCAGACTTTGCCTGCACCTTTAAATTAAAAATCCAAAGTGCTGTTGTCTATCTATATGATACAGATGGGCATTCTTATACAATGTTTGCTTTCCTATCATTGTGATACAATGGCCTTAGGAAAATTCTGCCACTTCCCAGTTTACCACATTGACCTCTACTTCATATGTCTGCTACCCAACATATTCAATCCCAACATACCAAATCACAACATCCAAATCTATTCCTCCATTTAAATGATTGAAACTATATACCTCACTGTATATTCCAGGCAAAGGAAACCATAACAATGGGAATTTTCCATGCCTACACTTCAAGGGATGTCATGAATTTAGGGAAGAGACAGGAAGGAAGCAGAAGGATAAAAAAGACTCAAGTATGAAGTGCCCATTCAAACCTGCATCCAGTCTACTAATGACAAATTTTCTCATAGACAATTGCAGTGTGCTTTTCTTGAATTCGAAGTTGCCTTCCCCTGCAACTTCACACAGCTGTGAGAACAAAAGGCTCTTCTGCACTCCTAAGGGTGGAAATACATGGAATCATCCTTTAAGTGTTCATCCAGTGTAACTGGAGAGCAATGTATCAGTATGAATAAGTGCAGAGAGTTACGGTATGTGGAGTCACAAGGCTAGTTTGGGTATTGTCGAAGGGCAGAAAAAGGTCCCAAGAGACATTTTTAACTGCTGGACTGTAGCTGGGAATTGTTAGGAAGACTGGTGGTTGTCTTTGGACAAACTGGTGCAAGTAGTATCTCTAAGTTTAGCTTGCATAGATAAACTTATTTTACTTATTTTCTCAGGCAATGTAATATACTAATATAGCTGTAGTCCTTAAGTACATGCAGAGACAGTGATGATTAAACTAGCACTTTGGTTTCATTTCCCAGTTGTGCTAGTTTTATTCTGGTAAGTCACGACATCTGTGTCTCTCTGAAATGGTTATAGAAATTATGCTCTGCATCAAAGATTAACCCAGAAAGAAGATCTATGGGGGAAAAAATACTATTGTAACCATACCAATGTATTTATAGCTCCCTCTCATGGTACTTATTCTAAAATAAGCATCTGCAGGGAGAATTAGATCAATGTAACTATAGCAGTAAAAACACTGTCAGTAAATTTTCCATGCAGAGAAACTCTAAAGAATTCATATTGAACTAGAAATGTGTAAGAGCTGCAATAATCATATGACCTTGGGTTCTTGAGAAAATGCATCAGTGATCATGAGTGTAATCACATTGTAGCTTTTTTTTGGCTTGGTTGTACTGTTGAGTTTGTTAATAATCCATAACACAAGATTTTCTCAGAGACATTTTTATGTAGCATGACCCTTCATTTTTAGGATGTGAATTAAAAAGGCAAGAACAAACTTTTTGCAAATCAGATCTTTGTTTTTTGTTATCTGAGTTACTCAGAGCAAAATTTCTTAAGGTTTTTTGGAATGGGTAAGGAAGGTAGAGAAAGAAAAATTAGAATAGGAGGGGAAAAGCAGTGACAGTTTTACAGCTACATTTGCAAGTTGAAAGATGTGTGCATGACATTTAAGTTGCTTCAGCACCAGCATTTTACAGCATAAAAATAAATGCAAGTTAGTTGAGGAGAAAGAGGTGAACCTTAAGTGGTCATGAAACCTCTATTCTAAAGTCTCATATCTTAAAAATGTTTATTTGGGTTCCCATGTGCAACATGTGTACTTATCACAAACATGCTTACAAATAAATTTAATTCAACCAAATGTCCATCAATAAGCAAACAAAAGAAGTCATGAATAGGAATGAAGTTATATGGTAAAATCTATTTATAACTACAGTTACCAGACAGCTTTAGCTGCAATATGCTTAGTAATTAAGTGGATGTTTACTCCTATTATCTATAATCAGACAGCAGGCTATGGAGAGAAATCTAGATAATGATGGTCCTCATTCTACCACGTGTACTGATACTAATTTTAAAGGCAAGCAGTCAAAGAGAACTCCAATATATATCATATCTAAACACAAAATAAATTGTATTTTGAAGGAAAAAGTAAGATTTCAAAACAAATAATGGTTTCAAATGGTATATTTTGAAGGATTTATGCTACTCTACATTGACTAATAGTAGAAGGAAAAAAGAATTCCCTATTTGCAGCTGAACATCACTCATCAACAATCAAATACATCACTCAGAGAAAAGAGGACATTTAGGTACTGAACACATGAGTTCAAAATGCCTACACTTGATTACAAGGAACTAAAACAAAGTTTCTGGTGATGAAGTATAAAGAACAAGGCTTTCTTGAACTAAGATCAAGATGTTTAATCACTGTACAACTATTTCATGACAGTAGCATTCACAGGAAATCACAACAGAAAAGGGACTGAAATTTTGTCAGATTAAAGAGGATTGTGAGATATGAGTTCGGAGAGGACAGTGCTGATTGAGTAAACCCACCTGCTGCCATACAGGTTACTAATATATAGAACTTTGTAAATATGTTGTCAGATTGTCAAGTTAAAACTCCAATGAACTATTTTCTTTTGGAGTAGAGGCACATAGTTAGAGATAAGGATAAAAATCTGTGTACTGTGACATTTAAATGAAACCTTAGGAACAGAAAATTATTCTGTAGCCAAAGTATTTTTCATCATTAGGAAATTCCATCCAGGAATTATGGAGTTCCCCCACAAAAAAACCCGTGCCAGGATCAATAGCCAAGCTGAAGTCTATCAACACTGACACATGTGGTATAGGCACAAACAGGAGGAGTTGGAAACCATTGTGCAGTAGGAGAACTAACACATACTTGACATCATGGAAATATGGTGGGATGACTTGTGCATAGGGTTGAGTTTATGGGTAAGAATCAGGGGGAGGGCCAGTGAGACAGTTATCCTGGTGGAACTCTGTTATAGACCACCCAGCCATGATGAAGAGACAGATGAAATATTCTATAACTAGTTAGGAGAAGTCTCACCATGGGGGACTGCAACTTATGAGATGTATGCTGGAGATACAATACAGCAGTGAGGATACAGTTTAAGAGGTTCTTGGAGTGTGTAGAAGACAACTTCCTGACAGAGCTGGTGAGTAAGGCATCTAGGAAAGTTGCCCATTGGACCTTTTGTTTGGGAACAGAGAAAGACTGGTGGGTGACGTGATGGCTGGAGGCTGTCTTGGGCACTGAGATCATGTAATGATAGTTTGTGATTCTCAGAGAAGTAAGGAAGGGGTCAGCAGATCTGCCACCTTGGACTTAAGGAGGACCAAATTCGGCCTGTAGAAGACTGGTTGAGAGAGTCCCTTGGGAGGCAGCCTTGAAGGACAAAGGAATCCAGTAAAGCAGACAGTCTTTGTGAGCAGAATATGAAAAGCATAAGAACAGCACAACCCCATGTACTGAAAAATGAACCTATGGTGAGGAAAACCACCCTGCCTGAACAGAGAGATTTGCTTGGAACTCAGAAAAAATGAGAGTTTATGAACTTTAGAAGAATGGGAAGGCAACTCAGGAGGACCTCTATTATGTCATTAGTTTATGCAGGGAGAAAATTAGAAGGCCAAAAAACCCAACAAGAAATTAATCTGGTTACTGCTTTTAAAGAGTAAAAATATTTCTGCAAACACACAAGTGACAAAAGGAGGACTAAGAAAAATCTCCATCCTTTACTGGATGCAGGGGGAAACATGGTGACAAAGGATGAGGAAAAGGGTGAGTTCTTTAATGTCTTCTTTGCCTCAGTCTGTAATAGCAAAACAGTTGTTTTCTGGGGGCTCAGACTCCTGAGTTGAAAGAGAGGAATAGGGAGCAGAAAGGTAGGAACACTCTGAAGAGGGATATGGACTGGCTGGATCCAAAGGCCAAGGCCAGTTTTATGGGATTGCACAAGACCAAGTGCTGGGTCCTGGGCTTGGGCCACGACAACCCAATGGAGCACTGTAGGCTTGGAGCAGAGTGTCTGGAAAGTGGCCCAGCAGAAAAGGACCTGGGGGTGCTGGTCTGGGGCTGGCTCAACATGAACCAGCAGTGTGCCCAGGTGGTGAAGAATGCCAATTACGTCCTAGCCTAAATTGTATCAGCAACAGTGTGGCCAGCAGGATGAAGGCAGTGATCATCCCTTGTACTCAGCACTAATGAAGCCACACCTCAAGTCCTGTGTTCAGTTTTGAGCCCCTCACTACAATAAAGACATTAAAGTGCTGGAGTATGTCCAAAGAAGGGCAACAAAGCTAGTGAAGGGTCTGGAGCACAAATTTTATGAGGAGTGGCTGAGGTTTCTGAGGTTGTTTAGACTGAAGAAAAAGAGGATCAAGGTCAGGACCTTATTGCTCTTTACAACTATATTAAAGAGGGTTGTAGTGAGGTGGGGGTCAGTCTCTTCCCCCCACGAAAAAGCAATTAAACAACAGGGAATGGCCTCAAGTTTCTCCAGGAGAGGTTTAGTTTGGATACTATGAAAAATCTCTCCTCCAAAAGGGTTGTCCAGCACTGGAACAGGGTGCTCAGTGAAGTGGAGGAGTCACCATCCCTGGAGGTATTTAGAAGATGTGTAGATGTGGCACTGAGTGACATGGTTTAGTGGTGGTCTTGGTTGTACTGTGTTAACAGTTTGAGTAGATGATCTCAAAAGTCTTTTCCACGCTAAAAGTTCTATCCTTCCATGGTTTTGTACAGTAAATCTAGACTCAAATAGACAACTTTAAGCACCCGTAGTTATATATAAGAACTGAGATCTAGAAGTTCTTGTGTGATTGCAGTTATCCCTTAATTAGGAAACTCACTCAAACTGAAACTGGAAAACAAAGAAAATTCCTCTTTTTTTTTTTTTTTCAAATCAATCCAAACACCAGCCCCAAAGCCACAACTAAACACCACCATCACACCTCCATCCACTCTTTTTAGTATTGTATACAGTGCAATAATTCAGATTATACAGGGGACATCTTGAAGAGGATATTGTTGAAATAAAAGCAACTGATACATTTTTTTTCTTAGCAGTAGGAATCACTCTTCAGATCATACATGCAAAATGAGTGAGGTTTCACAATGCTTTTCAGCAGGGTTTCCTCTTGACTCTGGCTTCCACAAAGCACTGCAGCTGAGTCTCTGCAGGTAAAGGCAGCAGTAGGCCAACAGGGCTGGCTGCTGAACCTATAGGGTAAAGGGCATTTGAAACAGATCAGGGGAGCCAGAGGGAAAGGCAATCCTGGGTAATGGGCAACCCTGGGTAATTAAGATTTTAAAGGAATTGTTTAAGTTAAAGGCTAAACATGGGGTGGTATAAATACTGAAACTATATGTTTGATATGAGAATTTCCAAGGCTATTTTGTACTGGAATAGAAATTAAGGTGCTGAAAATAGAAGTTCTTTAACTCTATATTGGATAGTGAAAGAGACTTCAAAATTTTTCACTCACTCTTTGATCACTCACTAAGGCAAAGATTCTATACACCATCAGATTAACAAATAGGGATTTATTTCTGAAGACACCTTATTTGTAAATTTCACAAATTGACTCTCTTATGCTTGAGTTTCATAGATCACAGAATGGACACAAAAATTTTCATTTTGCAAGCCCTCATAGCACTGAAAATACGTTCCTTCCTCTGTTAATTGGTCTTCAGAAAAGTCTCTTCATACTAGTTCTGACATAATTTTTATAATTTAAATTGGCTCATTTAATTTATACTATTAATGGGATATCGGTAAAATCACATGATAAAAGAATGCTCCAGATGTCTAGCATTCTGCAGACATTAACACCTGTATGAAATGTATAGATATCTTGTATTGTATTAGTTTCAGCTTTGAGATGCTAAATTATAATTCCTTCGGTATGACATATCAGAATATGTCAGTGATGACATACTGTGAGAAGTGTCTTTACACAGACAGCTTAAGTCATATGTCCCATCTATATACCACTTGAAAGGCTCCATTCTTGTAAAGCAATACATTTATTTTTCACAACTTAGAAAACAGTTTTGTTGCAGGACGAATGCACTTATTTAAAATAGAGCTCAAGAAAAAAAAAGAACAAAACCAAAAAAAACCCAAAAAAACCCACATAGGCACTTAGAAGCTGCAAAAAGTACATTTATCTCCCAAAATAAAGCCAAGATGGAAAGGCAAATCATCCTGGTGTGTTTGATGTAACTTATTGTATTCAAGAAGTGGATAAACACATATCCAAATTGCACAGAAATAGATAAATATAAAATTTTTGATGTTTTAGGTGGCAGACAGACACACTAAGCAGACAGCTTTATTTTTAAGATGGATGATGGATGCATTTTTGCCTGATAACTGCTTCAAGACAATAAATAATAAACACTTGATTTCTGGAAGCTTTGAATGGAAAATATAATTGAAACTTGCATCTTGATGCATAGTAGTGTCCTCTGTCTCTTTTAAAATAAAACTTGTTTTGGCACTTCTACAGACAAACTTCATTGGTCACAAAAGTGCACAATTTACCTGCTTTTGTTACTTAAGTACACATAGCAGCTTGAAGTTTCTACTCAAATACAACCTCAAATGTCTGAATATTACTAAAAAAAGGAAAAAAAAATTCATAATTTCATGCTGAAATGGGACTCTCATGGAGAAGTCCAGCTGAGTTATAACAGCACTACAGTACAATCCTATAATACCTTTAACAATTAATCTCTGCATGCTCTTCAACTTAACACAATTCAAAACACCTTTAAGTAAAATTTTCTCAGCAGTTATATTTTGAAATAGTGTTCTGAAAGCTGGTAGGACAAAGCCTTTTGAATACAAATATTGAATTTCTTCTGCAGAACAGCAATATTCAATAAAACATCTAACTCCAAGGTGCCCATGGTAGACTCCGAGCAATGAAATAAATATTTCCTTTAACAACAGTTAATTGTTAAGCTGAAGTTATAATAGATAAATATCTGTAAGGAAACAGCATTCTTTAATAAAAACTCAATGAAAGATTAAAAAAAAATAAATCAGAGTTCTAAGAAACATAGAGCACTTGATTACCTTGAATAGTATTGTGCTGGAAAAGATAACACTGAAATGCAGTAAGGCAAACCTGGATTGATATGACTGCTAAAGAAGCCTGAGTTTTCTTGCTCTGCATTTATTACTGTAATCTATCTGAATGTGATGCCAAATAGCAAATAAACCATTTTTATTTGAAAAGCTCCTATACCTCAAAAACCTATGAGCAGTGGTCAGAATCCTTGAGGAGACATCACCAATCAGTTCTTTTCTTGATCCCACTAATGTCTTTTCTTGCTCTTAAGTCTTTGTACCTTCCAGATACCTTCATCACAATTCTACCTTTGCACTGAGGTGAAATATTACCCAGTCAATATCATCACAGCACTGTCTATCTTGAAAGTCATCTAGTTCAGAGAAGGAAAATGATAGGAAGACCGCAGTTTCCTCCAGAATTTTCAGTCCAACTGTTCCTATGTACAAAGGGCACAGTTCCCATTTTGCTTCCATTTCAGAGGTCAGAAAAGTAAGACATCTTTGGCTAGCTTGGAAAACATGAGGCAAAAGTTCACAAGATGTGCACAACACCTTCGGAGACCTCTACAAATTGATGCCAAGCATCACCGTCCAACTCTAATTTCATTAAAGAATGAGTGGCATTGTTTTGCAATAGATATCAAATTCTACTGAATTAAAAAGAGCAAAGGTATACCATTCCCTTGGAAAGTGATGTAAGAGAAACTCTAAAGAAGGATCTTTCTGTAAAATCAACAACATGTTTAAGGAGGGTCATTATTAAAATTAGCAAGGAAGATTCGCTCTCTTCCAAAGAACAGTGGAGTTATCAGTAACATTAGAAACAGCAAAAAAATTTAGAAAACTCAGATATTCAGTTAGAAAAAGTTAGATGAATACAGCCTGGGCTCTTGCAGAGTGATTTCTGACACAAATGTTGAACTTTATTTGTAAATTTAAGCTGGAGACCTCCCAGTAAGTGAAAACAGATAAGGAAACAAAGATTTGATTAGGAGACAGCAGATGACCCACTCAGAAACATTTGTCAAATGCTGAAAAAATAGAAGAACTTTTACCCTCACAGTGAAGGAACCAACAATAAACTAAGTCCAACTTTTTGTCTTTTATGGGAAACATAAAGTAACCAAAAGCAGAGTTGTTAAGTTTTGAAAAATAAATGTCTCTCATCTTTAGAACTTTTGTAGGAATAGAAATTTTGATTTTTTTGAAATTGCATGTGGAGAGAAAAATGTCTAGGGACAATATATCTGTCAAAAACTTTATTGTCCTCTTTAAAGGAAAGCTTTGCAACAAATTTACTCTATTACAACATGAGGTACATACAGGTGTCCACAACAAAACATTCTGTCTCAACTGTAATTTTTCCAGCACTCAGAAAAAGCAGAGTAGTCATTTACAATACAATGATCACTGAAAAACACCAGTACTTACTTAATCAAACGAAAAAAGACTTGTTGGTTGCAAGGTACTTTTCAGTTTTGACCTTCTAGATGTTGTGGTTTAACCACAGCTGACACATAAGCAGCACACAGCCACTCACTCACTCCTTCACTCCTTCCCTCCCCTCACTGTTCCCCTAGTGGGATAGGAAGGAGAATCAAAAAGGTAAAACTTATGTGTTGAGATAAGAGCAGTTTAATCATTGAAATTTTTAAAAAATGTAATAATAACAACAATAACAATAATAACAAAAATTATGATGATGATGATGAAAAGGCACTGTCTTCTTTTACCAAAAAAAAGAGACAGGAGTAAAACCCAAGACGAGTGATGCACAATATCATTGCTCACTACCTGCTGAGAGATGCTCGGCCTGTCTCTGAGAAGCAAATGGCCCCTTCCAGCCAACTCCCTCCAGTTTATATACTGGGCATGATATTCTATGGTATGGAATATCCCTTTGGCCAGTTCATGTCAGCTGTCCATGCTCCCTGGCAACCTCTTATGCATCTGCTCACTGGCAAAGCATGGGGTAAGCACTGCTCAGTGACAACTAAAAACATCAGTGTGTTATCAACATTGTTATCATCCTATATCCAAAACACAGCACTGTACCAGCTGCTAGGAGGAAAATTAACTTTCTCAGCTAAACCCAGGACAATGGTACTTCTGTCTTTAAAGCAGTGAAAAGTCAAAGGTGTAGTTTCTTCAAAAGTGCCTTCATAAAAGTTTCTGTGCTAAGGGATCTGATTTTAAACAGGTACAAGTTGAAAATAATTGCTTGTTCATTTTCAGAGAAAACCAGATAAACACTATTTTTAAGAGATCAAAATAATCATAAACATTTCTGGAGTGAGGTACATGATATTTTGTAATTAACTAAGTACTGCTGAAAAACTATCTAACCAGGGTCCCAAACAAGTTGCTACTAGTTATAACACTTTCCATTATTTACCAGGATTATAGATGTTATAATATACAAGCCATAGGAAACACAATCCCAAAACTGAAGAGTTTACAGCCTTGAACAAAGCCACCTTACTGCAAGAAAGTGATAAATATACATATATATATATTAAAACTATATGTGAATATATAAACACACACACACATATTTAGCAGAAAGGTCCACATGTTCCTAGTGTGGTTTGGTTTTTTCCTTCTTGCTGTATGTACCTGTGTACCCTGAGGCTTCCAATACATAGTAGGTAAATACTCTGAGAAATAGTTTCTGTCTTCAACAATTTAATAAGTGAAAAATTATTTCCTACAGTTTCTCAGCATTCTTCATTGTGAGGCTAAATATGACAGACTATTTTGTATGGGACTAAACAATGTGGATGCTAACCTCCTTTTCATTTCATGTGACAAAGCTGACAGTATGCTGTAGAAATAAGGTGATGCACAAGTAAATATGCATAAAAATTCAGTAGCTAGAAGATACAAGCCATGCCACATCAGCAAGTTTCTGCTGAGATAGGAGAGCATCTTTATCTTTCCACTTCCCATTTACTCACTGCCTTCTACTTAGGAGTCTGAGTTAGAGCTTATTGGGGGGAGGGAGGGGGGTAGCAGGGTGGAAGGTTCAGTTTTATCCAAGTTTATTGTTGTTACATATGTGCACTATCACACTCAGCTTTTCTGACTTAAGGGAAATAGGAAAATATTTCTTCCATCTAATACCAACATTCCCATTCTATCTCATTCCATTCCTAAACACATTAAGAAATAAAAACCAAGCATGAAACGTAAACATAAAACTGAAAAATCTGCAAGAAAGGACAGTTTTGTTTTGGTGTAAGAGTTTCAAATTTTGTTGTCTAGTCAATGATTTTAAGGACAGTAAGAACCATAGATATCACATCTTCAAAAGAAATCATTATACATAATACATAAACATGTTCTGTTGTCTTGAAAGAAGAGTAATTGTAGGGAGCAACTGTAGGGAAAAAAATAATTTCTGATACTGAATGTGTGATATACTGCAAGAGTGGAAAGCTATGACTACACAAGTTAATTTTCATATTCATATACTATATGAGTTTGTACTATATATAATAAACCCCAGCTTTCAGTCTGAGAAATCTGCAGCTTCATACTGTTGGAAGAAGCAGGAGGAAAACTGTGGAGAGCCGTGATGATCCATCCCTAAAATTCCTTAAAATATATATCTGGGCACTGATGTGGTACCCTTGCCACTTGCTGACAGAGAACGGAGAGCTGAATAGGCAGCAGGAGGAAAATCTTTCCTGCAGTTCCTATGGTCTTAAACATGAGAAAATATGTAGACATAGAAAGCTTGTTCCAGCAGTTACCACTGGTAGTCAAAAGAATTAATTTTCATGATTTTCTTTAGTGTTAGCCTACTTTACACGGGGCCTGCAAAGTGAGAAAGAACTGAAGGAGAATGGAGGAAGGAAGGAAGAGAACACTGGAGTTTGGTAAAATTCAGTTGTAAAAAATGATTTTGTGACCATAGTTCAATGTTAGTTACACTGAAAAATTTTAACAGAACTAAAAAAAAAAAAGAATCCACTTGAAGCTGTTAAAGTTTAAACACTTTGACAATTTGGGCATTGCCTTTTCATTTTTTCTGTTCTTCCTGTTAGATTTGTGAGTATATGTTACTGGACTAATATCTCCAGCCAGTTGAGGGAGGGGATTGTCCTGCTCTGTTCCGTACTGATGCAGCCTCACCTTGAATATTGTGTGTAGTTTTGGGTGCCACAATATAAGAAAGATATTAAGCCATTAGAGTGTCCAGGGGCGAGCAGTGAAGATGGTGAAGGGCCTTGAGGGGGAGCCATATGAGGAGCAGCTGAGGGCACTTGATTTGTTCAGCCTGGAGGAGACTGAGGGGAAACCTCATCACAGCCTACAACTTCCTTGTGAGGGGAAGAGCAGACACTGATCTCTTCTGTGTGGTGACCAGTGACAGGACCCAAGAGAATGGCCTGAAGTTGTGTCAAGGGTGATTTACTTTGGATATCAGAAATAAGTCCTTCATCCAGAGGCTCCCCAGGTCACAGCACCAAGCCTGACAGAGTTCAAGAAGCATTTTGGTGATACTCTCAAGCACATGATGTGACTCTTGATGATTGTTCTATGTAAGACCTGGAGTTGAACTCAATGATTCCTGTGGGTCCCTTCCAACTCCGCATATTCTGTGATTCTGTCTCAAAATTATCATGCTGATCAAAATCAAAATTCAGAATTGAAAATTGCCTAAGGAACTCTGTTAACATGAAGGAGGTCTGATGAGTTGTTAACTTGGACGAGTAATCCCAGGATATTAAGATCTAATTATGTGTAATACACTTTATGAGTTAATTCTACTCCATGGATGTTATTTAACTCTTTTCCTTGACATTATTTCACATTATTTGCATAGTCTGAAAAACGTTACAATATAATGATGTATTTTCTTTTAAATCATTGATGTAATAAAAATAAAAGTTGTATTTGTTCATCACTTATCTGAAGATGTATACGACTAATACTTCTGATATCCAAAAGAAATATTAAGTCATAAGGTAAATCTGCTAAACACACATTTTCAAGAAAATACAAACAAAATATTTACTACAAGGAAAATTGTGAGAAAGCATTGAAATAATGTTCAACAAACTCTTGAATCAACATGAAGTATAAAAATTAATTAGAAGAGGGATGGACCTCTATTTCTTGGAACGTGCAGACACCCATTTTCATTTTATCTACATGAAAATATTATTTACACTGTTTTAAGTAGAACAATTTCTTCTTTTATTTGTCAAAGTGAAAAAATATGAAAAATAAGAAAAAATACTCACATCAGTATTTATGGTCAGATTTTTCCTCAATAACATCATAGGACAATCTATAAAATTTTCTTGAAAAAATAAGTGTCTTCTTTCCTTGGATGTTAGAGGTTTAAATAATTCTCTGCATATAATTGTCAATACCAAAAATATCTCTGAGATCGAGTACTTTGTATAGTCTCTTACGAAACAGATTTGAAATTGAAGTATTTTCTTTATGATTTCATTCAGGTTAAATTTACATGACTATTTCTTTGGATTAAAAATAAGATTATAGAGTGAATGTTTGGAAACTGAACAGTCACAAACAAAAATGTACAACTTCAAGTTGTAATTTATGGAAGATGATGTTTGAACTGAAAAAAGCTTAAATTCAAATTAAAAGATACGGTTTATTACAGAATGTAAATGTTTTAACAAACAATTTCTAACATATATTGGCACTAGAGTTTGAACTTAATTTCAAAATAGTGTTCTTTATAAGTCACATTCCATGTAATAGACTTTTCATAACCAATAAACCCCATCTTTATTTATGTCAATCAACATAAGCTTTAGTATTATAACAGCCTCAGAAAAAGACCACAGCAGCTGAGCAGGGACTGATCATGGACTCCATGCCCCACAGTATAGCGTGCCACAGTTTATAAAAAGTTACTTCTAGCCTTGTGACCTCAATTATAAAGAATAAAAATCTTACTATTGTGAATGAAACTAATTTTATTGTCTGAATCTGTAACTTCAGTTTTGTTGTCCTGGTAACTATAAGAGCTGCTTTGTCATTTAACTGCTCCATGTATAGTGGTTATTGTTTATGTGAGTGTATGGAAAATGGCTCATTTTCTACTGTGAGTCCTTCTTACAATGATTGGTGCTATCTGCATTTTAATGTTCATCCAAAACTTTCATTTTCATGAATATTTCTCACACACTTAAGAGACTTTATCAGAAAAAACTTCATAAATGTACTTAGTTCAGTTGAAAACATTCAAAACAGATGGTATCCAACAGAATACATATTTCAAAGCTGTCACTAAATGACTAATCCTATAGCCTCCGTATTTCACTAGACACAACATTTATGCAAATTTCATTTTATTTCCGAATTGCGATAGCTCAGTTAGAGATGAATGAAGTTGATCCAGGATGAATCCAGACATGAGTTGACAGGAAATAAATTTATGTCATCAGAAATTACTTGATTTTTTGCTCTGTAATTTACTTGTCATTGGTTACGAAATCTTCCCTATTGAGTTCCATCTTCACCTCTTACATACAGTATGGATTGACAGGACAGCTTCTTGCCAGGTTAATACTGGAAGTCTAATGCTGTCTTATTGTTAGGAAAAAGAATGTCAGCTTTTCTGACATTCTTCAGTGAAGAAACTTACAACTTCTTTGTAAAATTATAAATACAAAGAAGATGAGATAAACCAGATACTTCTGATATTCACATTGTACCATACATTTATAAGTGTCAAAAAGCTGGTCTTAAGCTGCATAACTGTTTAAAAATAGCTATATTTAGTCAATATTGGAGAAGAATCTTAATTGGTTTGTTTCTTGAGGTATACCCTGTATGTGACATCACAATGGTACTCTGCATGGATGCTGGTCAAAAATGCTTCATCCTCCATCAGAAAAAGAAAGTAGTAGGTAGGAGGAATAGTTGCAGTTAGTGCATTATTTTTAAAATTAAGATTAAAGTTCTTTCTTGTCCTGAACCTTTCCTCTTTTAAAACAAACTCACATTTCTCTTCCTGTAAAGTCTATTATATCTTACAACAATTCATACTTATTCCATCACAAATGATTTGATGTACTCCTTTGATAGAGGCACAGGGGAAAAAGCAAATTGATACACCTGATACTGAATGATAGTTGGAGCAGCATCTAAGATTCTGCACCACTGTCCTAGAACTCTGATCAAAAATAACTGCCAATTAGTCCCTTACATCTCTTAGTCATAACAAACGTTAAAATGCTCAAGCTGAAGTTCTAATACTGAAAATCAAAAACTGGTTGTGGTCAGTGAATCTAACAGACAATGCTGGACATCGATACACCTAAAATACAGAAAAGAAATACATTTAAACAAATACATGAAATTTCTAAAACTTTACATCAAAATGCTAATTATTGCATGATTGCTGTGATTAAACTTGTTCTCTCATGTGTCTTTGATGGGTATAGTGATGAGCTACACAGTAGCAAGTACTTAAGGAAGTGGCACTGACAGAAACCACCATATCTGTTTCGGCATCCTTTGGAGCTAACAGAAATTATTTGGACAGTGCCATATACTCAGGAAGGAGGAACTCTTATGGGTCAACAGGTGACCCACACTCTTTTTTAGAGAATGTAGTTTTTCAGAACTATTCAGTAAGAGAATTGCCAAAATATTTTTCTGGAATATCTGAAAAAAGATTTTTGCAGGCAAACATTGAAGTGCAGAACTTTAGGTAAGATAGATAAGGGATTTTAGAGTTGTCCATGAAGGTCTTTTAATTCACTTTACTTGTGTTCCAGTAAGTCTGTGAAGTTTCTATAGAATATTTGGTCAGAGTTCCAAAAAGGGCTTTGATTCACTAAACATTAAGTACATTAAATATCCTGGAGCCAGTTCCAAGGCATGAATAATGTCGAATCTAATACCTTAGTTATTAATAGAAAGGGATGGCTTAGCTATTGTCCAGATGAACAACTGCACCAGGAATTATTTTAAATAATGCCAATATTTTGATGTCCTGTAAAAAATAGTCCTAATAACATCCAAACAATACTTTAGAATAATTTCCTCCAACCTTTCATGAAGAACAACATTTCATTTGAGTGACTGTAGTCAGACCTGTAAATTAAATACATTTACATCTGCATATGAAAGCTTGAATTAGTGAATTGATTCTCATTTTACTTCCTCTTGTAGGAGAAACAGACAAATTTTCTGAAAAAATAACAACCCTTTCATATTTCTAAATATGAAACAGTAAAGAGTACAATGAATAAGCAGTTGTATTCATATTTTCTCCCCATTGCTTGGTAGATTCTATAAAATAAAATGAAGTTGAAGAAAAAGAAAAAGAAATCACTTTTGACTTTCTAAGGCAAAAAATCTAGTTCCAACTCGGACTTTTCAAAAGGTCAAGCTACTTGAAGTTGAACATTTCAAGTCTCAGTAGACATTGCTTCATTTAACAGGACCAAAGCTGTGAATTTCTACTTTTCAAAATTTAGACACGGTAAATGTCTCAAAAAAAAAAAAAAATAGAGTTACCTAAGGTTTTGTTGGATTTTTTTGCTCAGTCGTGTGTTTTTTGTTTTTTTTTTCCTTTCAGTTATAAAGCAGGTTCTACGACAATAGCTAATATAAAATGATAACCCATATTTATAAAAATTCTGACAGTAGATGTGCATGGAAAGTTCTTTTAATTTTTTACACAAACAAAACAAAACAATATTTATTAGATAAAGTAAATGCAACCAAGAAAGTTAGTATACCAGGAATCTGAGAAAATACTTGGGCATAAACTGACATAACATGAAAATACACTGAAAGAACAGTATAGAAAGATGATGTTGCTATCATCAAGATCAGGCAACAGTTCCGTGAAAAAAGTTTCTCTGCTGAAACAGGAGGTTTTCTAGTTCAAATTCGCATTCCAAGGTAAAGATTTCAGCCTCTGTGCTATGTATGTTATGCTATGTAGATATCCAAATACTTTTTGAAGTGTTTCTACCCAAAGTTCATTTAGGATCTGAGAAATTTTATCTTCATCATAATTAATGCCTATCTTCAGAAAGTTTCAGGTAATGTTCAAAGAAACTCCTAACCAGCTCTGGTAGCTGAAATTGCTGAGTTGCCTCAAAAATAACTGGCTTTCACAGTTAAATTCATCACAGCAGCATGGTCAAAATAAAAAATATTAAGAAAATTGATTTCATGGAATAATATGGACCCATAATCACCATATGAATTCAAGAAATTTCTTCCTAAATTAATTGTTTAGATATACATGAATTCTTTCAGAAAAAAAAAATAAAATCAACCCAATAGACCTGTTTTCTTTTGTGCCATAAAGAAGCCTGTGAAAAAAGAAACAAGGTTTATGAAGAGAGGCAATCTATCATATATTCATGACAGTAAAATTGATTTTACTTATGTTATCCTACATTTTTTTAAAAAAATGCCTCTAAATTAAAAATCCCTGTTACTGAAATTTTAAGATTCACTCTGTCCCTACCTCAAAACATCCTGAAAAACACATAGCAATTACATTAGTAACTTTGATACATTAGTAACCTTCAAATAATATCCATTTTTGGTCACTATATTATGTATTTCTGACCTTTGAGGTAATAGGTTAAGTGTGATCAAAGATTTCTTCTATTAACCTATTTACTATTCAATTTTCAGAAACTCTGACTTCTTTTTACATAGTATCTTATTGATTATGAGGGAGACATTTTGCAAAGTAAGATAGCACTGCACATTTAATACTGCACATACCATTCAGAAACTGCTATCTCGATTATAAATCTTTTTAGCAGCCCCTTCTGTTGTATTCATATATATATACTGATACTTTCATCTTAAAAATGCTTTAGAGTAATATTTATTGTAAAGATTTATTGTAAATATGTATTGTAAAGATTATACTCTCTCAGCCACGAACAAATGCAAGAGTTTGATAGGACCTCTGAAAAATTTAAGGAAAGGTGACAGTTTAAACTTGATGAGTCATCCTTAGGCACAATTACATTAAAAAGTATTTTCCTTCTTTCACATTCAAATGAGTCTGGTTGTTTTGAAACTCAGTCATGAAGAACTGAACACAACACAGATAAAAAAGCTTTTTCAGTTGATCATAGTGTCCCCATAGGGATGTTTAGAAAAATGAAATACATACTGCATTGAAATACAAGAAGTAGAAAAATAATTCAGTCTCCCAAGTGACAGTTAACACATTATTGAGAAAACATTTCTCTATCTTGTATCTGAATGTTTGGATGCTTTCTGTTTGTTTAAATAATTTTAAGACATGTAGAATCATTTGCACTAAATTAATAAAGATTTTGGAGTATTTCACCTCCTGTGCAGGATACTGGATAGTTAGCATACCAGACAGGTAGAACTGTTTTCTTTAGCAGTCAAATAGGCTCAGTCCATTCCAAAGAGCTGTGCTCAGCAACAACATGACAGGGGATCTTAAATCTTAAACATACATTACTTACTCTTGTTGGGATCAAAAATCTCAACCTTGGCCCTTCCCTGCAGGTAATGACTGTGGGGAAAAAAGGAATGAGATTTTACTTCACAAAAACTGGAGATATAGGGTGAGCTCAGCAATGGACTAGAATACCATTCAAAGGCTCCTCAGTACACTACTCATCTCAGATATATCCCAGCCTATAGTCTGGCCACTTATTCTAATTTTCTTCCTACTGTAAACTTTACTACTTCTTCCGTGCTGATTTCTGAATTTAAGACTTCAGGAGAAGGAAGGGCTGTTTCTTTAAAAGAGTCATGAGAAATGTGCAAGTCCATGTGCTTCATGATGAAGTAGCAGACAGAAGTGCAAACTGTATGAAGTAAAAAAAATGAGTAAACAAGAGGAAACTTGCTCAGAGCTTCTGCTCTTTTTTGTGCTTAATTCTGGAATACTACAGTCTCTCTGTACAATGGAAATAATTATAAAAAGAAAACCTTCCATGCAGCATTTTGCTGTGCATTGGAAAGGCCAAAATATTCAAACAGGAAGCATCATGAAATTTATTGGCAATGGCTCAATGAGAGTACATACCAGCAAAAACACTTGAGCAACAGCACCGGCAGCTGCCTCCTAAGAGAGAATTCTGCTAACAGAACAGTTGGCTTGGAAAAGAAGACAGAGGAAACTAACTTCAGCAACTGGAAGCCAACCATCTCTCTCTTTCTCAGAATCAATCTGGCTGAGAGTTACAGTAAGTTGTCATGCTGGGAGACACCACAGAAAATTAAATAACTTGAGCAGCAACAGTAAGACTTTGGAAATTACTCTTCAACAGGAATACTAAAAAGGAAAAAAGTACCGTGAAATGTGGAAAAATTTTCTCTCTGTGAACCATAAGCCTAAGCCAAAAGAGTTGCATATCTTCAAAATTATTGAAGAATTTAACCACTAAGATTTTATTACTTCAACTGAAATAATAGAATCATACAATAATTTAAATTGGAAAGGATCTTTAAGTTCATTGACTCCACCAGTAAATTACTGTTATTGTTGAGAATATGTTTTCACTAGAAATTGTTAGATAATTTCCTCTTTGTACATTTGAAGCAAGATATTGCAATAAGTTAATTAAATAATAAAACTAGCAGAAAATTATGAATCAAATCAAGTATCTGGCAGAGAGAGGAGGTTTACCTGTTGTGGAGGTTTGAGTTGGCACTCTACCGAAAAGACAAAAGCCACACAGATTCCCCTCTCCCTCCTGAGAAAGAAGGGAAAAAAAGTACCAAAAGAAATTGTATTTAAAGTATATATATATATATACACATATATTACAATTATATACAATCAAACACTATGAGTCTACAGAACAAATCCCAAAACAATCCCAAAAGGGAAAAGGGGGAAAGGGAAAGGGAAATGGGACAAAAATGGGTAAAACCAAATAAAAACAGGTACACACA
>JAWWEE010000074.1:76699748-76727037 GCA_035221455.1 Xenops minutus | reverse complement strand
CTGTCTTTATATACACCTGATTACATGAAGGAATGGTGTGGAATACTTCCTTAGTTATGACATTGTTACCAAGGAAGACCTAAACCAAACCCAAGAAGACTAAACCACCATACCTGTATTAGGACATAGATAAGAAGGAAGTTGTGAGTCAGTATCTGAAATCAACTAATGAATACTGTACCTGGTGACAGTACAATAATGGAAAATAAGTATGTGTATTTGCCCTGTTTAGTAGTATTCTGTGTGTTTGTATGTGATGGTTTAGTTTCCTTGGTTTTTGTCTAGGCCTTCCCTGATAATGGGATTATGACTAAGGAAGTATTCCGCACCATTCCTTTACGTAATCAGGTGTATATAAGATGAGGAGAAATGTTTCCTCCCTCTCTCTTCCTTTCCGGTGTTTGGAGGACATCAGGTCTCAGTGTATTGGCTTAGCTCTTATCTATGTGAGCTGAGGCCTATCTGAGAAGCTGGTGTCCCAGCCACATGGAGGTGGAGAAACTGCTTCACTTGAGGAGAGTTTGATGAGAATTTATTGTGTTAGTTACTTTATTAAACTTTTCCCTGAGTTTTCGTGTGTGTGTATATCTGTTTTGTTTTTACCCATTTTTGTCCCTCTTCCCTTTACCTCCTTTTCCCTTTTGGGGTTGTTTGGGATTCTTCTTCTGTATATTCATAGCGTTTAATTGTATATAACATTAATATGTGTGAATATATATGTATATACTTTTACTACAATTGTCTTTGGATACTTTTTTTCTTCTATCTCAAAAGGGGGGACTCTGTGTGGCCAGCAGCTGGGTTTGGCAGGGAGCCAACCCAAACCTCCACATTGTAATATGCACGTTGCAGAATGTAGGACCATATTTTGCACTGTAACATCCTGGTGAGATACGAAGAGCAAGGGAGTAAGATCAGTAAGACCAGACGTCTACCAGCTGTTCATATACGGGGATGGTCCTTCCTCTAGTAAAGATATATAAGTATCTTTTAAAAAGTTAAGCATTTTACTTCACCATGTCTCACGGCAAAATGAGATAACTAACTTAACAACAAAGTCTGCAACACAGCCAATCAACCAACTGAAACACTAAAATGCAACCAAACTGTTCATTTTGGATCCCTAGCACATTACCTACTATATCAGAAGAGAGACACAATGGGCCCTTGTTTGAACTGTATAGCCCAGAAGTTGCACCAGAAGCTGATGAATTTCCATCACATTCTGATATGTGCTTTGGGCTGCATGTTTGAATTCTGAAGTTCACAGAAAATGTGCCACAGTGGAGGGGGGAGGAAGAGAGGGGAGGAAGGGAGAAATGAATGCTCAGATCTGAGAAAAGAAAAAAGCTGTGCTTACCAAACACATTTATTTTCTATGGCAACTCTTCAGGGACAAGGCTTCTCATGGACCTCTCAGAAAATTCTGAAAAACAGTACACCACAAATATTGTCCTTGAAAAGAACACAGAGTCATACTGAAATAAAATCAGGAATCTCTCTTCTGTTAGTTCTAAGGGGACACTTGAAAAATTCTACTATATTTTTTTCTGGGCAGGGAGTATTTTCATTTCGAGCTTTTGTGTATTACCATCTCTTTTCATATATCTTACTATTATCAACCACAAAGAAAAACTGAAATAAGATGTCACTACCACTGTGTATATCATAAGCATTTTCTGCTTATTTGATGCCTTTTAGATGGGTTAGAAACCCCCACATGGGCTTGGAAAATAATCTAAGATATTTCCTAATCGTGGCCTGGATAAAGAGGAGAGGAAGGAAAAATAGTCCAGAGAGAGGAGCAAATTGTTAAATCAGACAATATGCTTATAGGTAAATTTAAAGAGCAAGTGTAGTTTAATTAATCTTCTTGTGTTATTAAAATATTAAATGTCTCTCTTAAGTGAATACTACACAGACATGAATCATTTTTTGCTAACCTAGACATTGTTAACGTTCCATGGATATGCCAGTTATGTTGCTCATTCCCCTAGGATTAGATTTCATTATGTTTATCCATAGCAGTTAGTGAGTTACTATGCATGAAGATTAAATTATTCTAATGAGACAACTCATAAAACAGAGAAAAAGCATCATGAGGGAACATGACAAAATTTTACTTCATGGTGATACTTTAATCCGGCACTTAAAGTAAGCAAACTTAAATATCTTTCAATAGCAGAGTACCTTCTACTTGCTATAATAGTAGAGGTTCAAGCCACTGTAAACTTTCTTAAAACTGGCTATAACTTAGATTGAAAAGTATTAGAGGTAACTTTTTTTCTGGTACTTGATGAGGTTAGTTCACTTACCTATAGGGACAAAGACATTAGACAAAGAAATGTCTAATTACTTCTTCGACTCTGTCTTCAACACTGATAATGGGCCCTGGGACACCTAGAGCCCTGTGTAGGACAACTGTGACTGGAGGGGTAATAAACTCCCAGCCAACTCTATAGTTCAAGACTTTCTGCTCCAGCTAGATACTTACAATTCCATAGAGCCCAACAGGGATTCATTCTAGCATACTTAAAGAGCTGACGGATATTAGCACCAGAACTCTCTCCATTATTTTTCAAAGGTCTTGGAAATCTGGAAAGGTCCCAGTGGACTGTAAGATAGAAAATGTTCTGATTTTCAAGAGAGGTAAGAAGGAAGACCCTAATAATTACAGGCATGTCAGTCTTACCAATGCCTGGTAAAACTATGAAGAAGGTTATTCTGGGACTTACTGAAAAATAATTAAGACACAACGCAGTCACTGATTACAGCCAGCAGAACTTCATGAATGGAAAGTCCTGTTTAACTATCTTAATTTTCTATTGATACAAGATCATGTACATAGTCGACCAAGAGAAGCCAGCAGATGTGGATTTCATTTCTTACTTTAGAAAAGCCTTTGCTACTGTCAATCATAGCATCTTTTCTGGATAGATACACACTATGTGACAGGTGACTCATGAGTCAGGCTCAAAGGTTTATAATAAATGGGGTTACATCAGTCTTGGTGGTCAGTCACCAGTGGGGTTCCACAGGGGTCAATTGCTCTTCAATGTTTTTATAAATTACCTGGATGCAGGAGTGGAGTGTACATTAAGTTTGCTGATGATATTAAATTAGAATGAGCTATGGACTCCCTCAGGAATAAAGAGGCTTTACAAAGAGATCTGAACAGACTAGATAGCTGGGCAATCACCAGAGGTGTGAAATTTAACATGAGCAAGTGCCATATTCTGCACCTGGGATGGGATAATCCTGGTTATACATACAAACTGGGGTATGAGTGGCTGGAGATGAGCCCTACAGAAAGAGATCTGGGGGACTGGGTTCGTGGCAAGAGAAATATGATTCAGCAGTGTGCCCTGGCAGACTGCTAGGACCAATCATGTCCTAGGATGCATCAAGCAAAACATCCAGCCGGTTGAAGGAATTGATTGTCCCGCTCTGCTCTGCACTGGTGTGGCCTCACTTTAAGTCCTGTGTGCAGTTATGGGTGCAGCAAATAAGAAGGATATAAAGGTATTAGAGAATGTCCAAAGGAGAGCTATGAAGACGGTGAAAGGTCTTGAGGACAAAACATACAAATAGGAGATGAGGTCTCTTGGTTTGTTCAGCTTGGAGAAGAGATGGCTGAGGATAACCTCATCACAGTCTACAGGTTCCTCAAGCGGGGCAGCAGAGGGGAAGGTGCTGATCCTCAGTCTCTGGGTAGGGGTAGGACACAAAGAAATGAAATAAAATTGGATCATGGGAAGTTCAGTTGGGCACTAGGAAAAAAGTTCTTCACTGAGAGGGTGATCAGTCACCCAAACAGGCTCTCCAAAGAGAGACAATGGCATCAAGCCTGACAGATTTCCAGATTATCTAGACAATTTTAGTTGCATGGTTTAGTTTGTTTAGTTTTAGGACATTTTGCAAAGGAGCAGATGGGTGGACTAGATTCTTATGAATGTCTTCCAACTTGATATATTCTGTTTCTATGATTCACCTGAAACAAATATAGTAAACATATACCAAAAAATTTAGAAAAAATAAAAATCAGGATGAAAGACCAGTACAGGTCTCACATAAACACAGGAATAGACATTTTGGTATGACAGCCATTTCCACAGTAAAGAAACTTTTACAGTTATGCTAGCAATGCAGCCATCTGTTCTGGGTAGCAGTTGACTATAGTTCAGACTTAAAAGAATCTCCTCAGTGCATGTGTGAAATGTTTGACTCATGCAATGATTTCTTTAGTCCCTGTGCACATGAAAGGCTTTCAATCATACCAGCCTAGATATTTACACAGGAACCAGATCTTGTATAGGCAATGGACAGTGACAAACTTCGTCTTGCTTGTTCAGTTTTCCCTGAAGCTCTCACTGATCCCTTTTATAGTTTTCTATAGTGCCAGCTGGGGCACTGTAAGCATCAAAACATTTTCACCGTTGTTTTCCCTCTCTTACCTTTTTCCAGATAGAGAAAATGGGGCTACTCTATGTTTTATTCCTTTACAGTTCACTTGTTATTTATGCTGTGCTTTCTTCTCAATAGGGAGTAACTCAGTTTATAGTAGCTAAAACTGTAACACCAGGCAGTATTTTCTTAGGTGGGCTTTTTTTTGCATATATTGTTTCACTTTCTTTCTACTCGGTTTTACTGTCTATTTTCATGTTCATTCTGCCTCGTTCCAGATTCATAATAACATCTATGCCCTGAAATAGCTAGTTTTAAACCTACAATATTCTTCTCCTAAACTGATTCAACTCTCTCATTAACATAATTTATTATTATTATTATTATTATTATTAGGTATTAATACACTGACTTCTCTTTTGCTTTATCACCTATACTAGTTGACAAAAGGTTTGAAGGGCAATCCATTTTCACTTGTGATCTTTCTCATAGGTACTAAGCCATTTTTCTGCAGCACCTTTGGGTCTTTCATCTCAAAGACAAGCATTTCTTCAGCTACAGAACAGTAATCCAAGCTTTCCAGCATACTGGAATGAGTGGGACATTATACCCAGCTCGGATTGCTAATACTGTACCATGACTAACATTGCTTTTTTTTAATGGGAAGCGATGGTGAACTATGAGTTCATAGTTATCAAAATGAAGACATTTTCCTCACTCTTCATCTTCCCACTCATCTTGAACCATATTCTGCATATTTCTGGCCCATGCAAGTGGCTTTAACAGTAAATCAACAGGAAACATTAAAAAATGTTACCCCTACATAACAGTGAAAAGCACAGAGACCTTCATACCACCGGGAACATCAAAAAATTTCTTTTACCTTATACAGCCTAGAGTTGTGGAAGATAAAAAGCATAACCTCTGCATCAACAGAATTCACTGTTGTATCAAGGGGCATTACTATAGCACGGGAACAAAATCGGGACTATACAGTTAGGTATGCAGTCAGACTGGCCACCTTAATGGAATCCAGACATGAAGAGCTCAGTCAGTCCTTTCCTATACACAGCAGGGTACATTGTTTTCCCATGCTTCTATTCTATTACCTGTTTATTTCTACAAATAAGTTATCTCTAACAGTGAGAATATTTCTTCAAAGAATGACATTATAGCAAATCTTTTAGTCTGAACATGCAACTTATGTCTGTGCATATGTGTCTATACATGAACACACACGAATGTTCAGTTTCATGATGGAGTGTTAGCAAACACTCCATTATGCTTTATTGTCAAGAAAATAGAACTGGCATTCTTTTTCATTACATTTGGGCAACTTCCTATTCTGTTCCCTGTGTATCTCATTCTACAAAGTTCATGCACATCATGTGTTTTATACTGGTGGTTTTAATTTCAATCATTTTTCTACTGTGATCTTGTAAAAAGAGAAAGCACTTAAGAGATGTGCTACTGTTCTAATCTGACAATAACAGCAAAAAGACAAGTCTTACATCTTGACGATTGTCAATGATATTAATAGATTTGAAAGCAGAATAACAAGGTAATCTCTACATTCCTAAAGTTATGTGATTAACTTCAGAGGTGAACCTTTGTTAAAGACCTCTGGTCTTCTCATAACATTTTCAAATTTTGGTTGTTTGGTTTTTGTTTTTTTCTGTGGTGTGAATGCAGTTTTTGTTTCCCCACCTGAAGACTGTGTGCAACATAAAAATCGGATATCTAATCTGAAATAAAGGATAAGTTTTAGGATGTCAAGTTAATTAGTACCTGTGTTTGCTAGTGTTCAATTAGCTGATCGTTTTTCCAGTTTGATCTTTCCTCTTTTACAATCAGAAAACACCTGGTGTTAACTTAGATTTATTCCTACATTCAAGTACTGCACCATGATATTGAATGATCTGTTGTTTCTTTTTGCTTCGAGTACTCAACAGTGGAAAGAAATGTTTTCTTTCACAATATTTTTTCCCATATCACTCTTAGAGGAAACTTAAAAATTGCTTGAATTTTTTTTTGGAAAATAATACATTTGTTACAATAATGAGAGATTATTCCATATCATAAAATCCAACAGTCTAACAGTTAAGAAGAAAAAGGTTAAGGAGAAAAAGCTGAGAAAATTTCTTTACAAAATGAAATTGTAGAAATGAGTCTATCTACGTGAAGTTCTAGTAGTGAAAAAGTAGGAATTACCAGCAAAATCTTTCAATAAAATGTCAGGCTGGAATTAAACAGAGGACTTTTTCCAGGTTTTTATCTTCCATATACAAAGTGAATATATACAAATGAAAGTGTGCTGCAGTCAAAAAGGAATATGAGTACTGTGACATTAGCTTATGCTTGACATGAGAACATGTAGTGTTAGGAATAAATGTACAATAAAAACGCTTGACATCAAAGATTAAGATTTACATTTCTCCATCTGCCCCTCAAGAATAAACAAAAATTATGGCCTATCAATTTATTTTTTTTTCTCTGAGCATTTACAAATTTACAAATCACATATTATTAGAAGCTGTGTTCAGAGTGTCATTAAACTAACACGGTACTTTGAGAATTTTTCCAATCATCTCTGTCATTCAAGTAAAGTGTTAGCTTTTCTTATCAATTATTATCTTCCAGTTCCTTCAGTCAAAAGTCTAAAATTGCATAGCAAAGACATTTTTCTGATCTGACCTCTCAGTTTAGTTAATTGGCTATGCTACATTTTTTAGCATTTGATTTGAAAGCAAAATATGTTTTGTTTTATGATACGATACAATATGATTAAAAGGCATTAAAATCCATGTTTATGCATGTTGTCTAATTACATATTCTTTTCTCTCTCTCAGTCTTTATAAATGTATGAAGAAGCGAAAACTACTGCTCACTGTCTCCATAGAGACACCACAACAATATCAAGAGAAAACATTTTTATTTCAGTACCTAATGGATTTGCCTCCTGAGCAAAACCACTCAATAAGGAAAGTGCCAGGAATAGAAAAGCCATTCATTAGAGTATGCAGCTCATTGTGATCTGCATTGGCTTGGTCTGTGCTAAGTGATTTAGCACAGTATTTAGAATTGTTGGAGAAATAGATTTTTATTTTTTTTCAGATTTGTTTACTTTGCCAGATTCAGGGATTATTTAAGTTCACATTCTGATTTAAATGACACAAAAGAACCCTTTATTTCTCTCAATATAGGAAAATTAATATTTTGGTTGGCCATGGAACTAAACTTGGTTAAAAAGGGAAAATATTTATTTGAGGAGACATTCTCTATAATTTAACTGTTAATTATCAAAAGGATTTTTTTTTTTATTCAGAAAGTAGAACTGGAAGCATGTGATGACTGCCTGGAAGACTACCATTCTATACTAGAGTTTGCATGTGAGTCAAGGCTATCCACAAGGTAGTATGTCAGAGCTGTAACTTCATATTCTGAAAGATAGGGGCAATACAGAATCTTAACATTTTTTCACTACTTTAAATAACCAAACGCTTAAAAGAAGTTCATCACCTATAGATGTCTTCACTATTAAATATTTCTAATTCCCCTCCAAAGTACAGTGTGGAGTTATATAGCACTATTAATGAACAACACAGTTTCATAGTATTGATTATATTAATAATCAATTACACTGGTAGACTCTACTGACTACAGTGCAATTCATTACGCAAACAGAAAAAAAAAAAAAAAAAACAACAAACACAAAACCCCCAAAAATCCAAACCAAATTAAAATATATGTTTTCCCAGATGACTTAGTTAACCCAAAACTTCAGTAAGAATATATGTGATTTGGAAACTTAATTTCTTATGATGGTCGCATTTACTTATGCAATTTTTTTTATAGTGTGCAAAATGGATTTTAGCTCACTGGATGAATTTTAAGTCTTCTGAAACATCAATTTCTTGTTGCAAGGAATTTCAGATAAAAAGACATACTAGACTGGTATTTCTGTAGTTATAATGTTATCAAAACAACAATGCCACCTGAGTAATCTGCAGCTCTCCTGTTTTTGAACTAAATATGCAGTGATTTTGAAAAACTCTAATATCAACTCTAATTCTACTGTTACCACCAAGGTTAGATATCCCTCTTTTCATTCCTATTTCCTCTCATGGATATGAACAGATTTCCAGAAACCCTTTCCCAACAAACAAACAAACAACAAACCAAACCAAAGCAAAAACCCCAACCTATACACCATCTTCAGCTGAGGGGCTTTGAGATGCCTCTTTACATCAAGTTCCACTCCTATTTATAATACTGTAAAATGAAACAGGTTTTATCAATACTTCTCAATTGGAAGATCATAAATGAACAAAAAAGTCCTCTCACCACTTTTCAACTTATTTTTAAGTAAAGATGTCTGAAAACACCTAAAAAAAATAATTAAATAAGAGCACTGAGCATCCCAATCAGATTTCCTCATTAAGACATGTTAAAAGAAAGCATCTGTACTTGTCATTGTATTACAGCAACACTGGTAGACCCTACTGACTGCAGTACCATTTTAGGTAGTCTCATTTATTTTAGTAGGGTAAAGACTCATGATTTGATGTGAGATGGTAGTAGAGGAAATAATTAGGTTTGAAGCATTGTGTAGAAACTGAAATTTGCTCTGGGAGAAGGGAATAAGTAAATGAAATATACTACTCTTTCATGTGGTTTAAAATAAAGTATTAACTACAGAATTCCTTAGTTGGCTGAGCAGGAAAATATTAATGCTATTATTAGACTAATTCAGGTCTGCTTGAGCAAATTATAATAACATAAAAGTGCTGGTGTTGGACAAAACAGCACCATTTTAAGGTAAAAAATAATAAGATGACATTATTGTCATCTCCCATGGCTCTCTGTGGTACTTTCTGCTAAATAAAAAGCCACCAACACATTGCACTTCAAGTCTCTCTGAAGAGTGTCATCCCAATCAATTTGTCAAAGACCAAATAGACATACTCATCTGAGAAATACAAAGCAAAATGCAGTATTCAATTGCATTAAAGACACTTTTGCTCAAGAGAGATACTTAGAAAAGAAGCTATTTTATTTTCTGGTAGCTCTGATATGTGCTTCTTTATTATGCCTATTTTACATTAGGTTGTCAAGTAAGTGACAGAGTATTCAATGGCAATTTTTTATTTCAAATTGCAGACTTCAAAACTTATTTGTCTATTCAGGGACTTATCTTCAGGAAATTACATTTTTTACCACAGTTTTTAATTTAAAAATACCTTTGATTTATCCTGAAATAAAATCCTGAGGATAAATCCTCAGGAAATCTGCAATTCTGAAGTGATGGTACCACAGAAAATTATGTACAATAATGATGTAAGAAATAAATTATATGACTCTTTAAAAACATTTAGCATGTAAACCCACCAGAACACTACCAAAATTAGAAGCAAGAACACTTAGGTCTAACAATTTGCATTGGTTAAGGGATGCACAGCTCCATTTGAAAAATACAATCTCCATCTCTATAAGATGATCTGAGAAATCTGAAATTAGACCAGACTTTCAGACATTTCTTGGCAAATTAGCTATTTTGTTTAGAGTTTTGAGTTCTCCGTAAAAAGCTGAGATCTGAGAAAAGAGACCTATGATCTGGACAACATATAGTAGAGTAGAGTAGAATGTGCCATTCATAATACCCATTAGTAATAATTAAATAATAAAAAGTCCATGAAAGTTATCTGTGAAACTGGAAAGTATATTTCCAAGCACTTTATTCACACAGAAAAAACATAGTTTGTTTTTTGGAAGTGTTAGTCAGACTTTTAGGATATAAGTCTCCAAAGAAATTCTTATTTCATATGAAGCCGAGCAAAAGCTCTGAGGGTTAAAAATTGGCTTAAAACACTAGCACTGAGAACTGTCTATTAAAATGCTTAGTTAGAGAGAGAATTAAGGTCAGTATGTCCCTGAAAATGTGTAGGGAGGATACACTGAGAAAAGAACAAGAACACTTAAGAGAGATAAGAGAAGAACCAGGGCCTAAGTCCAAGATTCCTTGCAAGGATCAGCAAAAACAGAGAAAGTTGAGAAGTTCATGACGATGAAGAGTGAAAATGCGACCCCCTAAGGAGGAAGGCAACCGGATTTCCTACCATGAAACACCCCAAAAGAGATGATCACGCCCAGGCTCCACCTACTCTCCACCTACTATGAATATTATAATCAGATGTTGCAATATTATGAATATGCATGAAAAAGAGGTTTTAATCTTTCACAGAACTGTATAAATAATCTTGCTTTTCACTGAGAGCTTTGGAACTCTTTTATCCAGTATGAACCGGGAGTTCCCCAACGTTGTATGAAAATAAATACCTTGCAGTTTATGGACTAAAACTCTGTCTCTAAACAGTTATTAATCAGCCCTTTTTCTGGCATCACATACAAATAAAATAAATCTTTTTGGGATGAAATAACATATTAATTAATAAATAAATAAACAAAATAATGAAGCTCAACTGCAGGAAGAAACTATATGAAATACAAAATAAAATTGAAGATAGAAAAAAAACCCTGTTTTCAAAGAGGTATTAAAATTTATGGAACTGTGGAAAACTACTTCTATAGCACCTACTATTTTTCAGGTCAAAATTATTTACAATAGGTCTTCAAATCCAAAAGTAGGCTAGAATAAAATATAGTTTAGAAGAGTAAAATAATTTTTTTGATAAAGAGAATGGTAGATAACTAATGCAACCTTCTAGTCTGTAGAGTACTTATTTGAGGTACAACTACTTTTCTAAAGTTTAACAATTTTCCATGATCATCCTATTTTATCCCCTTATACTTTTATTTTTGCAATTTTTTTACTGTCCAGGGCACCTTTAATGATTCCTCTGACTATTCTTCTGATCCCACTTACTGTCAGAGCAAATTATTCTCAGAACTATTTTGCTTTATTACAACTATATGCTTAAAAGTAGACTTGAGATTCCTGATGTAAATTATTACCTTTTGGAGCTCTTTTAAAATAATAATTAAGATTGTTCTCAATGGAAACTCTTTGCTTTGAAAATGTAGTTTTAGAATACAAATGTACACTAGGTACACGATGTAAGTGTTTCTACATCCTTAGCGTAAACTGCTTACATGTTGGGTTATAAAGTTAGGCATGTATAGCAGTGGCTGAAGAAATTATGCTGAAATCATAACTTCATTTTTCTTCTCTAGATTAAAGCAGATAAATGTGTCTTTTCAATGCTTGGGGTGTGATTGTGGGAATTATAACAATGGCAAATGAATGAATTATTAATGAGACAAATAATGACTGTTCTTGCCCAGACGTACTTCTCTAGATTTGGGTATCCAGAGAGGACTTCTACATGTTGTTTTGTTGTTTTGTATTGAGGAAAATTGTGGCTGCAGTGAGAACGTTTTCTAAAACACTGGATATACTACTCAAAAAAAGGCCTAATAGGAAAGTACACTGTGGGGTTTTTTTCCAGGTAGGAAATAAAATCATCTCAGTAATTACAGACTGATTTTCAAAAGCAATCAGAGTGTACGCTTGAGAACTTCAACAAAAAAAATCAGAACTACACACCTAAATAGATATGTAATTTTGTCAGGAGCATGGAATGGTTCACACACAGTTCAGTAGGGTTTGCTGGAATATAATTTCTGTTGTATCTCTCTATATTATGTGCTTAGACTAGGTTGGTTCTTTGAATTTAGACATAAATATGTAAAATAGCAAAAAAATATAGTGTGTTCTCAGTTTAAGAATTTAATAGTTTGCCAGTCATAAGCAGTCATTGCCTGAAAAGAAGGGCTCAGTCCAATAGAATTAATTGTTTCTAGAAAAAATTCATGCTAGCCTGAAGATTTCTGTGAAGAAAAGGTGCTCAGTACCTATAAAGTGATTAAAACTCACTCTACCTAGATAAACAGATGGGGAATTTGAATTGTGGAGTCCTATGCAGCTGTAAGTTTATCATACTGAGTTGGGATTCGAGCATCTCTATTAACAATTTTGTCCCTTAAGTTCTTCTTTTCCTTGGACTGTATTATAGTTGTCCAAAAAGGAAATACTCCATTTGCAGTAGAAGAAAAAAATGTTCAGTGAACCAACTCAAACTTTGTTTTTCTTCTAAGAATCTGTCCATCCCTCAGAAACTATTGTTTGCAGTTTTTATGACAAATCAGTCTATCACCCAAGAATGTGTCTACAGTGCTAACTCTTATGAGTTTTTAAATATAAACAGATGGGAGTAAATGCAACAAGTTTTATTTAAGATTTTTTAAATTTTTTTTGTTCATTTTATCTTGGGTGGGCTTAACACCACAGATCACTTCTGGAATATATGTATAAATACTGCAGTAGAACACCACTCTGGTTTTTATTTTTTGTTTTGTTTTTTTTTTTTTAATTCCAAGATTTATTAATTCCATCAGTAACTAGTAACATCTAATCGAATTGTTGGTACAACTTTCCAGGACGCTTATAGAATAGTCTTATTTATCCAAAAGAGTTTGCATGTAAAAAAGACAGAAACGGGGTGAAGGATGATGGACAATAAAAACATACAAGCACATTAAATAATAAGAATTCAACACAAAAAGTAACCTCCTAACAGCATTTCATACTTTCCAGTGAGCAAAAAACCCTCAAAGAGAACAACCCAACCACTCAAGTGTTTCTTCTGCTTGTATAATATTCAGCATAGCAACTCTGTGGATCCAAACCAACAATCTTCTAACCTTTAAATATAGTAATTTCGTTCTATTTCAAGAATTTTCTGCATGTGTATGTGTATATAGGCATGAGAGAGAGAGATTGTGTGCATATACAAAGAGACAAAGAGGTAGAAATCCGACAGGATCTGTGTTAAAAGGGTGCTCTTTAGCTACTCCAGATGTTAGGAAATACGAATGCTGCAATTATTTTTAGACTTTTTTAGGATGCTTTTGCTACACTACTGTTCAATTAAACTCCATCTTGGATGAAGAGGCAATATACATGGTTTATCAGCCACTGCTGTATTAACGTGTACAGGAGGAGATGGATGTTATCACTTTGTCAAGTAATACTTGACAAACAGTTATTCCTACAACAGAAAGAGTAGATAACCTTGATAATATATACTTCTGTCACTCCATTATCTCTCCAACTGAGATAAAGAACAAGGTCAGTAAATCAGACTGTCACTGTTTACCACTCGAAGAATAGAATTCTGCACAATTTTCTTTCTACTCTCCTTACTACTGGGAATGTCAATAACTTTATGAATTTAAGACACTTCTTAAAAATATGCTTTTAAAGTTTAATTTCACCATGTTCTTAAAAATAACTTTTGCTCATTCTACACCACTATACTAACTTTTCACTTTGCTAAAATAAACTAAAATACTGAAACATACAAATACACAAAAGTCATGTTTGCAAAACTGATAAAAAGAGCCCAATCTTCTCAGGGTTTTTCTACACATCCAAGTGTGCTTTTTGACATAGATTACAAGTCACCCAAATCATTGATGGATGTGTCATCAAAATGTATTATATGTACTCTTCAGCATAAATACATGCATAAATACAAGCATTCTGAAAGCAGAAAGATCATTACTGAATTGAATAAAACTAAGTAAAGAATTGAATTCAGCATGAATGGACAAAAGCTATGATTGCAAGAGGTCAGATTTTATGATAGTCAGCAGTCTTACTACTGAATTATCCTTATTTAAAATTATTTACTTCTAAAATGTAAAGCTTGGAAAAACTAGCCACAAAATTACCTTTTGGAAATAAAGATTTTGATACCAGAATACTAGAATTCATTTCAGATTCGAAATGCTATATTTTTTTCAAGTAGATTCATGCGCCTACTGTCCTGACTTTTTAATCTAAGAACCCACATACTTCTGTATGTTTAGATGTGTGGATAATCCAAACTAAAGAGATAAGCACAATGACAGCCATACTATCACTAGTTGAATGCAGAAGAAGAAAATGTTTAGGATGGACACAGGCCATAAATACAGATGGAAATAGGCAACAAAGAAAATAAGAGGGGCAAACACAGAGCAACATTTTCAAAAATATTCCTGATTTTGGTTACATTACAGGAATTGCAAGTCCAAGGCATTAAATTTTTGACTATGAATGGATTTTTCCAGAGTCAAAATTTCCTTCTTTTTCTGCCTGTATACAAAAGCATTTGTTGAAACTGAGCTTTATGCTGAAAAAACTGTTTTGATAGCACATGTGTGATTAACTTATGTTATTGAAAGTTAAATCTGGGCAGTCAGCTATTTGACTTGAAATATCAGTACAAGAAGTAAAGATGGGAGAAAAAAACCCTCATTTTTCTTACAATAAAAGATTTAGAAGTGTTTCATTCAAAACTTAGCATTTTCTTTTTCTAACTGATGAACCTTCCTTTGCTGCCTTTATTTGTAATTTAGTTACTCTAAATATGCTTCATATGAACATCTAAATAAGAATATACCAAAATTTTCTGTGTGGCTGTAGCCTCAACTCAGAGAAAAGATAATAAATGGAGCAAAAAGACATTAGATACACTGGTGCACTAACTATACAGTATATTCCTTAAGACATAAATTTATCATAAGTTTTAGTTATATCATGCTCTTCCCCCAAGTAAGAACAAAATCAGTTCTGCTAAAAGAATATCTATACTAGTTATGTAGGTCACTGAAATTAAAGCCTAAATTCTAAAGGTGTTTTGCAACTACTGATAATGATAAAGCTAATGCAAGCAATGAGTACTTGTACATCCAGCTATTGGGGTGTGCCAATTTTATTCAGTGACTGAGCAGTAAAACAATAGAAATATTATTATATGTGCTACAAATTAATTGTGAGCTGACCATAACAACTCCAATAGACCTGAGGTTATGTGGCCAGTTATTCATTTGTTGTCAAAAAGCCCCAGCACATTCAGAAAACACAGTAATTAAGAGGAAAGATGCAAGAACCAAAGGAAAACTTCAACGTGTTATTGCATGAGCCCACGCAATGCTAGTGTTTGTGCTGAGTTTGGGTTGATATAACAGAAAGGGTGCAGCAGAACGAGCAGAAAATAGGAAAAAGCCTGTGAGAAATACCAAGTATACGAAATGGCTTGTGCTTTAGGAATGACAAAACAGACTGTAACCATTCAGCTTTGAAAAGTGAGAACTGAGAAAGCAAAACAGAGACATGCTTGGTCATTGGCATGACAGAGATCAACTGTGGCCAATTTTTCACCTTGTGCTAGCAGGCCAATGAACTTTTACCTTGTACTTTGAAAGGAAAAGAATACACTGACTGTGCAAGGATAAGCAAATTTCACTTTAACTGAAATAAAAAAGAATTTTACAGAGGGGAAAATAACTTATTCTAGACTGAATCTGAAGTCATCTTAAGATCGCATAGTTTCCACCTGAAATCATAGAGTACCCAAGAAGTGTTAAATGTAACCATATACTTTTCAATACCTTTATGAACCTTAGTATTATATTTGGAATCTAATTATAATAAAACAAAAAAAAATAAAGAAAAGCGAACTTTTGTGTTCATTTAGCAACCCTAAACACCACACTGATTCATCATGAAAAAGATGAGCCTTTACGAAATTCAGTGATTTTATGGAGTCTTTCTATTTACAATCAACTTCCCTTTTGTTTTATATCGTGCTGTTTCACCATATTGAACTTGCCATTAAAGTGGGATGTGGAATGGATAAAGGATACTGAAAATTTATTATTAAATTTGGAAAAGTCAGGGGATTTTATAGATGGTATATTCAGATGACATTGAATGGAGAAGGCTGAAAAATACTCCTTAGGCTATTAGCATTATCAACTACTGACTTTATGAAATAGTCATATTAGAAATAATTATTTTCCTTTTTACATTTTCTATCAATTAAACAATTTTTTATTCGAAAAGGGAAAAAAACAGCCTTCTAAGAAAGTTGTTGAAAGCAAATGACACACAGCTGTGGGGGAACCCTGCCTGAAGGAGTGCCAAAACAACCAGGACAATGCCTTCCAGGAATGGATTGATCTGACAATCAAATGATCAATGCCAGAGATCTGACAACTGCCTCAAGTTACAGAAGTTAATGTTTTGAAAAAGTTTTCTTAGTATAGATAGTGATTATATGTATTAGATAGATAGTTATATCCTTTGTATTTGTATGTTGATTCCCCCTGGCTGTGTTACCTGGTTACCCGGTTCCCTGTTTCTCCCTTGGCTAGCCAGTGATGCAATGCAGCATCATCATGTAAGGCTGGCCACTCCCAGTTTCCCCCCTCCTTTCCTTCCCCTTACCTGTTGCGTGCTGCCCTAACTCCTCCCAGTTTCCAAGCCTCTCCCACGACCCTAAATCAGTCCCAATTGCCCATAATAAAGTGTTCCAGCCCTTTTCACCCCTACTCGGCTGTGGACCATATCCTTCCCTCCTCGTCGGCATGGGATACACAGCATTTTCTAATAGAAAGCAATATGGAATATTCAGAATGCAGTTTTAGTCTTCAACCATAAAAAATGTAATTTTGCTATTAAAAAATTTAAGACAGTCTATAAGATATATGCCTGTAGTAATTCTTATTTATCATCTCTGAAGCAGCTACTTATTCAGCAATTTTAGTGAAGGAAGAACACCCCAATCTTTGTGTACTTGAAGTGGCAAAAAAGGTGTCTGAAGGCAAAAAAGTGTCCAAAGTTGATTTGACCAAAATACATGAACTAAGAGTAGATTTAGAAAACAGGTTTCAGCATCTAAGTGAAATCTATTGTCAAGTTTTACTTTTAATTTCAAGGTAACTGTAAGTTTTCAGATTTTTAGAAGATACTGTGGTCTACAGTTACTGACAGTGATGCTGGAACTAACTTCTCAGCTTTTTTCTGTGCTTCTTTCTCATGCTTAAAATATTACCTTTCATAGCTTTTACCATATTGAAGAGACAATGTTAAATTATGCAGTGGACAAAAAGAAAAATCAGGGGAAAAGTGGCATAGGAGAAAGCGTTCCAAATTCTGACGAAGAGACCTTTATTTAAAAAGGTTACTTTGAGAAACACCTTAGTGCAAAATTAGAAAACATTGCTGGTCAAATATGTAATACCTTCTATTAATTAACTCTGCTAAATGGGAAAACAAACATTGTTTAAAGCAGCAATTATACTGTCTGAAGTTTATATATTGATTATGCATATTATATATTATTAACTCATTGACATATATAGTTATATACAACATACCTACTAATGCGTTTATTAATCTAAGAAGTTGTGTTAGTTATCATTAAAAAATTGGTTGGTTAAAAATTCCTTTGTTTGATCTTCTGCTACATTGGAACTTCCAGTTGAGATTACAGTCCTCCTTAGAATTACAGTAGTAATCAGAAGTCATGATTGTGGTGTGATTAGTAGGTAACAAAGGTCACAGAACATAGGTCATCTTCATAGTTACATAGGTGGTAAAAATAGAGAAATGTCCTGACCCTAAAAAAAACTCCCTCTATCTCACTGTTTCTTAAAGTTACTACTCCAACACCAGACAACCAGACAACTTTTCTGAAGCATGCTGTGCAGCTAACAAAACCTTTGCTGATGAAACTTGTTTCCTTCCCTAGACTGCAAACAGAATTTAAGGAAAAAAAAAAATCCCCCAAAACATAAGAGCAAAAAACCCTTCTGCTGGTAGAATCTCCATACATAAACCAGAACATGTGTGGTTTAAGGCTGTTCCTCATTTTCATTTTGAGCTTGTCTTTCAGGAGAGAAACCTGTCATTCACTATCTCTTGAGAGAAAAAGCCTAAAGGTAGTATACAGTTTCACACAATTTGCAAAAGCCCTTGGAAAGAACAGGACTTAAGTCAAACAACTCTACAATAGCTTTCCTTTTCTTTTTTTTTCTTATTTGACAGAAAAATAGAAAAGTTGGAGCTTTGAAATTACTGCTTTCACAAACCTCTCCAAATTCCATATAAAATTTACATTAAAACCTGGAAATTTGTATTGTGTATTCATATCATGTATTATTTTAAAGGTGTTTATGTACAAAATTTCACAAAGAAATCTGCAGTCTATTTAAAATAACTTTCTTTCACTCACAACCTGTTATTGGTTTAACTTTAGAGATACCTAGCTTTCTCATACAAGAAAGATTTTTCTGGAGTGAAAGTGACAAAGACATAGAAAGACCATGGAGAGATTAGAGCATCTGTCATATGAGGAAAGGCTAAGAGTTGTGACATTTTGACCTGGAGGAGTCTTGGGGCGATCTTACTGATGTATACAAATACCTGCTTTTGAAAGAATGAAGATGAGGGAGCCAGACTCTTCTTGATGAGTGGTGTCCAGTAGCAGGGCGAGAGTCAATGGGCACAAATTGAAACACAGGAAAGTACATCTAAACACAAGAAAACAGCTATCCTATGAGACTGGTGAAAGACAAGCATAAGCTTTCCAGGGAAGTGGTGGAGCTGCTATACCTGGAGATGTTCAAAACCCAAGTGGACACAGAACTAAGCAAGCTGCTTAAGTTGCCCCTGATTGGGCAGGGAAATTGGCCCATATGACCTCAAGATGTCCTTTCCAACTTCAATCATTCTGTAATTCTATTTTTTTCTCACTGCTTCCTCCAGTGTTTACTCTTCCCTCCTCCAAACTCTCGACCCCAATCTTTGATTTTCCTTGAGCTGCAGCTAAATCTCACAGAGCAAAACTGACAATATGCTACAGGGAACTTTTTGATTCATATGAAGTCATAAAAAACACTTTGACATGAATTTGTGTGTTTTCCTTCAGTTTACTTTTCATAATACATTGAACTATGTGCTAATTAGCCACAAATAAGGCAAGCTAAAACAATAGTCTGAAAGGAGTATGATGTCAGAGGCTGCTGCTGTATAAAGCAATAAAGGTAACCTCCTTGAATTCCTTAGTGCCTTCTTTCTTTTCTCCCCTCACTTTTTTTTTTTTTTTTTTTTTTGCCCTCTCTGGACCCTTCCTGAATCTGACAAGTTATAGTCTTTGAAGGAAGTGTCATTGTTGATCTGAGGACCTAGCATTGCTAAGATAAATTCTCTAGCAGCCCAAGTGCATGAAGTCTGCAAATGCTTCATCCCAGTTCTTGTTCACTTGCCAGAGGTACAGCAAAAGCTATCACCACTTGATAGGAGAAATGCATCTTTCATTGAACTGTGAAGGAGGCTTTGTTTTAAAATGAACAATTCCATTACTTTCTTTTATGCATACTGCTTAAAGATGCTGTGGCACAGCAAATGTCTTTTTGCCATCACGTGTAGCAATAACAATCTACATTAATTCTGTGCCACTTCTGCAGAATCTCAAGATACTAAAAACTGGAAAATCCATGAAAATGAACCTACCAAAATTAACCAAATACTTAGTTTTCAGGAACACCAGTTGGATCAACTTTTAGACCTCTTCTAATCATTAAATTAAAGTTGAATATTTGCCCTTTTGCAGGGTTTTTTTGTTTGGTTGGTTTTGGTTGTTTTTTTGTTTGTTTGTTTGTTTTGTTTTGTTTTTTTTCAGTTGGAGGGGTTGCTTTTTTATTTTTTGGAGTTTTTTGCTTTTTTTTTTTTTTAATGATGATTTTAGGAAAACTTTATCATGCTTGGTGCTTAGAAGGGCAAAAAAGTACTAGACAGCAAGGTCTACACCTGAATAAGATCATGTATTTTCAACAGGTGTTAGATAATATATTTTTATTCTTGATGATAATCAGAACTGAGTTTAATTTGGCAGGCTGTGTGGCATTCCATCCCCCTCCACATCAATTCCTCTACCCATTTAAATCTAGACCCCCAGAAGATTTCTTAATCAACAGGTTGAGATGCTCATACAGTTTTCCCTGAGCAAGCAGTGGAATTGCCAATTAGTGGTGACAGGTATTTTGAAAACATATTCACACTGAGTGGCATTTGCTTTCACTGCATCTTTTCTACTAGTATCTTAGGAAAAGAAATCTCATTCTGCTGCTACTGCGTACTATTATTCAGTGCAAATTTTCATAAACCTTGCAAAAACCAAATACAGAACTCTACTTCAGAAAAGCACAGCCTAAGCATATTGAGTAAGCAAAAGATAATTTTACATTATTTTATTTCTTAATCCCAGCTACAGGATAATGCTATCCTTGAATCTTTTAATCTAAGCAGCTATATTTGTTTAGAGCTCCAAGTTTGTAGCATAGAAATGTCATTTATGTTTCATTCAGTGGGGTTCAACATGTTAATATGTTGACTGTGTTTAAGAACCTGCAGCGAGATATATTATTGATTACAGTCACTGTTCCTCCATCTGTTGACTGACTTCTGTCAAATCAAAGGTTCTGGGAACTAATTATTGTTCTGAGCATAGAGCAGAAAGGCACAAGTTTTATTCAATACAGTGAAGGGAGAGGGTAGTTGTCATCTTAATACTTCATCATGTGCCCAAATAAGCAGAGCAAATATATGTATTTTTGCATGACATTTCAAGATGTTTCTAGATTAGATATCTGAGTAACATGATTAAGCACAGTATAAACATGGCTCAATTTCAGTAATATTATATACAAAAAAATGACAGAAATATGTTTGAATTTCATTATAGATTTATGTGTAAAACATGCTTGACGTCACACATTTATTTCAATTTCTGTATTTTTCAACACCTAGTTTGGCAGATTGTAATACAGTTCAAATTAAAATTAGAGTAATTTTAGTCTGCAGCAACAACTTCAGTTTAGTTACTATTAACAACTGTACTCTTGATCTATCAGAAATTAAGAACTCAAATATGCAAATATTTAAATTAAACAAAGCTGTACTAAGAATCGAAGAATGAAACATGAAATCATAGAATGGTTTGAGTTGGAAGGGACCTTACAGATCCTTACAGATCATCTAATCCCAACCCTGCTGCCATGGGCAGAAACACCTTCCACTAGACCAGGTTGCTGAAAGCCCCCAGTCCATGAGTAACCTGCTGAATCAAACGACCAACAACAGTAAGGGAAAATTGTCCCTGGGAGAGGAGACGTATGTGTTTGTGCATAGGCAAGTTTAGGCATAAAACCTTGTATATCATGATCAAAAGGATGATTGTATTTGTAATGTAAGCAAACTTTGCCTTTTTTTTCTTTTTTTCTTTTTTTTTTTTTTTTTTTTTCTTTTTTAGTTCTTATGTACCTCTGTGGGCTGGAGGGATGTGCAGATGTGCAGAGTGGAACTTTTTTTCTTTTATGTTCATAATGTAAGACAGAAGTGTATAAATTCCTAGGAATAAAAAAGAAAGTAAAAATCTCTCTCCCATCCAAGTATTCTAAAAAACTCATGGTCCAGTGCTCATTGGTGAGTTTTGAATTTTTTTATAAATTATGAACTGAGAAACAGTCCCTTGAAAAACAGGTGTTTGCAAACAAAAGATGCATGCTAAAATCCTTCAGAACAGAGATACCCATGTCATTAAATTTCTTTCAGTAGTTTGACAGCAACAATTTTTTTTACTGTAGATATCTGAAATAATTCTTTACAACTGGAACAGCTGGAAAATTTTCAGTGGTCCATAATTACAGTTCCCAGTGCCTAGCTGTAGGCACCTTTCTCTGTAGTCTAGTTTTTGGTTTAGTTCCTTTTCTGAAATAGAAAGAGTACTCACAGGTAAATTTAAATCACGAAGAAAGTTGCTACTACTCCCAGCTAATCTTTAAACCACCCTTCCTTCTCCATGAACCTGCTGTCATTACAGCAGGAACTTCTGAGCCACATCCACTCTTACTGGAAACTTAGCCTGTAGCTAAATTGCCACTATTCCCTATCTCTGCTAAGGTATTCTGAAAATCTTTTACAGTTTCGTTTAATAACCAGAGAAGTAAAGCAAAATTGGAAGCAGTAATTAATATGCAGTTTAGCTACCTATTCAACCTCTGAATGAGGCAACCTAAAGAAAGGTTGCATTGGTAGATGAGGATAATGCCATGTTTCAGTTGTCTGACTTGCATTTGTGCTCTAAGTGTTGCATTCTTAATGCACTTCTTGAGCAGCCAGGTCACCCAGACTAGAGTTCTGGTTTCCAAGCAAGAAATATTCAAGCTGAACAATGTATGTTCAAATCTTCCACTAGGTATAACTATTAACTATGACTATGTATCTACTATAACTACTATATGTAACTACTATAACTATGTATCTACCATAAATCCTTGCACAGTCAAACCAGAGGAAAAAAGAATGAAAAAATAAACCTTCAGAAGCCATACACAGTCAATACAGCTTAGAGAATACTACCACAATAAAGGAGCATGCCTAAAGAAATTTTGCTATTTGAATTTGTTTTAGCTAACATAAAAAGAAAATATATTAAACTTAAAAAAACCCCGAAATTCTGAAGTTAGGTTACATTTCTTTTTTTCATTACTGTCATGGACAAAACAATCTCGACTAGGGGATTTTCACTTCATTTGAATTATTGACATTTAGCATAATCTTTTAATTACTGATTTGGATATTGAGGAACAAAACACATACAATTAAACAGACAACTAGGCTAACAGCTTTGCTTCTGGCTTCATAGACTCAGCTTTAATTCAACACCTCTCCTTGTCCTTTTCTAGTCTCCACTCCCATAGTTTTCAGCTGTCAGCTCCATCACAGCTACAGTACCTCAGTTGTCCCTGCTCAGCCGTCTCTCAGGGCTCCTGCAGTCCCTCAGACCTCCTCCAGCATGGATCATCCTCTTTCGAGGGCATGTGTCCAGCTGCATTCTCAGCAATGTCTTCTTCCATGTGTCTCCTGAACTTTCTGCTCTGGTTTCTGCAAAGTGATCCTCTTCACATCTCATCATGTATCTCTATTTTTGTCTCCCATGCTTCCTTATGTCTTTATTTTTACATCTCCTACTCCCCACAGCTACAGTTATTACTTACTAGTGTTTGAACAGTGGTGCCATGTGCTCCTTATATTGAAGTTGAAGCAGTGGACTGTTTCTATCTGTTGCCAAGTCAGCTAGACTGGGCTTGACTGTCACAGGGTAGTTCGCCTCCCATATGGGACATCCTGCAGTGCTTGATTCCAAAATGCTGCCCAGTAGTTGCCTGCTTGGGATGAAAAAGCCATCCTGTTTATAAATAAGAGAAGTATTAATCTACTCTGAAATTATCACGAAATTAATTATTCCCTGACTACAGATGCAGGCCTGTTCAGGAACATCAGTTTTGACATCCTTGAAAAGGTTGTTTATTAATGAACTTTAGTTAAATCATTTTCTCTTTCTAAATTTTTCTATTAACCTCTGAGAAAGGTTACATAAGAAAGAAGAAACCAAAATATTTTGTACCATAGCATCCTAGCATCTTTCAGCTGCCTTTTGAACAAATTTCAAGACAAACCTTCCCAAAGGCTTTTCTACAGGTGTATTTATTACCAGGCCTTAAAACAGTTGATATGATGCATAATTTTTATCAAACATGAAAGACTTTCAAATTAATTAGACAGCTGATTAGTTGGTAAGCCTGTTTGTCATTGCTATCACCCCCAACATTTTTCACTGCATAACTGATAAGTTAAATACCTGATTACACTGGAAGTTAATTGGTTTTTAATAGAGCATCTGCTGAAAAAAAAGGTGTAAGCTCTGAGTTACATGCCAATCAAAATGTAATACAGTTTTTAACTAGAGAAGATTAACACATTCCACTTCATAAGGTGTAAACCCGCCTTCCTCCTCCCTGAGAGTTACTTGAAGAGATAAAATTCTTGGCCAAGAGTACACAGTGTGAATAAGGTGCTTTACTTCTTCCTGACAGAACAGTTTCTTTAACTTCAGTAGAATTTAACAGGACAGTAAGGTGGTTAAGAATACTTTAAAGCAATTTATTATATAAAGATTGCATTCTTTGGTAGACCTTGAGAAAAATATCTCAGTCGAACAAGTAAATGGGGAAACAGAAAATATTAATTATAACTGGAAACAAAATATAATGAATGTATGTTAAATTTGCATTTCTAGTTTCTGCTAAAAAGAAGAAAAAATAAGAGTAAAGCATTTTCTTCAGGGAGGAATAAAATGCAAACTGAATAGCTTTATTCTCTAAGAATAAGGGACAGCAGTTATAAGCAGGGTATTTTTTCAATAGTTTTTCAAAGCTCTTACAGACCTTAGGAAAGGACAGAAGGAATTCCATGCACTGAAAATATTCTTAACCACAAAATTTGCAATACCAATAAGATCATAAATTTGTGATAAAATTCATGTAACAATTCTTTTCATTAAGTACAGGTTTTAAAAAGCACACTTTCTTATGTTGAAGTGAACTTCACGGAAACATTATTCCACCGCACAATAAGGGCATTAGGGTTAAAGAACTTCGTATTGAGACTATAAATCTGAATATCAATTAAACTGTAGGAGCACTGGTTTTCTTCATTTCATTTCTGGATCCACATTTATACACACACACACACACACACACACACAAACACACACTGTAAATCTATGGCCTGCTCTATATATCTGTATATCTGTCCATAGCACAAGAGCTTAAAAATTCTGCACAGTCATGTATAAATTCAGTTCTACTCCTGCATTACTGGTTTTAAACACCTCTTTAAGGTTCTGTCTGGATCACTGCTTTGCTCTTTTTACACTTCTTTTACATTCCAGAACTGTATTTTTTTTTTTCAGTTTCCTTAACTACTGCTGTTCATAGATTTTAAAAATGTCTTCTTACCCTCCAGAAAACCAAAATGTTAACTATATGCATTACAACATCCGTACTGCTCTTCTGTCTATTGCCTGCCCAAGATATTCAGGCTTGGTACTTTTGATGTTATCTTCATTATACTTTTAGCTAACTGGGAAAGATTTTTTTGTTGAATTTTTCATATCATCACACAGTTTGAAACACAGGAGACAGTCCCCATGCCCTGCTGTGGCTGCACTAGGAAAGAACTGTCCCCCAGCATTGGTACCCTGTCACAAAGAAAGGCATCCATGAAATCAAACACCGTGAGAACTCAGGAGAGGAAAAAAAACCCCAATATTTCTAGAACTGGCTTTCTTAGTACCTGGGTTTGTGCTCACTGGAGCCTTTTTCCTGGGAACCAAAGTGCGTCATTGGTGGCTATTTTCTGTGGCAACCACTGACCAGCTTCCCTCACTGCAGTAAGATGCATCCAGCACATTTTTTCACCATGGCAGCTGCAGTCAGTTGCCACTGCCCAAGGGGTGCAAGTACTGCTGCCAGCCACGCCAAAAGCCAGGGGATTTCATCTGGAGAGCTTCACAGCTCCCATGTGAAGCTTCCACACACCATGTGGCTCATGATAGTGTGGTCCCAGTGCCACTCTGACTCCATCACTGTCGTGTCACATGGTTTGTTCAGTCTAGATTCATGCTACCATCTAGGTGGCATAGGACTTCTCCAGGTTTTTCACATTTTAACCAAGGGGGAGGGAGATGGCTAGGTAATATTTTTCAGCTATTGTTTGGTTTTGTTTGGTTCTGGTTTGTTCTCTGTTGTTTTTTAGTAAAATTGTTGTCTTTTTCCTCCATTCAGACTCCTCGTAATTTAAAAATTTGCCAATAGTTGGGGGGAGGGGAGTAAACAAAAGAGAAGGAAGGCTTTACCTCTTTAGAGGTATCACCTCCTGAACATATTATCATTAAACAAAAAAAAACTCTTGGCGGAAAAAAAAAAAATCTATTTTCCTGAAAGCTTTCACATGATCTCAAATATCCCTGATAAGCCAAAGTTAAATAAACCTTTAATTTTTTTATATGCTTATGCTTAATTTTGAAATACATAATATTTTTACTTGTCCAAACAATTGATTATTCTGCTCAAAAGCAAAAGAAAAAAAAAAAAAGTGTAGCCTTAGCACTACCCAAGTCTTAAGGCACTGAAATATTTTTCCACAGCGTGTTGGATTGCTCTACTAAGAAAGCTTCATCATCTTAATAGAATAGATATAATAGCATTGTGATGCTCAAATTCATTCTAGTCGTATCATAATAGTCAAAAATGTAGAAATGTATTACTGTAACTTTAATCAGTACTGTAGAGTCTCCAGAGGTTTGCTAACACTACTGGTGTTCTTGTCGGATCTCAATTGTCTTAATTGCAATGGTAAGATTTTGATGTTCTGAAAAGGCTGATAGTTTTATGAGTGTATTTCAATGTGTGTGGATAAAAACCTTACATAATAACAAATATCTGTTCAGAACAAAAAACCCTAAAAGTCATCAGTCTGTTTCTTACAAGCCCTTCCTTCTCTAACTAGTGGTTGACAGGATAATCGCCCTCATTACGCAGCAGTGGCCTCCAAGACTAAAAACACAAGAAGATAAAGAGGGTTTGAGAATACATTTGATAACAGAGATCCCCATGGCTATAAACATCAACAAAAAAATGTCAGTACCTCTTTTTGTTAAAGGAATGCTCTCTTGAAAGCTGGGATTAGTGTTAGGACAAAAGGAAAAGAACAAAATCCATGTATCCAACATACATAAACATCCTTATACAGTGAAAACACAAAGAACATAATCAGGAACAAAGGTACCTCTGCCATAGTGAAAATGCTGTCCATCCACAGCAAAACATTTTACTGTTTATTAAAAATCTTTTTTTTCTCTTTCCTGAGAAAAAAGGCATGCACAGCAGAAATGCTGGCATTAGGCCCAACACCAGAATAGAAAGTGTTCAACAGAATCAGAAGTAACTTGCCCTTACCCTTTGAGATACTCATCAGCTTAGAGCTCCCATGCAGACCACCATAACCCCTACAAGAAGCAGAGCAAAGGAAGAACAGAGAGAGAATTTCAGCAGTATGTCCTAGTTCAGCAGGAGGGACCAGTTGTCACTGGGTGGGAGTAATAAAAGCTATGTATTCTACCCCCTCTAT
>JAWWEE010000074.1:76667672-76699648 GCA_035221455.1 Xenops minutus | reverse complement strand
ATCTTCAATTAAATTGTAACTCTGACTCATAATCTCTCTGGTAGTGGGTCCATTTCTTCTGCTGGTTTACCTTCAAAGCAGTACACAGTATTATGCCACTCATTTGCACCTGATCAATGTCATTGGTTAAGCATCAGCAGGGTCTGATGATACTGCAGGGTCAAATCACAGTAAATTCAGATGTAACATCGCTATTGGTTAGACTGCTCATTGCTATTGGTTAGACTGCTCAGTTAATACGTAACAAGGCAATTTCTCTGGTAAATACCCCTACAGATTCACCAGTTGCCTTAAATTTGGCATATAATATATATACAGCATCTGTTTTTCAGATATATGCAGTTAATGTCTTAAAGGACACTATAGAAAGGAAGTCAAAACCAGACAGTACTATTCAGTTTGTAGAATCATAGAATGGTTTGGGTTGGAAGGGACCTTAAAGATCATCCAGTTCCAACCCTCCTGCCATGCATGGGCAGGGGACCTTTCTAGACCAGGTTATTCAGAACTCATCCAACCTGAACACCTCCAGCAGTGGGAATCTATAACATCTCTCTGCAACCTGTTCCAGTGCCTCACCTCCCTTACAATAAAGAATTTCTTCCTCATATCTATTCTAAATCTACCCCCTGTCAGCTCAAGGCCTTTCTCCCTTCTCCTATTGTCCTCTCCAGCCTTCTTGTAATCCCTGTTTGCATACTGGAAGATGCTCTAAATCCTCCCTGGAGCCTTCTCCTCTTCAAGCTGACCAGCCCCAGCTCTCTCAGCCTGTCTTCATAGGATGGGTGCTCCAGCTTTGTGATCAACTTTGTGGCCCTTCTCTAGACTTGTTGCAACAGTTCCATGTCTTTCTTTTGTTGGGGGCCTCAGAGTTGCCATCAGAACAGATTAAAGTGTCAGAATTCCCTGCCTTGCCCGCTGGCCATGCTGCTTTTGATGCGGCCCAGGATATGGTTGGCTTTCTGGGCTGCAAGCGTACATTACTAAGTCACACTGAGCTTTTAATCCACAAATACTTCCAAGTCTTTCTCCCCAGGCCTAGCCTCAATGCATTCTCTTCCAATGGCTAAGAGTAGCTGATAGGCATTTAATACCAAAAGTTTAATACCTAAAGATAGCTGATAGGATTTTTTTTCAGCAGCATCTAAATTTCATCTGTTTTCTAGAATTTACACTTTCAGACTGCAGGAAGGCATTTCCAGAGCCTTGATGACTATAAGAGCTGGTGTCTATTCATGTTAAAATTGCTAAAAAGTACTTATCCTTTTTTTCTACATTATATCTAGAGGACAATAGTCTGGCTGATTCTTTATTTAGCCTCTGAATGGTTGACAAGCTCCACTGTTACAATTGTGGAACCATGGGCAGACTCAGAAACACAGCTCAGGGAGCCTACAGGATTAAAGAGACAGACAGCTACAGTGAGGGGCATGAGCGTAGTGAGTTTCTTCATTGAATAAGTGGGACAAAAGCATAATGGTGTTTTCTGATTTCTGTTTGCAGCCTGGCAGATATGACTTCTGTCTCCAGTCTTGTGCTAGGCAGCCCAATTCTTTTTATTGTTTTAGTCATAATGATCCAGTCCTGCAGAGCATACACAAGCACTTTGCTTTATACCTCACTATGATATCTGTATGACAAAGTACCAACATAACTTGTGGGCTCAATTTTTTTCTTGTGTAAAAAACTTTCTTTATGCTGAGAGGCACAAAACATTGAAAAGGTTGCTCAGAGAGGCTGTGGAGCCTCCATCTTTGGTGATATTCAAGATCCAGTTGGACACAGCTCTGAGCAATCTGCCCTAGCTAATCTTACTTCAGTAAAAGTATTGGTATAGATACTCTCCAAACATTCTTACCTGTTCTGTGATTTCATGTGTGATTAACAGGGCCTAGTTTAATATGAATTCAGATACACTGGTTCAAACAGAGCAAGCCTGGTACCCAGGACAATTAGAAGAATCCACAGAATGTCAATGAAATCTCATCTACTAGTGGGCTTGTGATTTTTTTCAGATTTGAAAAACTACAACCTGATTTACATAGTGATATGAACTTCACCACATAAACCTTGCTAGAGATTTGCCCTTATATTAATGGCACAATGTCCTCATGAAGACCTCAGCTTGCAATTAGAAGAGAAAGCTACGGCTGTTGAATCAGTAATTCTCAAAGAAGCTTATTCATTGACATCAGTGAACAAGAATGAAACAATATATCCAACAAATCAGTGTTTGGATATCATTCTAACAAGACAGCGGCAGTGAGCTGACAACTTCAGAAACAGTAAAATAAACCTTTGAGAACCTTCTGGCTTCAAACCAAACATAACTAATCACAACAGCTGTGCAAATAAGCTCAGAAGTCTTATTTTTCTTGACATCACCTAGTAATTCTGCAATGTGGCAAAATGAGCCATCAGAACTGAGACACGCTCACAACTATCAAACCAGCAGTGCAGAATGACTGTCAAATCCCTTATCCCAACAAGGTAAGAAAGGAGATGACATAAGGACAAAGAGTTTTGAGCTTTACCACACCAAGATAGATTTTAGACAGTAAACCAATTAACAGCTAAAATATTAAAGTATAATGTTGTAGAATATTTCGGAAAAGCATGTTGTTTATTTGGGGGAGGTTTGCTTTTGTTCTTTGTTTTACCCTCCAAAATTATGAGCACCAACCACCTTCAGCACAGGGAACACTTCTCTGTTTTTTTACATTTTGAGTCATGATCCCTTAAAACTAAAAATTCTCTCTTACTCTCAAATTTTAGAAGGAGGTATCAATATTTCTCTCTCTCTCTTTTTTTTTTTTTTTACAATGAAATTTAATTTTTTAAATCTGAACAAGAGGACTGATTGCAGGAGGTGAAAGAGACTGAAATTCAGAAGGCTTCAAACCTTCCTACCAGTAGGTGGAGCAAAAATGTCATTAATGTAAAGACAAACTTTGAACTAGGACTCTGTAGTCACCTATAGCAGGTGCTCCTTTTCTGTTCTGTTTCATAACTCTTCCATCTAGGAAGACAGTCTAATGCCTCAAGTTGGTTTTGATCACTTTAAGAGTAAAGAAGGGATTCTGTCTGACACAATGTTCAGAGGTGCAGCAAAGGAGAAATTGCACTGCCAGTTCCTGCCCTCCTGCTTGCTTGTCTTGTCTGAGTATGTGGACAGAAGGACTGGGGACATGGTTCAGCTCAGCATTGCTGTGATGTATATTCACGGACTTCTGTTTAGCTGGCAATTTCTTTGCTTGTAGCCCTTAGGTCAGTCTAACAGATAAACTCTTTGTCGTTTAGTTTTTCCTTGTACATTGCTTCATTTCCCAGAACACAGTTGTTTTGTGCCACATCAGAGATAACAGGCACTCACTGAAAATAAACTCCTTTTCCTAAGCTGGTTTTATTTAGCCAGGCAGGGATGTGTTTACGCTCATGACCAAAACATGCTACAAAATCATATGTCCTTCAAATACACAGTCTCAAATCTGAAGTACCTTGAGTGTGCTAAAATGTTGATAGATTTTTCATTCTGACAGTACTCGAGAAGCTATTAGAAAGAGTTCCTTATACATTAAAAGGTCTTGAAAGCACCTTTCAACTTTGTTATGGTTCTGCAAGTTATGGATTAATGGGAATCAGCATGGGATTTACTACACAGACCTACCAGGAATTAACCTACTAGAATTAACATTTGAACTGAAAACCTCACAATGAAAAGCCTTGTCATCTCCTGACAGAATCATGCCTGCTGTTTCTATCATTAACAACGAAGCACAGCTTTACACTAAATCACAACTGAGCACCACAATGCAAATATTCAAAATGGTTTTTGAGAAGGACCTTGAGTCTTGAATAGAAATGCATTTAGATTTTTGTTATCTGTCATTAGGAACTTCTTGTCTCTAAACTCAGATATCTCTGAACTCAAATATTTCCTGATGGTCTTCAACTCTTTGACATCTGACTCTTCAGAAAATAACATTATTGTGGTATCTTGTGTCAATTTAGAAAATGCTAACTGGGGCAAATTCACTGAATTTAGTAGTTATCAGCTAATATCAATGTCATTTTACAAAATCAAAGACATTAATTTAGGTTTTTTCCCAATTAATTTGGCCTATTAACAGAAAACTACCTTTTCAGATGGCAGTATTAGAGATTTTCTAGCTGAAAGGAATGATACTGAGGTAAATTCTTTCAGAATTATAATTAAATGATGAAAGCTAAATTATAGTGCTTCTCATTAGAGGAGCAATGAGCCTGGTGAGAGGTCTGAAGCACAAGTCCTTTGAGGACTTGGCTGAGGGAACTGGAGTTGTTTAGCACGGAGAAAAGGAGGCTCAGGGGGGGACCTTATTGCTCTCTAAAACTGCCTCCAAGGAGGTGTAGTGAGTTGGGGACGGTCTCTTCTCACAGGTAGCAAGTGTTACAAGAAGAAATGGCCTCAAGTTGTGTCAGAGAAGGTTTAGATTGAATATCAGGAAAAATTTCTTCATGGAAAAACTCGTCAAGCATTGAAACTGGCTGTCCAATGAAGGTGTGGAGTCACTCTTCTTGGAGATATTTAAGACAGGTAGATGTGTTGCTTGGAGACATGGTTCAGCAGCAGACTTGCCAGTGCTGGGTTAACAGTTGGACTCAATCTTAAAAGCCTTTTCCAACTTAAATGGTTCTGTGATTCTATGTTTATGATATTTAGGGCACCTAAGATAAAAAGTCGGAGCTCCAGTGAAGTACAGTCCCAGCAGAATGCTAGAAATTTACTCAATCAGGACAATCTTCAGTCTTTCCAATTTTTTCTTTGGAAGCACTACAGAAGATACTAGATTTTTAAGCAAGTTGCAAAGTATTCAATACATTCTGTATGTTAAGACTATATATAGAACAAAGGGTGGTCACCAGCAACAGATGCACCTCAGCAGGGTATAGGAATGTATTTCTTCTGCAGCTATTGCCAAAGCACTAACTACTCACCTAATGAGATTGATTAAAGTTAACTGCACTTTTAGACAGAGCTTGACATTTGCAATTCCACAGGTAATGATTCAGTACACAAAGAAAACAAGAAATATTCAGATCAATGTTTCTTCCTTTTCACCATATCTTATGCAAATTATACATGTAAAAAGTGACCCAAATGAGTGTTTCACTGGTACAACAACAGCAACAGCAACAAAACTGAAAAAAAAACCCCCAAAATAGAGAACCTTACAAATTATCTCCTGTCAAGCCACATGTTTAAGATTCAAAACTTATATGCACAAATTTCAAAACCTGGTTCTGTAAAGGTTTGTGCTAGTTTCTAGAGCTTTAAAAAAGGATGAGGCCCCCAGGCACACTGAGATGATATAAATTGTTTATGTCAGCATTTTGACTTGCAGTGGAGGGGAATGATGCTTCCATAATTTTATTAGCAATTTCATTCCTTACTTTATTTTTCTGTGTCTATGTCTTGGAAATATATATCTCACCAGCCTATTGCTCCTACTGGCTCAAAATAGCCACTGACCGTAATGCAATATCATTCACCTACATCTGACAACGCAGCAACATTTTGCTTTCTATGTTCATAAGCAAGTACAAAGACTTTAAGGGATCTTCTAAATACATCCTATACTCAAACTATTAAAATCTCAAGAGGTTAAAAACAGACCAAGAAAAATATGAAATACTGATTAAGAACTAAAAATGCATAATTCTTACAAACAGTTCTCTCAGTATTTCTTTGAAACCTAACTTGCAGTATCTGGAAGTATATTATAGTAAATGGGTTCTTTTTATAAGAATTTTTCTTATATTTCTCATAGTTTTCAAAAGAAAAATGGCCAAAACTTATCTTCAAATTTAGCCATAAGAATATAAAATATTAGTTTACTAAATACAATTCTAATAAAACAGTTAATATATTCTATTAAATTTTAAGTCTAAATTGGTTTTGCTATAAAGTTAGGAAATTCAGCAATATTCTTATTAATCACTTTCACAAATGCCAAGAAATACTAGAAGAATACAAAGTCCGAAGAACTCAACATTTGTAAAAGCAATTTATGCCCTGAACTATAAAACAAAGAACAGTTGCTTGTGGAAGCACTTGAAGGACATCAAAGTCAGTGGAAAAAGCCAACATCAATTTATCAAGGGTAAGCTGCATTTGACCAATCTGGTTGATGTCTATGAGGAAACTATTTGCTCAGAACAGAGGTTGTCACTTACCTTGATTTTAGCAAGGCTTTTGACAAAACATCCTTCTCATGGACAAACGCATAAAATTTGAACTGGACAGATGGACCATAGATGGGTGGATATCTGGCTGAATCATCAAGCTCAGGGGGTGGTGGTTAATGACTCAAAGTCAAACTGGCAGCTGGTCAGGAGTGGAGTTCCTCAGGGGACGATAACAGATTTGACACTGCCATGGGCTACAAAATGACAGATGAACAGGACACTAAATAATTTTTGCACACTCTTCTCCTTGTGTTGTTTATGGCTGTATTCCCACATAAACAAGTTTTCACCTAAAGAACTTTTGTAGGAATGAAGGTGTGACTATGGAAACTTTGAGACCATCACAATCCAGTAGCCCTATGTTTTTTCTTTATTTTTGTTTTCTTTGGGAACTCTTAAAGGCATAGCAAGCTCCAGAAATATTTATTTTTTTTTAACCAAAGCTTGGCTAAATCCACATCAACAGCACAACAGGTATACCATATATTCTTGAAAAAAATTCTTTCTAAAAGACATTTGGAGATCACAGTTCCTTGTTAACAGTCTCAAAGATTACTGACTTGAAAAACTGCTAGATCTGAATTCAGCAGGTCAGGAAATCATGTTCATCTACAATTTTAAAACAGTCCAAGGGTGCTGTTCACATAATAGTGGTAGAGCTAGTACTTAGAACTATTCAGTTTTATGCCACATTTCACTGCCATGGAACAACAAGATTGATTTCTAAAAATGTCAATACAAACCCAGATCAATATTTTAACATTTGCATCTTCTCTTTTTTCTATGTGTTTCTTTCTCAAGTGTAGTTTAATTTAAGCTCTCAGTTCCACCTCTGTAAAAAAATAAAAAGATCATCATCTGTAAAAGGCTGCTAAAACTTAATGACCTGTTCTTGCCTTAGCAGGTGACTGTCAGGATGTATGATATCTAAAGGAACTACTTGTTGCTGCCAGCAATTACTTTCTGTTCAAGCATCCTGTGTCAGTATGAGGCTAAATGTTACATTTCTAAAGTAGGTAAATGTGGTGTGACATTAATTATTAGCAGTAACTTTTACAGAAAGTTTTGAAACCCTTTAGAAAGTAATTTGACAGTTTAATTTAATTTGTGTATATGACATGATCAAGCCTGACAAACAACACATTACTTATTCTATGTTAAACAGCTCCTAAATTCAGGAAAGGGTGATTTGAGTCTTAGGGCTTCTGTCCATCAATACTTTCACTCCATTACAGGAATATCAAAAGTTCACCAGTCATTCAGAATTTCACTTCCATTATTTGCTCTGTGGAGTCCTTTAATGGTCTGCTTCTGCTTGTTTGTGGTTAGTCAACTTTCATGTTTCTTTAACAGGCGTTTGTTATTCACTGTAAAAAGCTTAGCACAACCTCTACTGAATTTAACATTTGGTTGCCATGATATTCTCTAAAAGCAATTGTTCTTTTCTTTTTCCTTTTTCCACTGCTTCTTGCTCTTTTCCAACTTATTCTTCTAGAAATGTATCAAAACTATGGATTAAGAATTGAACTGAACTCTTGATTTCACTAACAATAATGAGAATCCTTTTAATGATATCACTACACAAATATTCATATGTGTTGGGAGTTCTTGGGCCCTTCCTGAAAATAAACAAAAAAACCCAAACAACTCTACCCAAATCAAACCAACAAAACCACAAAAAAAAACTACACTAAAAAACAAACAACTCGAATTTGTTTAAGAGTCTAACTTGGCAAATCACACAAGCTATATTTGTGGAGTTTGCAGAAGAACTTTTAGGAAGAATAACCCCCTATTTCTCTGAAAGTGGGGCTCTCTGGTCACAGAAGAAGGAAAAAAACTCTCAGCAGTTTCTACTTTGAAGCAACTGAACTGCTCTTTGGAGTTATTAATGCCATTTTTCTGTAATTAGTATAGTTCCTTCAACATATAATTACAGGATCAAATGAAGCAGTGCATCCTAAAATACAATAACCTGAGTGAATATTTCTGCCATTTATAAGGAAGTTTTGGCTCTCATATTAGGCAGAGTGTGGGAAGGGGCGAGTCTATGAGTACAGATGCTTTCTTAAATTATATAGTACTGTATTACCTTAAACTGATTAATGTGTTGAAAATAATTTATCTGGCCCCTGTTTATTAAGATTGACAGCATATTTGCCTTGGCCTAAAATATGAAAACAAAGTACATCAGATATATAAAATAACTAAATCCTTATACTCTGCTGTCTATTTACATGCTGGACACTTGGAATTATGTCTGCATATTGAAGTACAATTTGTTGCATAAATTTTCCTTTTGTCATTACAGCAATTGTGAACCAGTTACCTCAGGTATGGAAGACATCACTGGAACATGAACCTTCACTTCACTTGTACAGAATCTATGTCATTACAGGGGCAGGGTTAAGTAACCATGGAGAGCATTCTTACATATTTGACAAGATTTATTATGACTCAAAAATTACTCCATTATATTTTATTTCTTTCAAATAGAAACCTATTTGAAATAATAAAGTTGTTGGTTTTTGCAGAACCCTAACAGCAAATCACAATGCCGATTTATAAACAAAATAATATTTAGTAAACTATAAAAAAATTAACTAATAGTTTGGTTTATAGCACCATGAGCCACTTAATATTTCTCTTTTTCAAGTTTACCAAACAGTTAGATGGATTTACAACTCATTATTTCATAGTTTGTTTTGTAAAAGCCAATCTATTTTTAGAAAGCTAGGAAGCACAAAGAAATAAATCTAAAATATATGAGAAAGTGTTCCTTTATACAGTAAGTAGTGAACTTCTGAAAACTGTTGTTGCAGGAAGCTGTAGTGGCAGATGTTATTGGCAGCTTCAAAACGAGTTTGTAGCCAATGGCTCTATGATCAGATATTAAAGGGAAGAGGCGAGAAGAGCACTTTTTTGTGCTCTTTCAGCATCCACAATATTGTAGTGGGGAAGAGATGACATAAAATTGGCAGATGGCAAAAATAATAGAACAGTTCCAAGACATGGCAGTGAGACAGGCTTTGTTCCAGCAACCAGTTTCCTGTTCAGCACCAAAGAAGCAGATCTTAGCAAGAGTTGGTTTTGCTCACCTTACATCTCTGTGAGAAACTAAGGAGTGGAGAGCACGGATAAACTCCAGCCATACACACTTCATCTCATCTTTTTCTAGCTGCTCTTGCCCATCAGCTCTTCCTCACAGGAATGCAAAGGCTTCCACCTCTCCTACATACTGTTCTGCTGACAAGAGTCCATGAAACTATCATGTTGTTCCTTAGTGAGAAAATGGGTTTGGATAGATTTTTTTTTTTAATTGTATTTATTCATTTATTTTTACACCAGATGTTACTTTAACAGGTGATTATTTAAGTGGGAATAGTCAGCACATTTTCTGTTGGTGCTCCTTTCCCCGGAAAAAAGGCTCAGTGGTCACAACATCCCTGATGGGTGGCTCATCCTACTTTCAAACTTCAACTCAGACAATAACACGTACAATATGAATTAGGTCCTTTTCTAAAATGTCAGATGCAAGGTGCAGGCCCAGAACTTCCTTCCCTCATAAGAAGACATTCTCCACATTATCAGCTGAGCTCATTGCTGTTCCCTCAAAGAAAGTCTGAATGATGAAGTCCAAGTTGAGACAAAGTGAGCTGAGCAGAGCAACAGCACCCGTGAGTGCTGCGAAGCCCTCCACTCACCCAGCTGTGGCTGGCAGGATGTGCAGCTACACACTCAGGACACACTCAGTCTGAAGAACATCACTACCTGGGTGCAGTTCTTGGAAAGCTGATCTTAATTTTCTTGGTGAAGGGAATTTCTGTGATATGGGAAAACTCCACATATTCAGTATCGTGTGTGTGCATGTACCCACACCTCTCTTTTTACTCCTCTCCCTACCAAAGTCACAGAATTCCCTTGCCAAATACATCCTGATAGTGGGAAGGAAGTGAGGTGGGGGTGGGAGGAAAGATTATTTCCAGTTGTTTGGCTTTTCATATCTTTGGAAAAAAAACATTTCTTGTGTTTATTTCTTCCTTGACTACTTAAAGGCAGTAACACTTTGCCAGAAGGGTTTCACTCTGCCTTTTCCATTTGGCACTCTTCCTTTCACTTTTAAGCACTTAATTCCTTGGTGGTGTTTTTTTGGGTGTATTATTTTGTTTGTTTGGGATTTTTGTTTGCTTTGGGTTTGTTTGTTTGTGTTTTTGTTTTATAAATTTTTGGGGGGTGTTTTTTGTTTGTTTGTTTTTCTTTGTTGATTGGTTAGTTTTGTTTTGCTAGATGTTCTTCATAGTAATTTTACATCCTCTTCTTCTTTCCATGAAATGTTTTCTGGTTCTCTCTCAGAAGAGGTGGATCAATCCAGTTCTAGCAAAACCTAACACTAGTCATAAACAAATTGCATAATTTCCTCCAACATTTAGACCTTTCTATAACAGAATCGTTTTTGTGTAACTAGCATACAGTGTTAATAATATTCAGATAAGACTGTGTAAATAAAGTGACAGAACCGCAGACATCAATATTACCAGCACTTTAATGTATCTCACAGATTTTATTGCTCAAAAATTACTTCAGTATTGTCTATTTAATTCCTTTCAAACTTGAACCCCTTAAGGAAAAAGTTTTATTTCTGAGCCACAGGTGCATTTGACATTCAATAACATGTTTGCTTTTCTTTCTTTTAATGAAATTTGAATCACACAAGTGTCTGTAGAAATTAAGCTATTAGTTTCTTAACTAAATGCAATTATGATCAATAAATAGACCATGAGTTCCTGCTAGCAACCTGTAGAACTAATCACAAAAGCAAACATTTTTTCAGTTGTGCATACAAAAACAATTCCAAACCTCTTAAAAATGTCTAACTATAAACACCATGTTTTAGATAAGCTTAAAATTCATTTACACTGTAATATCTTATTTTGCAAACAGAAGGTTGAAGATAACCAAGAAATATATTAGATATATTTCTCACCCAAAAATGATTGTACTTGCACAGAGGCTTTTAACAATACTCTGTCTCACGATGGCACAGTGGCTTTCCAGTTGTGCATGAAACTAACAGATCAAAACTGGCTTGTAATGTGTAGGCTCCATATAGTTACTGCATCAAAAATATTTAACTCTGTTCTAAAAACATCTATTTTAGACCCATTAAAAAGTAAAACATCAATGTTTTTTGTTTTTCACAACTTTCAGCAGTCAGTATTGAACAGGACTTTCTTATATCTTGTCAATGAAAGTATAACCAATGTCCTTGCTCATCAACTTGTCTGTGGTAATTAACATTCTGCAAAGCAGAATACTTCAAGATAATGCCCTTTACTTGTACAGTTAGAATTGAAGCACTATTCAAGTCACCTCTAGTTAGCTGGCAAGTATTAAAACACCAAGCTATGACAATACGATTTCATCATTCTCTTAAAACTATAGGAATTTTGATAGTAATCACAGCACCAGGACTTGTATCAACAGATATGCCTGCTATAGAGGAAGGAAAATGAAGAAAATCTGTCCTTTGCACCTTTTTGAGGTTTGTACTCTGTATATAGCCTGCAACCACCTCTGAAAATGTCCATTAAAATAGAGTAAAAAATTCTGAAATGCAGGAATGTAGCAAAAAACCTACACAGAACAACCTCTTGTCCACTTGCTTTTTAACCATAGGATTACTCATTCTCCTTCATCTACCTTAGTTTAAGTCTCTACCTCCTTCCAATCATGTTCAGATTTTTTCTACAGCTTTGCTTATACAGAAAGCTACTTAGCCTTATGGCTTCAACACTGTCTGTCCAATCCATTTATGTTTCTAGACAGGTTTCCAGAGCCATAAATTTGAAATGTCTTACTCAGGCCAACAGCTAATACCAAACTCCAGAATGTCAAAATATGTTTTCAATGAATTACTGTTGTCAATTAATTCAGAAACGGAAAAAAATAATTCTATGCATTGGCTCAAATAAATGTGCTCAATATGAATATCTACATGACTGAATAGTCTAACATAACTGCAAAGGAAAGAAATATAGTTGAGGAAAAAGAAAGCTAATATGCTGAGTAAATTACTTAAAAATAAAGTATACATGGAGCTTTTAACCTCATTTTTCACTAGTTCCTGGTATTTCTGGGTAGGTCTGCTAGCAGCAGGTTGTAAGTAAAGCTAATCCTGAATTCCAGAACCCAGGCAAAACCAACCAACCAATCAAACAAAAAACTAAGAGTCATTAAATAAAACTTGTTTTTCAGCTTATGCATTAACATATTCAAGAACCCTGGGTAATATAATTTCATGAAGAACAGTAATCTTTTTAAGATTTGTGATTTGGCATGCTGCTGTCACACAATGAAACAGAAGGGACTGGAATATTGTAGTATTTTGTCCAACCACTACTAATGTTTAAATCCCTCAACCATCTTCACCTCCTGGGTACCATTGTTTTGGAAGCGTTGAAAGCAAACCCTACCCAGGAAACTTACTGCTCTGTTACTCACATTTAATAAGTTCTCCAAATTTCTTTAAGCAAGTATTTTCAGAGGTGTTAACTTTTAAAAAGTGAAAGCAAACATGTCCACAATATATTTGCCCTTCATGCAGAGAAGAATGTCACGTCAGTGTTAGATTTATTGCTCTTCCGTAAAACACATATCACCATCAACAAAAGCAACAAAAAACAAGTTAAAAAACCCAAACCAAACTAAACCAACAAAAGAATCCCACAATCCCACAAACCCCAACAAAAACAAAACAAAAAACCAAAACCCGCAAAACTAAAAAAAAAAAAAAAAAAAAAAAACAACAAAAACAAACAAAAAAAACCCCAAACAAATGCACATGATGAGAAAGCAGTATGACAGCTAAAAATTATTTGGACAGCAATGTCAAAGTTACTTTCTAAAGCTACCCTGTAGAATTTTTGTTTACTAGTTACATGCAAATTTATTCATCCACTGAAACTAACCCTACTAAAAGACTAGCTAAGACATACAAAGCAGATAAGACTCTATGAAACTGTGTGAAACAATATGGATCCCACCTCCATCCTTTACAGTTAATCTAAATGAAAAATTTTCCCTTCCTCCTCAAAAGGTGGATCTGGAAACTCCACCAGAGCACCATAGGTATAATTTCAAGCTATTAGGGAATCCATTGAGGCAGGTCAGGTCAGGTTGTCCCATTTAAACAATTTATAAACTCCTTTTAGAGAAAGCAAGCATAGCTAGGTTGATGGAGCATATTATGCAGTTTCTACAACTAAACAGGTTAGACTTAATGCTTGATAGTTCCCAAGTCAGCCATCCTTACACTCAGGAAAGAATACTAAGAAATGACTGCTCATCAAGGGATAGAGAAATGTAGATATTCCTCATGCACTGAAGGACAAATTTGGAAACCTTAACGATACCACTGTCATAGCTCCAGGGTGACAGACAAATGTTCCCAAGAGCCTTTCAAAACAACATAGATGGATCTGGCTTCTTCAACCTTTTTATCCTCCCCTATCCTAAAGGAGAAAGGCTGGGTTTTAATATGCCTATATAAAAAACAATATGAAAATATCAATTTTTTTTTTAATTTATTTATTGTTTACTGACATCAGCAGATATAGAACGTAAAGCAGTTAAGCCTGCTTTATGAAGGGTTCCTGAGTGGGAGCTAATTTTCAGGATACAAGAAACTTCAAAGGCTTTTGCCTTTTTTTAGAGGAAAAAGAGAGGGAGTATTCCAAACTAACACCACTATAGGAGAAGTCTTCATGGAAGCAATTCTTTAAAACAGCAGCTTTGAAGATATGGTGGTGATCTGTTGAGATAGTCTGGTATAATTACCATAAAGCCCTAGCATCTTCTTCCCAGTCCTAAAAACCCTGCAATTTTGCAAGCTCTGGAATTACCAATACCTTTTTGTACGGACACATACTTTAGCTTGACCATGCTGCTGCTTACCCAGTAATGACTTACTTCTCCTAACTCCTTGCGTGCAACTGCCAGTGAAACTTCAATTTTGATATAAGTTCAACATTTAGAGACAGCTATACTTCTTTGTAATTTGGCAGAAATGGCCCAAGAATTTTGACAGTTAGAGACACACATGAAGAAACTTGTTTCTCTAAGGAAGCAGCTGAGAGTTCAGGAGACATAAAGCTGTACAAAATATAATTTAACAATTCATTACAGAAAAGGACTCTTGATTTCACATGTTTTAATATTCATATTAGTATCTGATATGATCAGAAAATATGATACCTGAGGCCCAATGACTAGCTTTGTCTTTTTTTTTAGATTGTCTTCTTTTGAATCCATCAGATTCCTGGAAGTGCCAGGATGGTTCAAAAGATAATATATTAATTTAATCCAAGAAATTCATACATCTGTGGCTACATTTGGTGCCACTAAGTAAGCCAAAAAGCTGTAGAAGCAGATACAACTTGCTTCTACTTTAAGAATTGTAACTCTCACCAGTTTGTGAGGTACCACCTTCCTGGGAAATGATCAGTAAGGACAGATACAAACTTTGCTGAGAATCTTTGCTGCAATCTATTATTTTCTACATTTAGGGAAAAAAGAGACTCATGAACACTGGGGATTAAGGTATTCTACAGTGATTGTATATCTGAAGGATTGCTTAATTTTAACTCAGAGTTAAGTACCTTAGCAAGGGTTAAAATAGAGGTCTGAACACACCAAAAAGACTAAGTCCCTTCTTGATTCAAGATAAAGGGACACAAACCAAGTCTCTGTAAATTTAGAGCGCTGGAAGTATCAGGTAATAAAGAATGGAAAGATTAGTATCAAACCCTTTGAAAGACTGAAAATGGTTAATGGATTAAACATTGTTAAGACCACCAAAGGATTTTGCCCATTATGGCAAAACTGTATAAAGAAGATCCCAAAGCCCACTCCCCGCACAAATACACTTGAATGGAATTTGGCCTGTGAATCAAGCCACCTGATAAAATAAAGGTGGTTCTATTATCCAACTATCTCAGGTCTAAGGTGAAGTAAACAAGGCTGGATTGTATCCCCAGCTCTGCTGAAAATTAGCCCTGGCTGTGGGGGGGGCCATAGCCCACAGACTCATTTGCACACTCTGCCCCTCCTGCAAGAGACTGGACTATTAATGGTTAATGCCTCAACACGCTGGTCCATTTTGAAGGTGGCAGGGTGCTTTGCTGAGACCAGGTTTGTAGTTCCTAAGGAGGAGGTTACACTGCAGAGATGGGATAGTGGTCTTCATCATGGTAATTACCCTCCCTTACACAACTCAAAAACTTTCCCCGCTCTCTCCAGGAAAGGTCTGATGGGGCGTAACTGGCCCAACTGTGGGACCTGAGAGGCAGCTGTCGTGTCTCAGAAGGGGTCACAAACCATCAAAGACCACCAAAGTGCCCCCCACACCCAATCTTGAGGCCTTCCACCAGAGGCTTGCATGTGATCCAAAAGAGACTGTATAAAACTTAACTCCTGAAGCAGAGTCTCTTCAGTGTTCCCACCTAGCCTGAATGTATATTAATCCATTAGACTCCATGTGTTGCAGGACCCCCACCACCAAGAAGACCAGAAGACTAATGGAATGCAGTCAGGATCCACAGAGTGGTGATATTCTCTACTTAATCTGTCTCTCTGCTACTCTCACTCCCCACCCCTCCCCTTTCTTTTTCCTATTTTTCTTTTCTGTCTCTCTACCTCACATTTGCTGTTAAATAAAATCCATACTATTGACTTCAGGCATATGGTCTTATTTGCACCTTAATTCAGGCAGAGTCATCTCTCTAATAATTTTATTAACTGGATCTTAACAAACCCATAATAAGAATATTAATTTAATATTCTTTCCCCATTTCTTAACCTCTGTCACAAGAAAGGATTAATATTGAGCCATTTTCTCCTCTCATTAGAATATTTGTCAGGAAAATGAGATATCACAATTTTAAATTACTCATTTCTTAAAAAAAATCCAGAGCTATTCTACTTTGTCTCTTTATTTTGGTATTTAATTGGTCAGTAATACCATTCCTTCTTTTGTCTGCAGCCCTACTAACCTACCAAGAATATCTAGCATTTATCAACACACACATTGTCAGGTCAAAGAGGAATTATGTTACAAAATGCAATTTTATTTTAATCTTGTAAATATAATATAGCTTTAATAAATAAACAGCTTTATAATAAAATATAGCCTGCTATAGTTACAAAAGTAATTCCTTGGAATGAAATTGCAGAAATCTTTAGGAAGTTAGAAGAAATAAACATCTGGAAAATGTATCAACGTTCAGAAGTATTGAGAGCAATAATGAGTTTTTCAAACAAAACAAAAATTCACACCACTATGTGTACAAGTGCCTTAGATGGAGAGGTTAAGACATTTGCCATATGGGAAGGGATATCAGAATTTGAAGCCCTGCATATTGGTCCTCTATCTTAGAATGGGCAAGTGAAAAATACAGAAACAAATTTAGCCAATAATATTGTAGAACTTAAAATTGTGGGGTAGTAAATGCAGCAGGTCCAAGCAAATATTATATATTTCTCTGATTAAATACATGCTCAGATAGCTTACTCTAGATTTATTCCTCACTTAGGAAGTATCAGAATTAAGATTAGGTTAATCTGGCATGCTTCCTAACTTCCATCTGTTACAATGTTCTGCTTCTCACTGTACTAACACATAACTAGTTAATGCTCATTTCATTTCAGTATTTGATTTTCCATTGTTTATTGTAGCATGTATAACTTTGTATAATATCTGTGAAGTCCAGTTTAATAAATTGCTTAGTTTATCAGTATTTCTGTAAAATGAATCATTAAATATCACTACAAAAAAAAAAAAAACAAGCAAACAAAAAAAATCCCCAAACCAACCAACGAACACAAAAAAACCCCCAAAACATACAACCCAAAAAAAACAAATACCACCCAAAAACCCCTCAAAACACCCTAAACAAACAAAAACACCAAAATAACAAAAAAACAATTGTACCATTAAGACAGGAAAAAACCCCAAATAGTCCATTTTCCATGCCCAAGCTGAGATTAGCATGCTTCTAAATATCAGAGCCATAAATGACTATTACCAAAATAGACATTTCTTTGATGAAGTTTCTATTGACTTCATTTGCAGCTGTATTGCTCATGTTGCTACAAAGAGATTTCATGAACTGAGGAACAGAACAACATCCTTCAGAAATCTGTACAAAAGGGGCTGTACAAAAAGACAGAAAGAATCCAAATCTCTGTAGCAGCCTTTAAAAAAAAAAAAAAAATCAAAACAACAACAACAACAACAACAACAACAAAAAAAAGAGGAAAAAAAAGCCAAAAAAACAAGACTCCCGACCAAATATTAAGAACACAGGTAATTTATGATACAATTCTACAGATAATGTGTGTCTGTTTACCAGAATAACCTTACACAGTTTGTTATGTGACTTTAAGAAACTGAATGCTTTCACTCAGACATTTGCTAAAAATGATCAATAAGCAATGTCTTCCATGGCCATATCTAGACTAGTCTGAAAGATTAACCTGACGCATCGGCATATTATGATCTTTATCAGGTAATACAAAGAGGCTGCCTGACAGAACAACTCTCACTGGACTTCACCTGGATAAATACCTCGCATGAAAGATCATACATGAAAATGAGGATGCAGCACATATACAAATTAATTTCCTAAAAAGCTATAAAGCAAGACTTTAATCCTAGACATGAAATAGGAGGTGACTTTTTCTTAGTTACTAACATTTTTGCTGAAGTGGCTCAGTCTTCTCAGAGAGAGCTTGACAGTGCCCATCTTAAACTTTCAGATGAGGACTGTCTTGTTATGCCTGCTGGAACAGAGCCTTGATCAACTTTTCAGCTTTTGTATGACAGTGTTTGTTATCTGCACTATCTGATGTGCTGTGCTTTGCAAGTTCTCTTAGAAGGTTTACAGTATGCAAGGTAAGTTTCACTACTCAAAGAAAGACACTTTTGCAGGTTGTTTCATAAGTCGATATTAACTGGTTTCACAACCATTCAAGACAGCCAGAAGCCAGAAAGAAAACCAAAGCAGTTCCTCGGTTTTATCATTGAAAAGCTGACTTCTAACAGGAACAGGCAACTGGGGACAGCAACAACTTCAATGAGATTTGCTGTCAGCTATCATTCATAAAATTGTGCTTTGATGTCATTTTATCTTTGTGCTTCCTCTCACAAGACATACTTTGAAGTCTTGCTAAAGTCTACTTTTACTCATATATGCAATGTATCCCATTTTTATTCAAGCAAAGTCTTAAGTAGCTGGCTATAATCAGGGCTAGTAGTAAAAGGAATGTGTTGGAGCTAGAATTCTGCCCAAGATGATGCTTCATGTCATAAGACATGACAATTGGTTTTAAAGGAATGCTCAAAGCATTGCTTGAAATCAGATTTTTACTGTGGATCTGCCAATTGAATAAAGAAGATGAATTTAGCAAGTTTGGGGGGGTGGGGTGGGGGGAGGCTGGTTTGTTTTTTTTATAAGTACTTCAAAGAAAGCTGATAAAGGTATAATTTAGATTTATAATTTGTATGGACGTCTCTGCTTTTCTTATAAATGCAGAGGCTTAGAGTTTCTGTCTCAAAGCTACAAATACAGACCTGCTCAAAGCAGTCCCCAGGAAAAAAATAGATTTTGAAATAGGTCACCACATGTAACTCGAAATATGCTGGAGGAAGCTGTCTAAAGGTAAAATATAAGCATTTCTGCCTTCTTTTGTTTTCCCATATTTGAAGAAGTTTTATGAAATGTAGACAAGCTCATAAAATGACAGATTTCACATAGATTTTCTCTTCCTCAGTGAAAGCAGGCTAAGAGTACAAGTGAAAGTAAGTACCACTAGCGCAATATCTAGTGTGATATATTGAAATACAAAAAAGCACAAAAACTGAACTGGATCACAAAGAACTTTCTTTTGCCCTGGAATGTGTCTGTGATCCTCTATCTTGTAGATGGCAAGTAGAAAAACTACAAAATTTTAGGCTGGACTAGTTGCCAGAGGAGTAGTAAACAAGAGCATATCAAAGAGCAGTTTATGCAAAGTAAACATTCTGATATCATAATACAGTAGTACACAATCATGTAGTGGGCAGTACATGGGACAAAAGAAAGATAAATAGTTTTAGGCTCAAGTTCCTGAAATTGCTAGCTAAAACACTTTTGAGCTTAGTAGGAAGTTGATATTTTAAAATCAAAATACAATATTATCTACAAACATACTTTCCTTTTTGAGCTTATATATTCATCTCAATAACATCTTTAAAAAATGCAAATCCATTAACATTACCTTCACTAAACTGAGACAAAGTTTATGCAGAATACCATAAAGATAATTCTGACCTTCTGGAAAGCAACTCTGTCAAGAAGGACCTGGATGTCCTGGTGGAAAACAAACTGTCCATGGGCCAAGAAGGTCAATGGAATCCTGCAGTGCATTAGGAAGAGCATCGCCAGCAGATTAAGGAAGGTGAACCCGCTCCTCTCTTCAGCCCTGGTGAGGCTGCACCTGAGTATTTGTGTCCATTTCTGGGCTCCTCAGTACAAGCGAGACATGGAGCTCCTGGAGCGGGCCTGGTGGAGGAGGGCAGCAAGATGATTAAGAGACTATAGTGTCTCTCTTACGAGGAAAGGCTCAGGGAACTGGGCCTGTTCAGCCTTGAGAAGAGAAAACTGAGAAGCCACTTCATCAATGTCTCTAGATATCTGAAGGGAGTGTGCCAAGGGGGCGGAATCAGGCACTTCTTGGTGGTACTGAGCCACAGGACAAGAGGCAATGGGCAGAAACTGATACACATAAAGTTCCACCTGAATCTGAGGAAGAATTTCACTTTGTGAGTGACCATCACTGGAATAGATTTCCAAGAGTCTTTGTCACTTGGAAATATTCAAGAACAACTTGGACACAATTCTGTAATAATACCAGTATTATAAGTAATTGTATGCCAAAAAAACCCCTTTAAATACAACTAATGTATCAGCTAACTACCTTCATCTTCTCCATACCTTGTGAAACAATCTTCAGTTTTCAAGATCAGCAAACAAATAAAAAAAGAGACCAAACAGAAATCAAACCTTTTAAAGAAAATGTGTATTTCTCCTAATAGGTGAGAAGGCTGGGAAATTGCTTAAACACGGTCCTGCTTAGACCTTAAAGCAGGAACTGTTGTAATTCTTCCTGACATGTTCAGAATCCAGTTGCATTCAATATTCACTGAACTACTTTATTACATGGCTAAAGTATTTAAACAGCTTGTATTACTATGGATCACAAAAACCAGAAATGAACATATCATACTGAGGAAGACAGGAATACAGAAAGAGATGTCTGAAGAAACATCTGATTGGTGGACCTTAGCACTTTTTGAGTTTCAGGAATCTTTTTCCTCTTCTTGCCATTGATTAAGGAACCCTGTTAAACCTGCCATCATTACTTTCAAGGAGCAAGAGAAAAATCACTCTCTGGATCACTTTTGGATCTGTATGAAGGAATACCATAACACATTTATGGGTTTCAATTTAGATAGTCAACATCTTAAATTACTTAGTTTCACAGAGTATTAGAACCAGACATATTAAAAATAACCAGAAGAGAGAAAATACTACAGAAACAAGTAAGGAATATTTTATTAAAATATTTATTTCTAAAATATAGTGCCTAAAATATTGATCTTGAAAGTTAAGGAGTTTTTAAAGACTCAGGTATTTTCATAATACAAAACTAAGTGCATAATTTCTTGTATATCATAAACTATAATAAAATAGAAGCAATCACTAAAAAGCATACTACGAGTAAAAGAAGAGTTCAAACAGAAACAACTGAAAACTGTGTCTAACTGAAACATTTAGCAATGTATTAAAAAATAAGGAGAAATTAAAGATTATGACATGATGCTGATATTCTATTAAAATAGAAAACTATTAACATTACTAGGTAGGGGCACATAATTTCAATATTCACACAAAATAGTTCATATTGACAGCTTAAAAGGTTAAGTTCCGTAGACATTAAAATATTTCAGTAAGGTTTTAAAAGGCTAAAATAACTATATATGGTTACAAAGGTTTAATAATACATTCAAGTATAAAATTATATGAGTCTGTGATCAGTCAGCTCTCAATACAACTCTTGAAAACTAACACAAAAAAAGTTCAAATGCATCCTCATGAAAACAGACCTTTTTCAAGAAAAACACAACTTTACTGCAGAAACTGATATCACCTTCTGAAATATTTTTGTCACCCGTGAGAGGAATAGTTTTGTATCCATCTTGCTGTGTCTGCTGAAGTGAGTCATCTTTCAAGTAGAAAAGATATAGAAAGCATTTTGAATTTTAATTTCACTGAAAGATTAATTGCTGCTGTTCCTTCACTTTCAAGTTCAGTTTTGTATGAGAGACAGATTGCTGTTCAATGTGTAAGCTCAAGTTTTCATCACATAAATACTTCAGCAAAAATCTGAACTCATAGAAACAGTTTCCATTAGCTGAACTACTCAAATAGAGACATATCTTTTTCCATGTCAACAAGATAGTCTCACATCATTAGTCCTGTTATATTTATGTTTAGATCTTCACATGTGGCTCCTGTAACCATGACAGGATACATTTGAAAGACTGTCACCTGCTCCATTGAAAAGACTAACCTTTTGTCAGGCAAGTACTTCACAGTCTGGTGTGTTTTTCTTCTGCTTGTGTCACAAATATATGCTTGACTTGCTCTAATGGAAAATATTACATGTAATTATTCTTTTGTGTGCACAAACTGTACAGTAGGAAACTGTGGTGAAATGCTTCCAAGAGTTGGCTATTTTCCAACAGAGTAGTGTAAATTATTCTATTATTGCTAGCAAATAGTTAAATGCACTGAGTTTATTTGTTTTGCCTTTTATATGCTTAGCACACACACTAATAGGAAGAAAGAGAAACTTGCAAAGTCCCTTTTTTGACAGAAGAGTGTGAAAGAGTGATTTTTATTATTATTATTATTATTATTATTATTACTTTTCTCTTGTCTTTTTACAGTGAAAATAATGCCTAAGCTGCCATAGGATTTTTCAGGATTATGACAAATACAAACAACTATATTTTTTTCTGTAAAAGTCTTTTTTTCTAGTCTTTAAACACTGAATTAAAAAAAAAAATCCACATTTCACAATACTTCTAAACTTTAGCTTATGGGTAGAGTAATTTCTGTTACCTTATTGTATGAGATTTACTTAGTGTATTCTTCTTCATATCTTAAGCTGCGCCATCTCACAATGTAATTTCTTCCAAGTGAGAGACAGACCTGTCACAGATTATTTTTTTTTGCCCTGTAAAGTGACTTTACAGTGAAATAAATGAAGTTTCAGATCTATTCTTAGCTTTGTCAGAGTCCTTTCTATACAAGTGTATTCATGCCTTATTGGTTTTAAGATTTAAAATCCACATATCAGAAATCTACTGTAAACTGTTAATGCAGCACATGAGATTTCAGGCAAGAAACCTAACATTTTTCTGGGATATCTGAGTGTATATATTTGGGTGTATTATGTCTGTTTGTCAGTCAGCATAACAAAATGAACTACAGTTGATTTAAGAGTTATAGGCCTACTTATTCACTTTGGCCTAAATTATGAGATCTAATTACTGTAGAAAGTATGCAAAGGACTGGCTGTTCATCTAGGTATAGATTCAAGGGACACAACCATTTTTCCTTGAAGCAGATTCATATTTGTGTTTTATATATCCCTCTACTGGAAAGTATAGTCATTAAAATCCAATAATGGGAACAAGTGACATAAAATATAGTCACTAAGTTGAATACAACAGCTGGTAAGGTAAGAATAGCAATGCAGGGACATTCCAAAATAAACATACACACACAAAGTCAGGAACAAGTTACAACTGTTAGAATGTACAGCTAATTTACTCCTCTAGGCAAGAGTAGCAAGGGTTTCAATTTTGGTGTTTTTCTTTGTTTGTGTATATACTACTAAATGTTGTATAGAGCTGTTTAACTCTTTGTATAGAGCTCTTAGAAATAGATTACTTAGGTAACATCTATCATTTTAACATTGGGAAAGCACTTCCAATGAAACAAGCATTTCCTAGAAATGTTCACACAAGGTTAATGAGAATTTGCTTTCATACCTATTCCTCAGGTTACAGAGATTAAACTGAACCAAGCTTATATAACTGCTGAACGGCAAGAAAAGTCCAAAAATAAGTCATGGCCTAATTTCATACCAAACATCTGTACTGAGAGGAAAGTAAGCATCTGGAAAATGACTCTATGTTACCTTTTCATCCAGTTTCCTGAAAGTAAAAGACTGGAAATTGCACTCTAAATTCTATGGAAAGAAAAATGGATAAATGGGTACTTTATACTACTGTTAGCTAGGCAGACTGTGTAGCATGGAGAGAGAAAAAAGAAAAAAAAAATAGAGAGAATGAAAGTGTTGACAAAAACATACAAGCAGTACCCAGAAGTCTTCTTAGTTAGGGAGCCATAAATACAGGAACAACAGCTACATATCCAGACTTTGGCATCATAATGTTGCTTGAGACTAGGGAACAGAGCATTCAGCCAGAGTATCAGAATACTAGAGAAACCAGGCCTCTGTTATTGAGTTAATTTGAAATTCTTCTCTATTTACCATAGAGTAAAGTAGAGTACCATTTTGGAGTCAGAGCTCTCATACAACACAGACCTATCAAGTCAACAACACGAAAGTTTTCATCTGGTATATAAATTTTTAGGTCAGTATGTAATATTTGATTATCATACTCCGATTTATTCAAAGACTACTCTGAACATTCCTGAAGTGTAAATTTACTTTTATTGCAGAGAAATATAGGGGTAGGAAAGTTCTAGGGAGTTTGCAGTTGATTTGGAAAGGGTATGCTAAATCATTTTGGGGAGAAAAAAAGGAAGGCACAATTTGCAATACTCTGCATATTCATTGTGTTTCCAAAGCCTTTTGTTTGTTTCAGGCTCCAATCCTTTTCCGAGATACCACTTGATTCTTTCATATAATTTCAAGAGCTGTTGCCCCACTTTGCACTGAACTAATTTCACAGAACACAGCTGGCTAAAGAGTGAGAAGATTGTTCTTTGAAGAGTTGCATATGTTTTTAAATGTGAGAAATCACAACCTGTTTTGAAAAATGTAAAAATCAACATTGTTTATCAATGGTCTTGAGGTATTTAACACACTGATTTATCCTAGTTCTAGAAATTTTTATATGTGAATTCATATTTTTAAGCAGATTCACTTCTGAAAGATCCTGCTTTAAAGGGAAAGCATATCCATTGAGACTGGAATATAAATTCTTATTTCTTACTTTTTATTTCAAAGGCATCTATGTTGTAAGTACCTCAAAAATGTGTTATTGAACAAAAGCTTATACAAAACTATTTGCTTATTTTAACGTAGATTGTAACAGCAAAGGCATAAGTGCAAATGTGCAATAATATAAACTAAATAAAGATTAGTATTTGGTAGAGATTTCCACATAATTAAAAAGAAAATGTAAAAGGAACATGTTACATTTCTTGCATATTATTTTAAAGAAAACCAACACCATTCACAACACAGAATTTGGCCAGCAAATTGCTTCCACTGCTAATTAAGTTTCATATTATATTATTGGATAGAAGAGAGTCTAAATCATCATTCTAGTGTAAAGTTTAAGTCACAGTTTACCCTTTTGCTTAAAGGCCCATGCTTAAAGCAGATTTGCACAGAATAATTTTCATGAACAGCTATATTGTTAGCATCATTTACAGGGTTATCAGTCATTTCCAGGAAATTTTGCAGTCAAAGATACACAAAAGGAAACTGTACTATGTATTCAAATTGAATCTTATTTGTGCCTTCAGTCATTAAGTCTCAGCTTAGGTGTGTTACAGTATTTCTTTTTTTGGTGGCATCAGTATTAGATATGCTGCAGTTTAAGAAGTTATATATTTAAAAAAAAAAATGTCTCCAAATACAGTGAGTAGTAAGCAGTAGTCATTGAAAGACAGTCAGTTTTCTTGGCGCTGAGGTTTTTCCAATTCAGAGAATGCCATCTATTTCCTTTTGAGGATATAACATTAATCATTTGCTTCTTCCATCAGATATGAAATTACAAATAATTTTGTCAATTAACTTGTCATAGATACATGATTCTCTTTTAAAATTCAAAGGAAACTGTCTAGAACAGCAGGATTTCAGACACATTGAGACCCAGTTGAATCAAATACACTAAAGACATCTTAAAATATAAAAACTTGATTATATTGAAATTTGTGATAAGAAAACAAGACTTATGAGCTGAGGATGTTTAAACTCAATCTAAAAAATATTGTTTGTCATCTGTGGCTCCCCTGCATTTATTCTCTTATTAGAGAAATAAGATTTTACATCATCTTTCTGCAAAACCCAGGATATAAGCAGTTTTCCCACACTATAGAAGTTTTACCCAGAAATTAGTAGCAAATAATCTGTGGATTTAATTTTCTCTAATTCATTATCTTTTATCTAAGGAGACAGTTTCTTCATTTTTAGCAAAGTACTCCTTTAAGAAAAACTGATATTATTGTGTAAAACAAACAAATACCACATTTGTACTAATTTCTTAACTGTAGACCTAGCAGCACTGATGTCTCCCAGGGTTCCACCAGGGTTTTTGGGACATTCGTTTCACTGCCCACACAGCAGTTTGTGCTGGCTACAGCTCTTTCTTGCTTTCAATCCTTAACTTGAATTCAATTTAATGCACATCCTTAGGCACATCCTGGAATATATCCTACTTACTGTAACATGAAAGAGTATGTCAAATTCTAGTGAAGATTATGGGACAAATAAACCAGTGGGCCATAATTCAGAATTTATGTTCTTCCCCTTCAAAAGGAAGTTGCTGAAAATACTCATGTGTAAATTTACAAACAGAAACCATTTAATGCTCAGCCTAAGATTTTGTAGATGGAGTTTGTTCATTAAGAGAAAGCAGTTAAAGAAGCAGCAAAAATTACAAGTCATATATATTTGTACCTAAATTCAGGAGTATAATAGTTTGCGTCTTAACATGTTCTATGCTTTCTACTTCTCTAATTTAAGAAAAGAAGTTTCACTTGTCAGTTACTTCAGACAGTTCTATGGAGACAAGTATGTCACACAGATTTCCACTCTCACAGCAGAAGTGCAAGAAAGGGGATAATATTCTTGATTAGAAGTAAAATGTCCTTTCCAACCTGTAACTTCCAGCAATGATTTTCCACATACAAAGCACCTGCAACAGGCAAACATGAATTAAACAAAGTTATTCACTGATCAAGTGCTATACTACAAATAAGTTTCCCTTTTTATTTGGTGTAACCCTAGAGACAAGAATCAGTTTAATTGGCTGACTATGATTCCCTGAAAAACATAGAAGGTAGTTTTTGTGGTTACAACAAAGATTCCAAACATTGCCTACACTGCGAATACACAGAGCTACTTTTGTAAAGCGTCTTAGTTTTGTTACAGAATAAGAAAATGGCTTATTTTAAGAAGTGACTGAATATCTAGAGGAGACAGTAAATCCTTAAACAGAATCTTGTAGGCAAGAGACTACTAAAACGTAATACTGAGATTTTAGATTGCCTGATGAGAATGACATCTTAAACTCCTACCTGAAATTAAGCCAAGCGATTTTGGGTAACTCATCACATGCTCAAATACCTACTGAGCCACTTCTGAAGATTCATTTTTCCGTCTAAAAAGAACATTCCAGATATCTTAACTTAAGAATAATGGACAATCAGAATAAATAATTGGATTTGAAAACCTGGCAAGCAAATTTATTTCATTGATAATTGATTGATAATTACCAAGGATTTCCCAACTTTTAAATCACCACTAGGATTCTAGACAGAGGTATTGTTATAGGATAATTTTACAGGAAAAATATCACTGTTATATCTGTCTCCCCCTTTTACCTGCAGTTTGTTATTAACAAAAGGCATAAACAAGATATTTAAGAGATGTTCACACATTTAAAAATTAAGGGAAACATTGTTTTTCTTAAACACTTATATTTTCTTAAAGTAAGATAGAATATTCTTGCCTTAACTGATAACTTAAGTCAGAAGAATTGCAGGTTTAAGATAATTTTCACTTTGATATCAGTTTTCAAAGACTAATTTACTATATCTTATACTTCTGGGCTTATTGATTGCTTAGGCAAGAAAAGTTAAAACAAGAGAGAATGACTGAAGTTTTTTTTAAATTACTTCCTATTCTGTAGGTTTTATTGAGGGATTTTCTACCTCAAGTTATAGTAAGATCAGTGAATCATGAAATCAGTAGCAGAATGCCACCTTTCACCAAATATTAAAATACGAGGAGCAAGGAAGCAGTTGTGTGTGGAAAGTAAAGTAAAAACAAGTCAAAAGCTGTCTATTTTTGTATTTCATGTCAATAAAGGGAGAATATTATGAAAAAATTAGAAATGAAAAAATATTTGCTGACAAAGTAGATGTGACAGAGTTTACTGTTACACAATACACTGAAGAAAATAGACATCCGATGATTGAAAGATAGGGAAGAGTTCACACACTAGATGTTGTAGAAAGTATTCCTGTTGCATCATGCTGAATGAACCCAAAAGTTCTGTAAAATATTTCTCATTTGGATGTTTTAGACTATAGTCCAATTCTTAACAGCATGTGTTGATCCTGTCTCTAGTCTGCTTGATGTCTGTTCATGCATTCACTTGCATAACAGGACAATTAGCAAGAGCTACACAGATCTGCATTATGAAGCCAACAAACCCACACATCTACAGAGCTCATACAATGAATTCTAGAACTTGACTTAATTCCTTTTATTACAGTAAGAGACATTTCAAACAGTTTTCATGAAGAGCGTGCCCACTCCATTTTGCTGGTGGAAAATATCCCTGGCAATCACATTAGAAGTCTAAACTTGCACTTCAGTATATATTTAAGCCCAGAATGTAATTATGTTTTGTGCATCCAAATACATTCTCTCAGTAATTGGATATTCCTGATTAGCTGAATTTTCTTTCAAAAATTGTTGCACTGGTTGGGCTTACACAGTTGAGAACATTTCCTTTTTTTTTCTTCACTGGAAAGTACCAAAGGAAGTACTCTAAGGTATTGTGAAAATTCAGTATTTTCTGTAGAAACACATAATTCTCCATTGATGTATCATGCTGAGAGAAGTAGTCATATTCATAATAATGTTGGTTCTAGATGACAGAAAATATTAAGAAAGAGGATCATTATTTCTGCTATTAAAAAAAAAAAAATTATAAAACATTTCCAGTGTTAAAAGAAACAAGTCTGGGTAGCTCAATACTGTTAAAGCTTAAGTACTTATGTAACCCAGAAAATTATTTTGTTATTCCTGCTCAAAAGACAGAGGACTGGCAGAGAGCAGAAATCATTACTTTTATTCCAAAATATAGAGTTAACTAGAAAAACATAGTGCTTTTGGATTATCTCTCTCTACCTCCCTTCCTGTGGTTGATGTAGATTTGTTTCTCAGTCTAGGTCTGCTTTCTTGGTACCTACAATAAATTGGTTAAGATATAGGAATCAGTGCAACTCAGAGACAAACAATACTTTAGGTCTGTATTTTTTTCAACTTGGCTATAAAAAACTCTAAGCATTATTAGCTCTCATTGGCATGACTCAAGGGTTTTCAGTGATAGGTAAAACATCATTTGAAGACTGACAATTACTAAAAGAGAGTACATCAAATTAATAAGCAATTTTGCATAAGCAATGAATCACATTTCATAATTGTTTATCTGCAGTTTGTAGGCATTATGCATTTTATTAGAGTACAGAATATTTAATGACAATATCATACTCTATGTGGCAGAGTACTATAAGCACTAATATGTCTTGTTTAATACTAAGTACTGTGTGATATTAAGCTCATAAGAGCAATGATGATGTAAGAAAATGTACACTGCTCATAAGATGTGACCTTCTGTTTTCTACCCTATAAATAAATAACACGTAGATAACACTGAATCAAGTATAAATTCACACAGTTAACAAAGAGAGTTGCCTATGTAATTGAAATTGCCATAACTCTATTTACATAAGTTTATGAGGCTGCATCCAGATGCTTTAAGGATCTCACATCTTATTCATACTGTATGTTGTCAGTGGTCTAATCATGGAGGTACTAGAAACAAACACAAATCCCTGTTTTCTTCACTGCTCTTTGAATTCCCCTTGGAAGCAATTTAATATTGATCTAGGCTCATAATCAACAAATGCATTTATGATTAACCATGTATCCACATTTATAACTTTAATTAGCTACGGAAGGTGACGCAGCATTACCAAAAGATATTCATGAAAGATACCTGATTAAATCCCTCATAAGCACTATATACATTTTGCTTAATTTTACACACAATACTTCTACCATTTGAATCACTTGTGAGCTCCCAGATCTCTGTAAAAAACTCTAGAAAAAGAGCCTTTCTGCATTCCTAGTCTTAACTCTAAACTCTAAATGAGGACTTAACATCACATTTGGGCAAAGCTTTGGGTGAGAAAAAAAAAAGATTGTTGGAAACATTTGGATAATGAATTCCTCTTCCTAGCAGGGTGAGCTGTAAACACGAGACAAATGACAATTTTTTTCTGCTCAAGAAAAAAGTATTTTTGCAGAAAGCAGAGACCACTTCTTTTAAAAGCACATATTAAATTTGTTGGATATCAAAAAAAGAGTTTACCAAACACTAAGGAAGAAAAGGCAGACCAACAAGTTTGTGCTTTCAGACTAACTCTTTAACTGAAAAGGAGCTGTTGTGAAGATTTGTGTAAGACTTAGCTTTGGTATCCTACCATAATACACCCTGAGAGTAGTTTTATGTCCTTTCCTGACAAAGCAACACTCACTGACAAAGTTGGCTGCCTTCTGGGGAAAATATGCTTAAGATTACATTTTCAGTGAGTTATTGGAATACTATCAAATAGCAGAAGAGTCTTCAGTCTAGCTTTTATTTATCCTTAAATATTGATCCCTACTACCTGTAGCTCAGTATATTGCAGTACAGATACTTAATACAAATTGACTTATAAAATTTCTTCCATGGAACTGTCAGCATCCACCCTGATATGCAGGCTTTAGGAATTAAATTTTAAAGCAACTTAATTTTGACTTCTCTTTCCTTCATTAAGTTCCTTGATGAACTAATTAAAAAGAAAAAAATCAAATCAGAAGGTCGTATTGTTTCCTCAATTACCACCTCTTTTCCTTCTCAGAGGTCTGAGCATATGCTGTTCAGTTAACACTGATGCCTGTGCTAAAAGCTGTAGAAAACAGCTGAAAGCACTTTAGTTAAACCCAAGACAAACTAATTATTGTAGGCACTGGTTAACCAGTCTAAACTGTCAACTTTGTTAGAATGGTAAAGAGTCTGGCTCCATCTTAATGACTGCCATCTTCGCTCCCTCAGGCTGCATAAGCTTCATCCCCTCAACCTCTCCTCATAGACCAAGTAATGCAGTCCCAAAACATTTGCTCCAGCCCTGCCCCACCACCAACTCTTTCTAATTTATTGATATTAATACTATGATATCATCAAAAATTCATAATGTCCTCATAATATAATTGTTATAATGCAGTGCTAAAAGTGGACAATGTTCTGGATGGAGTCTATTGAGTGCCAAGTAGAGGGGATTAATCATTTAACCCATTTATTAGCTGGTTTACTTTTAATACAACCAATGCTGCTGGGGCACTCTGCTTGTTCATTTTCAACATGTGTCTGCCAAGGCACTAAGCTCCTTTCCAAAAGAATTGCTCCACAGCCATTCAGTTCCTAGCCTATACTGTTGTAAAGATCAATTCCTCCCACCAGGCTGCATTTTGTATTTGCCACGTTGAAATTCATGAGGTTCTTCTTAAAATGTATTGGAGCTATGAACGGAGTAAGATCATGAGTACACTCTCCTATAAGATAGCATGAAGCAATTCCACTTCCAAAAGCAGGTTTCTCACCTACAAGATAAACAAGGTGTTTTGTATATTTACTGCTGTTGTTAGGAGTTACCCGTTCAGAACCAGTCATCTCTGAAATGATATAAATTGAAGTTATGAAGTCTTTAGAGCAAGATAGACACCAGCTAAATAGGGTTTTATTTTGGCAAGTATACTAAACATTTGACTTGTTAATTCACAAGCTTGACAGAGGATTTGCAGACTGCTTTAAACACCACTTGCTAGCTACCCTCAAGATTTCAAAAGTAACCCTTGAATATTGCTAGTAATTGCTTCTACTCTCGTCTTCACACAAGACTCACAGTTCCACTGTGTTCATGAAAATGACCGGGTGTGTGGGGCAACACTTCAGTGGAGAGCTTTTCAATATGCAGAGATTAGTATCAAACAATAAAAAGTGTCATGATTAAAAAGAAAAAAATAGTATCTACTGCTATGACATCAATCAAGTCTTGAAACTTGGTAAGGGCAGGGCTGAAGATAAGAGCCTTGGCTGGTGGGTCAGTACTTGCATTCTACCTGGTTTTGCATTCCCAAGCAGCCCCAAGATTACTTCTTTGTTCCAGGTTGAGTGTAATCAAATATGGAAAATATTCGCAATTCAGTAAGATTCAGAGCACTGTATTGCTCTATATCTCTAGCAAGTGAAGTGTGTGTGTGGCGGGGGGGGGGGGGGGGGGGGGGGTTTGGGGGGGTTTTTTTTTTTTTTTTTTTTTTTTTAA
>JAWWEE010000074.1:76652203-76667662 GCA_035221455.1 Xenops minutus | reverse complement strand
CCCCCCCCCGGGGGGCGGCTTTTTTTTTTTGTTTGTTTGTTTTTAAATGCATTAGTTGCCAAAGCTAATAGCACAAAACCTTTCTCAAAGCATTAAGTACATGAATATCTTCATCTGTCACACCAGGGGTGTTTATTTCCAGCAGTTTGTGCTTGAAAGAAAAAGATTGCTTGAAAGAAAACAAAGTGTTTGCAAAGAAACAATCTTCTTGTCTACCAGAAGCTTCTTTCTTATGTTAATTTTTTTTGAAGACATAGACATGTCGATGAAGTGTCTTTAGGAAAAAGACTCGGTCCTAAAATTCTGAAAGGTCACATTCTTATCAGGGCTATATAAAAACAGTATGCCACAATATACTTCGTATTTAGGAGTTGAAAATTAATATATCATCTGGAAAACAGGTAATGCTAAACATTGTTTTATTCACATAAATAAGGTTAAAATAGGGAACATAAAGTAGAAATTTGTTTCAGGTCATCTGCAATAGATTATACCTATACAAGTGACAATTCACAAGTTTTCTTTCTTTCAAAGGTTTGTTTGAAGTTGAGTAGAGAAAAATCCTACTAAGCAGAACTAAACATCACAGTCATTGTCACACTGGTAAATCTGAGAAAAGTAAGGTAATGGAGCACCTGAATATACTGTGATCAAGCTCTACATTTACAGATGATCCAAAACACTAGCACAGGGTTGCATTGATCAGGCAGCATATTTCTATAAAGACAACAGTTTCCAAGCTTCACTGTTTCTAGCATATCTTTAACTGTGACAACCTATAGCTGTACAGTGAAAGGCAAATCCAATGGTACTGTAGTCTCCTCTGTAACTTCAGAATGTATCAGTCTGGTGAGATCACAGAAGCCAAGATGCTCTGGCTAAGATTAACAATTGAATTCCTGCTCCCTTCGTGGTCTTGCATTATGAGAGACTCCTGAGCCATACAGGACATCTTGCCAACCCGTGGCCTGAATGCAGTTTTGTTCCTCTGCTAGGACGAAATCAGCTTCAGCATCCAGAGCTGTGATACCTATCAGGCTACTACAAAATTCACCTGCTGCTATCTTAGCACCTTAATAAGGTGCTAAGACTAACTTTGTATACGATCCACCTCATCTTCTATGCGACCAGAACAGGACAGGAACTCTTTCTGGTCTATGACCTACTTTTAAACTTTCCCAGAGGTTTCTCAGTTGCAGAAAGGAGATAATTATGAGAATTTTTGAATTGCAAAACAAATGAAAAGAGGGAGTCATGTTGCCTATAATGTTTCTTAGATTTTTATTCCTAAGATTGATCTACAAACCATTTTTTCACTTTCAACAATACAGTAAACATTCCCAGGAACTCTAATTATATAGAAATGTGCATTTCAACTGCACAACCTTTACTGTCCTTGCTTTAAAACAAATGTTTAGATGTTAAGAAGACATAGAAAAAACGCTCTGTTTTATCTTTCCTATGGGATGCACAGCATTTCTTGCACACACAATCTAAAGTACCTCAGCTAATTACGTGTATAGTCGTACACTTTAGTGAAGTAAACACTCACTAAAGCCAGACCTTCCGATCATTTTGCAAACCTTATCTCTCACAATTAAAATACTTTTGAACTATGTGTATGAGGACTAGAGGATAAGAGAACAGACACATTTACCACAAAGACAGAAACAAACCAGAAAGGGCACTTTGAAAAGGTTATCTGAAAAATCTCTTACAGCATATTAGACAAATGACTAATTCATACTTAGGAAGCTATCTTTGATTTTTTTCCCCTCCAATTCGTCAGATATATTTTGTACATCTTACATTAAAACAAGCACTCCCTACTAGCCTGGCCAGCTCCCCGAAGACTGTCTTCTTTCAAGAAGCAATGAAAGGTGAAAACCATGTCATTTAATTTAATAACCACCATGCCCCCAAATCAAAGCAACATCTTCTAAAGAAAAGCAAAGCAGTAAAAAAAAATCCAGGTAAATTCAAAATATGCCAACAATGTATGTGAAATATACCCTACATTAGCTGTTATAGCAACTTCCCCTATTTGCCAAAATTAAAACATAACACACATAAAAAAAGCATATTCAACTGATATCAGTCTTGATCCCCAGCACCATCTGTTTGGAAAACCCACAGTTTCTCCTCTTGGAGCTCTTCATATTCTTTCACAAGCCTGAAATTGTATGAGCTTCAAAGTTTTCAAGATACCTCCCTACCCTCTCACATCTAACCATGTGCAGCTGCTTCCCCTGCTGAAGGCTGATTGCCCCCACTGCCAGCCATGGAGTGCATTCTGTGTGCTACATCTCATTTTCCTATCAGAATCACCTCAAGTCTAAAGAATTAGACTACATTTAACACTAATTAGAGTTGCTCAAAATTTATTTTAAGCAATGCATCCATTTTTACTTGAGTATTTTTGGCAGTCTATTTTAAATTCTAATGTTGCTGTTCAGAATGTTTTCTGGTATTGAGGAATTGTAATTGTCTAGCCTTGAATTATGTCTTTTACGTAGCTCTAAATTGAATGTATTCCAGAACATGTTCAGAGGCTTCCCAGGCAGTAATTTGCATTTAAAAAAAAAAAAAAATCACTCACGTCCTGTAGTCAAAATTCATGCTTCATATTTGCTGTTTCCACTTCTGCATATTTGTTTTATTGCTTTGGCTTAAATCCAGACAGGTAACAAGTATGCTTACCAGAGGTATTTACAGCAGCTCTGTCAGCACAGTCTTCCCAGTGAGGCTGACTGGAAAAACAAAAGCATTTCAGGGACAGTGCTGACATTAATACTCGGGACTCAGTTTTGTGACCTCTAAGAGCAATCTTTCAAAAGCTTAAAAGACCTCCAGCAGAAGGACAACTAATAGCGAAAAACAGTAGGGGACCCAACTACTACCTTCTGTTCTGGCCCAAAGGCTCTGAAGAGATTCACATTTCATTGTTCCAGAGCAGGGGAAAAAAAAAATATTGAAGATAGGGAAGAATAAACTGGGAACTGCTTTCTTTGATGCTTCTCATTTCAGAGAAATAGTGAAGACATGAAAAGCAAAATCCAATTATATATTTTCTAGAGTGTGATGACCACAGAACAATAAACTGAGCATGGAAAACAAAACCAAAAACTCTGATGTGAACATTAAAAAGTGCATGAATCAAATAAAGCCTGTTTCTTTTCGTTTCATGGATACAGTGTTCCAAAACTATGTACACAAATGTGTACAACACCTACAATACATGCTATTACATATAGAGATGAAAGATATAAAGCTGGTTCAGACAGTATTTCTTGTATATTTGTCTTGGGATGTATTAAAAATGTGTGCTTTGTTTATTTTATTTAATTTTGCTTCTTTACTGAACAGCATACGACTACATATTGCTCGAATAAGTTCTCTAAATGCATCAAACTGATACTGCCGCTTGGATAATAAATTATTAAAATTTGGCCATTGTTGAGTTGTTAAGAAAAAGAAAAGACATATTTCTGGAAATATGTATATCACTAAAAGAATTTCACTGAAAATCTTGGACCAACATTAATCAGCATTATTTCTGAATAGTTTCAATCAAGTTTGGGCTGGTTTTTTTATTATTATTATTATTATTATTATTTATTGTTATTGTATAATTCTTATTGTAAAAGACAATTTAAAAAATAATAAAAAATAAAAATAAATAAAAAAAAAATCTGATTCTGTTCCTTGAGGAGAAAAGTTTTAAATCTGAGATTAAGGGCTAACAAATGCACAGTAGAAGAAAAAAAAAAAAAAATGCAGCAAAGATTTCTTCTCTCTCGTCCACTTAAAAATACATTTTCACATCATGCAAATTAGCTTTAAAGCAGGTGAGATTTGAATTCACTGTATATTTGCAGTAACCATTCAGTATTTTTGCTATTCTATTTTTTGTAAACATAAAGTCCCAAATATGAATGGTGCATGCTATTTTTAAATCTGCTTGTCCGTTTTCCCAGAGAACTCTCAGGTTCTAATCTTCTAGGTTATTTTCCTTCTCACCAATATTGTTATTTTCTGCAAACAGTTGAAATTATAGGGAATGGGATACCACCTTCTACTTTGCAGCACAATTTTGAAAATCTTGAGTGGCATGAGCTATCACTGAGCTACAGGACCAACTTTTTTTTCGTAGTGATAAGGGACAGATTGCAAAAGCATTCAAACAGCTAAGCTTGAAAATAGGATGCCTTGTGAGATTTTTTTAAATGCATCTAGGCTTAAAATTTTTAGAAGTTACTTGGAAAACTCAGTTTTTGCTTACTCCTGTTTTCATGCATGACCTTGAGCACATCATTGTGAATCTCGTATTATCTCACTCTAAAGTGGATACAATAAAATAATGACCCCATCTCACATGGTAACATCAGAAGAAAAACATTCATTGTGAAGTCACAAGGGGGCTACTTCATTGGGTGTGACTTTAATGGGCATATCTGCTGTTTTGGAGCAAGTGACTCTGAGCAGTACACACAGAACAATAATTTTACCTTTTAATTGCATAAAATACTAATTAAAATGCACAAAGGCAATACAATTCATCAAATCATAGTAAATTCTTAAGTAAGGGCAGCAATATACATCATAAAATAGGCTCTAGCATGTTTCTCAGAGTTTTGACAATGTGTTTATCATATATTTCAGCACACAGCACAAATAAATCTCAGTGAATTTTTAGTTTCACATATTACCACAGGTGGATTTTCTGAAGGGTATAATCTGCCTCACAAAAATTTGCTTCGTACTTGCATAAGCAGACAGGTTTCTGTGAAAGACTGGTGAGAAAGGTTGCCACTCCCAGGCTACAGAGCCACCACTGTATTGGAATGTGACTGCTCTGGGAGATCCTGGACCCCAAGGCATGCAGGTCGTATTTAAGAATATGAGCAGAAATATTTGAAGTAGTGTGAGAAATGTTTGCTTGAAATCTTCTTTCATCAGAAGCCTACTTATTTCACTGGTTTCTAGTTCTCCTTTATTTTCAGTAACATAATATATATCTTCTAGAAAATCAGAGTAGAAATAAAAGATCCTGGGAAGGAAAAAAGGCGAGTTCAGCAATGGAGGCTGTAGTTTTGTATATGACTGTAGACTAATACCCATTTTAATCCTGAGTATGTGCTTTGAATTTACTTAATCATGGCACCATAAGGCTAATTCCTAAATGCTTTTGTCCTGACTGTTGTAATTATGCTCGAATGGCAAGTCTTTAAAAAAACAGCCTAATTGTCATTTCATAGCAAATGCTTTTTCTTATAACCTTTATTTTAAAAATAAATTCATCAGACAAAATACATGATTAGAAGTTAAATCAAGTCTCCAGTTCCATCCTGAAGCTACTGGCAAATAGAACTGAAGAGTACTATTCAATTGCATTGGACTAACTGAAAAATCACAACAATATAATTGATATGTCGATGCAGTTGTCTGAGTCCTGTCAAGTCAGCCTGCATTTCAGACATTTTCATCTTATTCAGAGAAAAAGGAAAGATGCTGATTGCATTAAAGATTACATTCAAACTGTGTCATTGCCTCAGACTAATAACCCTGTTAGGCTCTTTGTTTGAAAGCTTTATTATTTTCAAGGAAAATACTGTGGGCAAAGAAAGTTGTTTTTAAACAGAGAAGGGTGATAGGAAGCTTGCTTTGCACTGTCATTGTATAACCCTGACTTTAGAGAAACACACAGAATAAAAATTAAAATCAAGAAGACAATTATTCAAAGTAAATAATTAAAATAGACTTTGTATGCTATCATATCAATTTCTCTGCTGCAAAATGTGTAATGTTTTGTTATACTGAAAGTTCATTTCAATGAAAAATTTTAATAACTTCCCTCCTCTAAAGAGAGCAATTGGTAGGTTTTTCATATCATTTAACTTTGAGAAAATAAAGTATAGGATCTCTTATATTGATAAAAGGTTAAACTTAAAATTACAATAATTCAGTTGATAGATAAAGAGCTGATAACAGAAATTCATATTATCCTTTTAAGAAACTGATTTATTTAAAAATGAATGCAAGTGTTAGGTAGACTAATAGTATTGAGAGATGGAGAGAATTCAAATAATTTCTGGTTTGACGTTCTGCTTCCAGACAGGAAAATAGGAAAGAACAAGAATGTAACAATTTTTCTCATCCTATACAAGAAGTGAGCACTAGTTTTTGGGCTCAGTTTGTAAAAGCTGAAAATTCTTCCCCCTGTTCAGAAAACAGCATTATTGTTGTACACATGGACATATAACTACCCTTTTCAGTGTGTTGTCCGATACACAGAGTGGCCAGAACCTCAGGCTGGGAGCACTCAGCAGGATGGATCCAGGGATTGCAGGGCCTGCCTGCTTTGGGGAATCACAAGTTCCCTCTGATGCCATTTGTGGCTACTTTATCACCACCACACTGTGCAAGTGCTGTGGGACTGACCATGCTGTTAGTCTCCATACTGGATTCAATATGCTTTTTCTGACATTCTGAAGTAGTACTGGACTTACAAGGAGAAAATGACCAGGAGGAAAAAAAAACAGAAATGGTGACTGAATGGACCAAAATTTATAGAGAGCTTCTGGCCAGTGATTAGGAGGACTCTTCAAGCTTTACTTATTCCACAAGTGGTAGTTCTTTGCTGCCTTGTCTTAGAGTCTTCTTTAAACTCCTCACAGAGATCAAATAAAGTTTGTTTGTCAAATCCCTATGCACAAAAACCTGTTTCTATATTAGACCTAAAAGTGAGAATGTGCTAAGCTCTCTAAATCCTGTTAGAAAGATAAACCCCTAAATCTTCTTCACTGTCTCTAACGTCAAACAATAGCTTTTGCTATTCTCTTTGTGCTGTTACTTTCAAGTATTGACTTGAATTTGTCAAATCTACCTACTATATACTTTGTTATATGTCCATTTCATCTGAAAATGCACTTTTCTAACTTCCCCATCCTCAATGAAAATTCATAAATACTGCTATATATTAGTATTGCTTAATCAATTTTAATTTAATGTGGAAATACATCTGTATTTTTCTCTATCTGTAGCATGTTCTCTATCAAATCTGAGACTAGCACTTATCTCAGTGTTCAATAATTCTTATATACCCTTACATAAGGATATATTTATATACTTACATATAATTATACATTTCTGTTAGTATATAGTTACATATATTTATGTCCATGTACTTGTACTTGTACTTGTATAATTCTTGTATATACTAATTTCCCATTTCATACATATGACTGCTATACTGTTTGGAGATTTCAGCCTAGAACGGCCGTGCAAACTGAACTATAATTCAACAGCTGGGCATACTGAAGCCACGTGAAGTAAAAAGGCAAAGAACTGATTATTAAAGCAACAGTGACTGATCTTCCATTGTAATTATCTAAATAAGCTTGTGTTGAAAATATAGTAAAAAATGCATAGACACACCATATTTTGTCAACTTCCTGTCATTACTAAGAGCACATGTGCACAACATTACAGATTGTGCAGAATCATCTCAGTTGAAATCCTTTCTATCTTCATACTAGAACCACCAGAGGAAACCCACGTTTTTACTGCAGTGGAGGCATGAGCTTTTGGGATTATTTTTTTTTCCCCTTTCTTATTATGTTTCATGAACAAACCAGTATGGTTCACAGATGGTATTTCTAGATACAATGATACATAAACATGTTGGCTGAACTAGAACTATCTGACCTGGGTCCTTCAGCAGTAAGTGGATTTCCTATCCACTCTGCAGCTTCTGGTAAGAAATGTAACCAGCATACTCTACAATGTGAGAAAAGGACCAAGAAAACTGCAAGGAAAAACAATCTGTAGGAAAAAAATTGTTTCAATAACAAAAAAAAACAAAACAAAACAAAACAAAAAAAAGGCAAAAAAACTGTAGTGAGATTGTGAGGAGAAACTGTGTTGTGAACTTTTACAACACTATTACTACTTTAAACTGTTTCATTTTTCAAACTGATGTAAGGAAGGAAAGATATGAGAAGTTCAGAATAAGATTTTCTTTTTTCCTTGAGGCAGAACCAGTGCTGTTGTGGTCACATAGTGATGTCACTTGGAGGAATAGTAGAAGTATATTAATAAAAAAGGTTTAACAGGTTATTTCAGTAGGGAAGTCCACTATGGATATGGCTGTCAACCACTGGCAATTTTCTCCCAACTCACAAAAACGAGGTTGTTTTTAAAGCCATGTTACTGATTTATAAGCAATATAAACATGATTTTACTAATAAATACATGGTGAATTCTTGTGAAAAGTAGAGGATATATTATTCTAATATAAGAATAGTTAGCTAGAAAAATTTTCCAAAATTTCATGGATTCCAAAAGATTTAAAAAATTCCAAGAGATGCTTTTGTTTCAGTAGCATTTTCATGCTTTAAATGACTTGGTTTGAAATAGCTCTGTTTCAGCTTAAAGGTATTTTGAAGTCTTAATTCAATTTAGCAGCCAGAAACAGACAAACAACAATTTAGAACTTGACCAGGAGTGAATCTTCCAGACTGTGGTTCAAGAATTTCAGCCCTGTGGGTCTGCCAGTGTTTATAATTTGTCAGAAGCCATTTTTAGGTTCTAGGGCAGTTTATAAATTGTGAGCTCTATCTTCTATAGGACTTCTAGTTCTTGTATTGTTATTTATCACCATTAACAGTGCTTTGCCAGAATTTAAATTTCATTATATGGCAGAACAATGATGTCTGAATGATCATAAACCTTGCATTGCCCTGTTTACAAGTAAAGGTAATTATACACTAATATGTTGTTCACTATTAAGACATTTTGCTTTTTATTTTTTTTCTTTTTTTTTTTCAATCTCCCCGCACTAAACAACAAGATTTTGAAGACAAAGGAACAAGAAAATTTTATTACCTTTCTTAACTTGAAGCTACTCCTAACTTTCAGTGACTGAACTAATGTTCCATTCAAAATAAATTTAATGGAGACATAAAGAAAAAAAAAAACAACATCTCACGTATTACAGACTAAAGGTAAAGTAACAGCCTCAATTCTCTCTACATTCTAACTTAAGTTGCAAGATGGCATTTAAAACCTACTTATCAAAGGGTTTGAAAAACTGCTTTTGTTGTGCAGGGGGCGGGAGGGAAAGAAAAGAAAAATGCTATGGTTTAAATATATATCAGTAATTTAAATATAGATCAAAATATACTTGGATTAATAAGCACACTTTGAAATTAAAATAATGCAAGTATTGTGACAATTCGATGTTGAACTGCCTAGATGCTAGACTAATACTGGCATTAAAAATCATGTAGACAGACTTGAAGTTTTGGCTATTTGTTCTAGATATGAAATCAAATATTTTGAGAAAATAATCCTCAGTTTTCAATTTCCTATCTGAGTTGTCATCTGGGGTCATGTTTATATAAGCATGGTCATCCTTTCCTGAAAACATCTCTTTAATCCTGACACAAACTGACACTATCATTAGTCAGTTCTGAGCCCTTTATTTAGGAAATACTGCAACATTTTAAGAATCAGAGTTTTCTTAGTAATGCAGTTCTACTTAGATTGACAATTGTTGATTGTTGATGGACAAAACATATTTAAAAATTGTATGGCTTGGCAAAATCCAAACAACTGACAGAATCATTATGAAAGATCTCATGAAATATAATGAGTTCAGGTAAGTCTTTTAAAACTAAAAAATCCTGTATCTAAAACCTGCTGAAAAATGAGACTATTGCCCAACCATGCCATATGCATGTGAATTCAAATGAAATAGTTTCCAGAATTTTTCAAACTTTCAAATTAATAGTGCTGAGCAGTCCATAGGTAGCAATACAAATTCTCACAGAACACAGTTGTTTACATAAGTGAGAATAATGAAGATAATGTGAACAATAATAAAAGGTAAGGTGCATTTATTGGCTAATATATGCCCATCTAAGACTAAAACTGTGATTGGTTACACTTTAACAGGGATTAGATTTGGAACTGAAGTCACTGTCGCTGACAAAACTCGACACCAAAGTGGATCTCAGAAGGTGCCAGTTTCAAATGCATGTATTACTTTTTTGTTTGATCTACTTAATAAGGTCATAAGAAATTACATTTTCTTAATTATGCACAGCTGAACTCATTAGTATCCTGAAGGATGCATATGCTTATAATCTGTAGATATTGGTGATGCTTTGAAGCATGAGATAGTGCTTCACATTATCTACAAGAATAAGTAGATGCTGCTTCCTAGTAGGAAAAGAAATAATATTCTTAGTACAAAATTTCAAAGTCATGTAGTAATGAAGTATTAATGAGGAGTTCTACTATATAGAAATACATCGGTAGTTGAAACTGATGAAAAATGAGAGAGATCTGAGTATATTTTTTTCAGTCATAGGATCATTATAAGCAACAATGTGGAAAATAACAATGTTAAGATCTGTCGGACAAAGCATCTGCAGTATAGGAAGGTAATTCATAACTACACAAGACAGAGAGAACACCTCAATTAGTATATTAGATGTGATTCTGATTATCTATTTTCAAAACAAGGTTAGCTTGAAACAAGGCTAGTAATTGGCTGCTAGGGTGATCAGGGAAGGAGCATTTCTCAAAGAAAATAAAAGTCATAATATCATAGAATGATTTATGTTAAAGGAAACAATAAAGTTCATCTAATTCCAAACCCCTGCCATGGGCAGAGGCACCTTTCATCTAGATCAGGTTGCTCAGAGCCCTATCCAACCTGGCCTTGAACACCTTATCTAGTTCAGCACAAAAACAACTGATAAAGATACTGAGTCTTTTTAAGTGTGTTTGTGAGTACTAAGAAGGCTGGGAGGCAGAAATCAAATAGCTAACCAAACAAAATAGAATGCACTTGAAGAGTCTGGCAATGATTAGAAATAGGTTGTGAAGAATCCAATGCTCAATGTCTGGGTTCTTTTAGGTATTCTACATGTGAAAATTATAATGTTCAATAGCAAATTCACTTATTTGCATGGGATTTTGATTGAGCAGAATAATACACTAATGCATTTAAATGACAATATGAGCCCAAATCCCTTTTAACAGTGTGATATAGCAGTGTGTTTATTGGTAACATAGGTTTCAACAGAAAATAAACCCAACATTTTTTAACTTATGAGTAAGCAGAGTGCTAGATTGATTACCTGAATGAAATAACAAAAAGAAAGAGCTTAAGTTTCTTCCAGATGCTGTTTGCCTATTAGGGAAGGAATTAAATATCAGTACAAGCATCATTTCAGAGGTGGAATATTAAGTCTGGGAGAAGAGTACCTAGGAGGAAAATTTACTGTAATCTCAAAAGCATTGCAGGCAAATTCATTATTGTTTCCTGATTGCTGATTTGCACTGTAATTTTACTGCAACCACTCTGTGCTTTAGGATTGTGGTTGGTCAGCTGGAGAAGACAAGAGCTCCCCCATCAGTGCATAAGCTAGGAGTTTTCTCCATTATTTTTTGTTTACCTGTGTGATTTGTAACTGCAGCTCTGGAGTGTGCAACTCTCATACCTGAAGTTTGTTACTTGTGTTAATGTGTTCTGCTATCTTCAGTGGTCAGTGCGCATGAATTAACTATTTCACAGGCTGTTGGGACTACAGGTCTAGCTGCCTGAAGCTGTGAGCCAGTGACCCTACAGACTCTGCACAAAAATCCTTTGGAATATCAGAACAATATTGCAATAGAATTAAATGTGTCTTATTTATTGAAACACTAAATTTTATGCAGAAAGAAAGTATTGGTAGGCTTGTTTATATTATCTTAGATAATGCTTACAGAAATAGAACTTTCCCTTGTCAATATACTGCAAAGAATTTTAGGTGTCTTTTATTTACCTTAGTAATTGGATTTGCACTCAAGATTGTGTCTCACAAACGTGATAAAAGCAATTGAAAAAGATAATTGTGTGTGTCCAGATGGGCGGAAAGGAGGGAACTTTCCCAACAAATATTTACATGTGGCCAATGACAGAGATTCACAGGACAGGACAGGTCAGCTAGGATCTTTAGGATCCTGATTCCATCTAGTCATTGTTTCTGATCTATATTCATGGGCTTTTTAGAGACCTAGCAGTTACATGTCAGAATGACGGGTCTCAGTCTAGTTTCAGGATAAAGCATCAATCTGCTTGTAAGCACTGTAGCCTGACCTGACAGAATGTCAGTGATACTACAGGACCTGTGATTCCTATGAAGAGGGTAATTCTGAGATCAGCTTGCAGTGATGGACAAAATATTCCATCAAGGCTCTTCTCAGATTGTAAGCAAGAACTGTCCCAGGAGTATCTGTTGAAGGTGTTGCCAACCTCTATTTTTCTGAATGTTAACAGCACTTTTAGAACTACTTTTATTTTTTTCCCATTCTCTACTGCCTAGTCTGTAACCTCTTGCCATTTATTCTTCTTGCTTTTTCTGAAGACAACAACATAAAACAGGGCAGACGTGTTCTTCTTCCTGGTATCTTTTCTTCTGTATAATATAAAGATTGCTTTCTGGTAGCCACTACTAAAACATTTTGGTGTTCGTCCATCAGGCAGGCGATGCAGACAAGAGCTTGCTGAATATTTCATCCTTCACCCTTCCAAAGGTACTGAGATGCACATCATTAACTCCAGGTGTACTCCATCACTGAGACTAAAGCAAAATGTAAGAATTCAAGACCATGAATTCTTATTGCCCATGTAATTCTTAGAACATGCCATTGTTTCAAAGTACATGGAATGCTGATTCAAAAAGAAAATAAATTAATGCAAAGGGTAAGAGAACAGCATACAGAAAATGACGGTGTCATTGTAGGATATGCAGTGCAGTTCACAGTATTACACACCTTTTCAGAGGGCAGAAACTGAGAGATGGCTTTAAAGGGAGGCTTTCTAAAAATTATGAGATATTAACTGAATACATTCAAGAACTACTGCAGTACTGGAGCAAAACAATTTCTAATAAAATTTAATCTAATAAAGGAAAAAGTGATGTTGTATAAAATATTTGCACAGAACTTATATGCTTTTAACCAAAATATGTGGTGTTAAGCTGAAAATACATAAAGAAAACATGACAACAAAATCTTGTTCAAGGAAAATGAGTGCCAATTAGTATAATCAGCTTAACTTTATTTGTTAAACAAAGAAGAATATGGGGGTTTTAATAATAATAGGGTTTTTAAGAGATACAAAATATGTTTTTTCAATGTCAATGACAACATTGAGATTTCATATAGAGATACGTGACATGTTGTATGCATCTTAACCTAATATGTTGCCAAATATTTAATTCTTAAATATTGACTACTATATGGTAAATTCAAAGTATGATACTCCAATGCCATCTAGAAAAAAGATTTGTTTCCTGTTCTCACTCAAAATAACTTACCTCAGGTTTCTATCAAGCACTAGTGAACTCAGAGAATTTCAAATCCAGATTTTGTTTCACCCTTATTTATTTGGGATAATCAGAAAAAAAAATATCCATATGCCCATACAACACTAGTGGGATCTCATATATGTTCCTTTTTCACTATTGCCTCAGGATATTGCCTCAGGACGAGCAGTACTTCAAAGGGAAGCAGAACTGTGAGGATGTGGCTAAGAACATTATAGACATTTTGCAGAGAACTCAATTGTTTTCACACCTTTTGCTTTTTGAAACACTTGGGTATCTTCATGCAAAACTGCTGACTGACAAAATTGAAACTCTTCAGGTTGTTAGCCCCTCTTAATTGAAACTGTCATTAATTGCAACAGAGAAATTATTCAACCATTAAAGGGCAATCCAATATTTTGAAGACGTCTTTCAGAGGTGACAAGGTTAGGTGATTTACAACCAAGACTGAATAACTTCTTTTCTAGTTGTATCATTAGCTGGGAATTCTGCTGGAGTGTTTTAGTACTGGAACTCCAGCTATGATTCCTATGGTGTCCTTAAGGCTTCTCAGATAATCATTTATGTGAGAAAGCTTAATGTCAGCTGAAACAAAAAAATCAAGTGGAATATCCAACCACAAATGTTAACATGGAGCTTCAGGAAAAAAAGTTTAAAAGGTGAACCCTCTTCACTCTAATGACTCAGAGTGCAAACTACAAATATGGAAGTGCAAAGCTTATCAGAGAATCAATTGTGTTGGAGAAGATCTCTAAGATCCTGGAGTCAACCCTGTGACCTAACACCACCATGTCAACTAGAACATGGCACATACAGTCTTTCCTTATGAAAGCATACAGAGTAGTCTGTGTGTGTGTGTCTGTGTGTCTGTGTGTGTGTGTGTATTTTTTTGACCCTGACCAGCAGCTAAGCACACCTCTAGTCATTTGGTATCTCCCCACTTCAGGAGGGATGGGGAGGAGAATCAGAAAAAGAAAAGTGAAAAATTTGTGAGTTGAGACGGACCACAGTTTAATATGTGAAGGAAAGCTGTGCAGGCAAGAAAGCAGACTAAAAAATTTATTTAGTCATTAAGCTGCCAGGAGGCAGCTACAAATGTCCTTCCTTCCTTCTTCTTTTCCTTTCAGCTTTTATTACTGAGCAAAACTTTATATGGCATTGAATATTCCTTTGGCCAATTCTGGTCAGATGTTCCCTTCAAGCTTTTTGTTCAGCCCAACCATATTTGCTCAGAGAGGCAGAGTGGGTAAAAGAGAAAGCATTGGTATTGTACAAACTCTGCTCAGCAATAGCCAAAATACTGGTGTGTTACCAACAGTGCCTTTTTTGCAAATTCAAAAGACAGGACCATACATGTTTCTATGAGGAGAATTAACTTTATTCCATCCAGACTCATTATGGTATGTTGTGAGACACTGGATTATTATATTAATTACTGAGTTGGATTAACTCAAATCAGGGGGTGGGAGGTAGAAGGGATAGGTTGAATCTCACAGAGGTGAGGTGATACCCTATCCCATATCTCAGCCCCCAAGACATTCCTGGGGTGACCCCAGAGCATCTGTCAAATGCAGCTAAAGGCAGCCTGGGAGCACACCCACACCATGCCCTGGAGCCCCTGACCCAGCCTCTGATTGTGTCACACAGTATCATTATCATCCCTCTTCCATCCTCAGAGGGGCCAGTGGACCTGGAGTCCCACCTGGGAGGGGGTGGCCACAAAGGGTCCAGAGCAGTAAAAGCAGCAACACGTGCTGTCCATGTTGCTTTAGCCCTGTCACCTGGCTAGATGGAAGCTGGACTTTCAATGGACTCTGGTGCTAACTGTATAATTTTCTCTTTTACTCTCTCTATCTCTACTTCTCTTAATCTCTTTTCTTGATATTTTGGGTAACTTGGTACCAAATGGGTTGGATTTCGCTAAACTCTATGGGTGCTAGGCCAGTGTTTTGTGAAATGCTTAATTTTGGTTGTATGTTATGCTTTAAACTTCTGCAATCATCTCTTATTTCCTGAAGTTTAGCAGTAAAGTACCTCCTGAGAATGTGTGTGCAGTGTCTTCTCCTTTCTGCTCTCT
>JAWWEE010000074.1:76612342-76652103 GCA_035221455.1 Xenops minutus | reverse complement strand
GTCTGTGTGTGTGTGTGTATTTTTTTGACCCTGACCAGCAGCTAAGCACACCTCTAGTCATTTGGTATCTCCCCACTGCTTTAAACTTCTGCAATCATCTCTTATTTGCTGAAGTTTACCAGTAAAGTACCTCCTGAGAATGTGTGTGCAGTGTCTTCTCCTTTCTGCTCTCTCTTAAGGTGCTAAAAGAACAGAGGGCTCTTCTAATAATTTGGCAGCCTAATTTTTTGAACCTTGTATATTTTTAAAGTAAAACTCCCTTACTGAGCTAATAGCTCCGTGACTTGAGTTCTTACATCTCTATATAGATTTACAATGACACAGGTAATAAGCAGATACAGACACAATAAAATTGTGCCAGGTTTTTCCGGAATTCTGCTGTTGTGCACTCTGATTCTAAATGTTAATAATTTTAAAATATCTATCATTCAGGAAAAAAAAAAGTCATTTCTGTAAGCAAAAGTGTTTTTTTTTCTTTTTAACAGTTTATGGAAAGAGATTTCCTGATGCTTTTCTTGCCACTAGTATGTGCCAGCTTGTGTTGGGACAAGATTTTTGTTTTCAGTACAAAAGCTGTATGAAGTGCAGTTATTAAAGTGGTTGGTACTAGTTACTAAACAGAGTATTAGATTTGCACAACTCCTTAACCCTCAGTTAACTAAAATGTCTTATATTCCTTCTTTAAAGTGCTCTTGAATTCAGAAATATATTTTATCAGTTGAAAAAAGAGGACTTGTCTTAGTGAGTTAAAGATAACTTAAAGGGCCTATTTAAATGGAAATAAATAAAATCAATAAAACATAAATCATTGTGATAGTGTAAATACAGAATTCTCACCTATTGATATATTGGGAGTCCTATTTGATGTACATTACTCTGGAACTAGTTTAATTTCGTCAGGAAATATGAGATTAAAAGTCACTCTGTAAATTTCTAAATTGTTAGGTAGTGGCAATGGGGCTGTTCCATAAATATTGGTATTAGGGATGTGGATGGGCAATGCTCTCACAAATGGGCTCAGCCAGAGGAGAAGAGTTGAGGGGATGGCAGCAGGTCCTTTTTGCAGACCAAGGAGCATCAGTCAGTGGTGCAGACTCAGGCCGGGACCTAGTCCAAGACATGAAATCCAAATGACAAGCCAGAAACAGGGCTTGGGATCAGCACTCTTGTAGCACTGTTGGGACAGGGAATGAAGGCCTCAAGCTGGGCAGAAATGGAGTGTTGGGCAATGGTTGGGGGGGGTTGAAAGACTGTGCTTGAGGCTAGGCAGGGACAGAAACTGCGAACAGTGTCCCCAGATCCCTGAAATAAACTTTTCAATCACTATTTGTCGTATCTTGGAAAGTGCAACCTGATTTTCAATTAAAAAATTAAAAAAAAAAAAAAAAAAAAAAAAAAAAAAGTCATGTTTAAAACTTTTATATTAAATTAGCCATATTTCTTCCAGATAACTATTGGATAATATTTCTTTGTTGCTTATCCAAAAATACAGTAACACTTCCTACAACTGCTCCACATTTTTTTCTGTATATAGTAATATACTAGTTTGATATTAACCTATTAATATATTTCAGAGATTAAGTTATCTAGCAACTTCCTACATGTATTCCTTTTTTGCCTTAAATAGCTTTTCCCTCAGCATTTAGCTTAGATTGAACTCAGAACAATCAATAATTATTGTCTTCACTAATTTAATCCATTAGATCAAGACTTAGAAATTTTTATAAAAATATTGATTTACATATAAGGAAGATGTTAACAAGACAACTATTATTTAAGAAAACATCAGTCATATTCCATCCTGAATACGGCTCATGCAAGCTTTTACATATTTAACTATTTTGGAGTGGTGGGTAAATAACAGGTGCTTATGCATTCTGAAATGCTCAACAGGAATATGAAAGGTAGGATCATCAGTGAGAAACTCTGCTTCAGCTACCATAAACCTCTTTTTATTTTAACTCTTTCTAGGTATTACTGATATGAATTAAGATAGCTGCCTTAACCATGGAGTTGAAAAATCACAAAAAGGTATGTGGGAATTTTATACAAAACTACTAAAGTTCCTTTGAAATGATAAAGCATTGACTTTCTTAAAGCTTCCCAAAACATTGGTGTTAATCCACAACTGTTCCAAGGGATTTAAAATGTGCTGAACATGGCTAATAAGAAATATGCTTAGATTCAAGCATAACCAAAGCAGTCAGAATTTTTAGAAGCAGGTATTTTCATAAACTAATGCTATCTAACAAAAGTTGGCTGTTAATATTTATGTATTAATTGTTATCCTGGGTTAGCAAAAAAAAAAAAAAGTTACAAAAACCTTCATTCTTATTCACTAAGAAGAAAATAGTTTTTATGCTACTACTGAAAAGTAGTATCTGAGATGCCTAAATACTTCCATGAATCTGAATCTATGCACCTAAATCCATGCTCAGGAACACCTATTTAAACTATTCAGAAGTATCACAGGTCAATTAAGGCTGTCACACCAATGGGATGAAATCCACTTCACTTTTATGTGTGATTTCATACTACTTTTAAAGAAAAAATGAAAGTAAGTGACAATGTTTTACAGGTTCAAATACCACTCAGCACACTGTAGAGTTCAGTATCTTTGCTCATGGAAAACAAAGACCACTCTTAAGACCACCAACACATTAGAAGCTGTCTACCAGCCATGGATCACTTCTTCCTGTTCTTGGAACAACCATGACATAAGGGACACACCATGTGCCCAAGAGTATTGTCCAGATGCTTCTTGAACTCTGGTAGCCTTGGTGCTGTGACTACTTCTCCGGGGAGCCTTTTTCAACACCCAAACACCCTCTGGGTAAAGGACCTCTTTCTAATATCTAACTTAAACCTCCCCTGACACTTCAGGCCCTTTCCTCTGGTTCTGTCAGTGGTCCTGGTTCAAAGTACTTGAAATTTTCCTGTGCATTTTCCATTGTACTGCTATGATATACTTGTTTGGTGCCTCAACTACTTCACTGTCGCATATCATTTTTCAGTCAGGAAAATTGACTTTTTTTTGGATGCTCTCTTGTCAATGAGATGCACTGCCATTCTTACCTTCAAGTAAGACACAGACAAAAGTAGTCCAAAAGATGGAGGTACCTGCACAGGTGATCTGGGCCACCCTCTGCTCAAACCAGGGCTAGCTAGTGACATGCTTCTTTCACATAAAATTTTTGGCTTATATTCACTTTGAAATTTCTGTGTTGCAGCTTATGATTGTTGCTTCTGTCCTATTAAGGTACATTATGGAGAAGAGCCCATCTCTGCCTTCATTATAACTTCTTAATTAGATGAGGATTGCAATCAGATCTTTCCTTAGCTTTCTCTTCTACAGCCTAAACTAATCTAGTTCCCTCAGTTTCTCCTGGTATGTCACATACTCAAGTTACCTAACTATGCTATGACCTTCCTCTGGACTCCTCTGCAGTTTGTTAACATCCTGAACACAGGGACCAAAAGTGGTCATTGGATCCCATCTGTAGGTACATAAGGGGTGGAAATCTTTGATTTGGGCTGATAATAAATTATTCATAATGCTGCCTGACTTTGTATTTTGCTAGTTACATTAGCTTCCTACCTTCTTTTTTGCTACATAATTCTTAGGGAGCTTATATCCAGGTGTAAGAAACTTTCCATTGAAGGAATACTCTTTTGATGGCAATTGTCCTCGTATCAGTGAAATAAAATCACTGAAATATCGATGGTTGAATCTTTGCAGTAATAGTATGACAATTGTGTATCATGTTTATACTAAAGACTTCCTCATATGTAAAAATCACTGTGGAAACATTATGTGTGAGTAAGGCTGCCTGAAAATGAAAAAATAAATGGAAAAATCATAATGATAATGTACAATCCTAGTGTAATAACTGAAAGGGCAAGAAGCATTTGCATGGACTACTGGAACTAGAAATACCAGCAGTGAAGCTGCCGTCTTTGTCTTTTGTCCTGTTCATAAGGAAATTTGTTACTTTTCTGAAGTGACTTCTCATGCAGATTGCATACTGTATGCCAGGACTTCTTGATTATAATAACTCATTATTTAAATACATTTAAAGAATATGATAGTAATCTCATTCTGTTTGTAAATTCTTTCTTTAGAGCTTACCTTCTTTCCTCATCCACTCTAGTGATCAACAAAATTTTGACAGAAAAACTTCTGACTTCAAAAGATTGAATGTTTCAGGTGCATACTGTGTGTATAATTTGCACTAACCACCTTTAATTTCTCATTCTTATTAGTCTTTGATCATAATAACAACCAAAAACAACTCAACACAAAACAAAACAAAAAACCCCCTCCAAAACCAAAAAACTCCCAACAAATCAAATCAAACCAAACCAAACCAAACCACAAATAACAAATAACCACAAACCCCAAACTGAGTTTCTTATCACATGCAAACTATATTTGTAATTTGTTACATGAACCCTTAAACTATGTACTTTGAAGAACTTCATATTGGCTTGTCTACCAATCAGAGAATTTCTCTTCAAATCTGTACATGCCTTGGAAGAGGCATGAACATTTTTTGGAAGATCTTTTGTGAAGCAATTGAATGGATGTAGTTCACAATTAGGTAATATGAATAGAACGAGCTTGATTAGATTTTGTAGGGCTGAATGAAGAACTATAATTGCATTTGTGACAACATCTCACACTAGTTCGAAAATAAATAAAGTTTTTGTGCATTTAAAATCATTCTTAGCTGTACTTGGGCACTGTCTGTATTCCTTGTCTTTTCATCTCATTAAAATGCTGCACTTTCTTTTCTCCTTATTTATACATTACTTCCTTTGATCTTTTGAATTTTAAAACTCCTCAAAATGTTTACAAAGATAAGTATATATCTTATATCAACACTATAATTAATGATTTATGGGTTTACCTCATAAAACAACCTTCAATATCTTTACCACATTTTTTGAAATTATTAAGTTGGTAAACTTACTAAATTTTAGCAAATATAATTCTATAAATTAGACTTGGGTCCATATTTGCACAGCCATTGCTTGTAATGGTTAGAGATTTCTTTTTCCCCAGACCTTACAGGCACATATTGCATATATGCAGGAAATCTGTTGCGTATTATTTGCAGCACTTAAAAATGTACTGAAGTGCAGAACAAGGGTACATTCAGGGACAACTATGTCATTTGTTGTCGAGCTGCAGATAGGGCCATCTAACTTACTACACCCTACATTAATCAAAATATTAGTCCTCAGAGATTTTCAATATTCTATTTTCTCAGCAGCATTAATTTGATAGAACAATGTGTGTGTAACTGTGTGTATGTGTGTGTGCACACATATGCATTAGCATACATGTGTGTTTGTGTGCTGGGTAGGTTTTCCGAATGGAACTAGGAGTAAAACAAGATTTCAAGAGTAAGGGTATAACTTGCAACTAAAGGAAAACAAAGAAATTATTGTTTCCAAGTTTACAGGCCATTCAAATGGCACTGTAGCAATTTGTCTTCAGAGATGGATGAAAAGATTCTGTAAGGATTTTGCTGTCATATTCATTCTCTTCATAAATGATACTTAAGCAGTATTAAGCAAAAAAGTATGTTTCAAATATCTTACTGTCCTATTTTTCCCCCTTCTTTTCTAGTTCATACATGGTTTAGACCATGTATGAACCTTGCTGGAAAACGAGCAAGGGTTGTGCAGATCCAACTAGCCATCATTAGATGTGTCTAGTTTTTCAGAGGAGTTTCTAATATTTCTGGGATTCTAAAAGATTCGCTCAATGCAACAGCATGCACAAGTTGCTCAGGACAGACAAGGAGTGTAAGCGGTTGATGACAGTTTTTCATCGTTCCATTGTCAACAGATATTTAATACAAAAAGTAACTTTAACCAGGAAAATATGAAGATGAATACAGTACCTGAATGTGTCCTGCACACATATATCTCTAGCCACAAAAACTAATATAGTGCAGTTGAGTATCTCATGCTTAATACCATATAATCTGGACTATAAATTTGCCTTTCTGTACCTGCAAGCGTGCAAATGAGGAAAACCAACCCTGAGCATAACATTACCGCCAAAGCACAAGTTTAAGATGGAGATCAAAGTAAGGTCTTACATATTTCATACTTTCATGAAAGATGACAAGTATTATGTAAGTAATTATTTAAGACTAATTTACAGTCCTACAGTGCATTCTAATACCTTGTTGTGAAGAAAAAATAATGTCTAATTTAAGATTTAGTTAATCTTTCCCCATCAAACAATTCTTTTGTTTGTTTCCTTAAATAGGTGAGTGGATATCAGAGTCCAAACTGAAAATCGGCAATATTTATATTGCTTATAAATATTTGCTTTGTATTGCAATGTTTTGACACGCTGTTCATAGCGTTATAGCTGAATCCTGACACTTCTTTTCTCTAAATACACAGATATCTCATTGGTCTTTTTGTTTGTTTAGTTGCTAGTAAATTTAACCTTCATGAAGCGATACTGCTGTTTTCAGTCTACTTGATAAAGTTTATTGTGGGGAGAGACATGACCACTTGCAAAAATGCCCGAAGTCTTAATAAGATGATTTATTATGCAGACTCTAGGGATCAAGCCAAGAGAACTGAAGTAGAGAAGGTGTCAGTCTTGCTGACAGACTACAGAAATAAGTGGAACAACGTATCTTAGCTGCTTCATAAATACACACTTGTTTGTTTAGTTGTGGTTGGCATAGGTTTTTGTTTGAAGAAAACTGAATAGACTTTGAAGTCTTAAAGATACTGAGACACCTCAAAATTTCACACATACCAGACAGCTCATGAAAGCTGGTCCTGGGAGGTTTTTTTTCATGCTGTCTATGTTTCTATTCAAAATGAAATCTAACAATAGGAGTTTTCAGACAGTATGTTATATGTGGTGGGAATTGGTTTGGGGTTTTTTTGTACCTTATTGCCTATTCTTACTACTGCTAAACAATGCTTATACTTTTTGAGAATGTCCAGATGTAAACCTCATCTACACAGAGAGTAAGCTGCACCTAATAGTGATAATCTAAATATTTAAATTAACATTTTAATTATTATTTCTTCCTGTGAGGAAAACTCTCTTCCATCTAGTAGGTATGTAGGTATGGTTTGTCTTCCTTTAGTGCTCGCCTTTTTTTTTTTTTTTTCCCCTTTGGTAAGTCAACCTGAAAGTATATATGTATAGTTTGTGTAAATCTAAGTGACTGCAGTGGACACAGTTAATGCCTAGCTCTGGTTTAGAGATGCACTAATCTGAAAGCACTTTGCCAGCAGGACATTTGAAAAGCATGATTTCCACTTGGCCTTAGAAAACTACTACAAGAAGTGCTGATGTATTTTAGTAACATGAGTAGGTGCAGCCAAGATATTTTTGTCAGAAAGTGCTGCAGGCATCATTTGCACTGTTTTTCTTTTTCCATCCAAACTGAAAGAGTTATTAGAAGGGTTCTTTAATTACCTCACCCTGGGATCTAGCTGAACCAAATGTGTTGTTGGAATCAGCGTGTCTACTTCCCTGCTATGGCTAGGCATGTCACAATTATGAGAAATGTATTTTAAGATGAACAGAAATACTAATGGCCATATACTCTCCAAGAAACCTGGGTTTTGAAAGCATCATCAGTAATAAATCTAAGTGTTGTAACCACAGCTGTGGGGAAGTAAACTTGTGAGAAAAACAAACACCACTTCAATCAGAAAGTATCATTTTGTCATGATAATTTTCTTAAATGCAATCACATTTGCTGTTTTGTCTTCTTTCCCTGTCACTGACCAGAAGGCAAACCCTGCCACTAATTTGCTTCCTCCAGTTCCATTGCTACATGCTTCAAGACTTGCTTTTCTATATCTAACACACTTGCCTAGTTTGTGAAATGAATAAATGTATCAAACAATCTACCATTCAATTAAAAAAACAAAAGTCGTAAGCAGGGGCCATTCACCTAAGAGTTGGACTCAGTGATCCCTGTGGTTCCCTTCCAATTCAGAACATTATGTGATTCTGACACTTCTAAAGTACAGACATCCTTTTGAGACGATAAAATACACAGCAACAGAACTTCCCAGGAAAGACAGCATCTGTAGAGCTGACTTAACTTTTTATGATACATTTCTAGCTGGGTGTTGTTCCTGAGGCTTCAAATTATTTGGAATTGCAAGCAGCTACATTTTAGAGACAGAAAAGAGGAAGTGAAGTCTCTGCTTCCCTTGGATCCACTTCCCTAGCCCAGTTTCAAGAGAGAAAAATAAGAAACTGAACTTTGAAAAATCACATTCATAATCTTTCAAATCCTTAACTCTCTTTACAAAAAGCAAAGTAATCCACGGCTCAAAACTGCAACAATGCTGTTAACTGGTTTTACGAGAACTCTAGAAACTTTCTCTTGAAAAGTATTCACTTTATTGCTTCATTTTTTCAATAACATTAATTTAAGACAAAGTATATTTTTTATTTCTTTTTGGTCTGTGGAGAAACATTTTAGAAAAACTTCTTTTGTATAAGAATCATGGCTGTTGGCAGCTGGTTGCAGCAAAATTAGTATTCTAGTTGAAATCTGGCATCTGGGAGTCCCTTGACAGCATTTTCCAGACTTTGGAGCTTGTCCTCTCATGCATTGTGAGAGAAGAAACATTACTCTTGTTTTCAAATAGCTGTTGTGTTGAAAGCCAGAGGTATTTCACCCAGCAATGAAATGTAGCACAGTCCATCACTCTTACTGAGATGTCTCTTGCTAAAGCTCTGTTAAAGTGTCCAGAATTAGACAGGCCACAGAATCTGCCATGGATATTTTATGTGGAAGTATGAAGACCACTGTGCTTAAATTGGTGCTGCATCTAGTACTGAATGTGTATAACTAATTAAAAAAAAAATAAAAAAGTAAAACACTTGAAAAGTCTTTTCAATATTTTCAGTTCAGAATTCAATCTCACAGTCCATGAAGCTTGCTGTGAAAAGTTCTGTGCTGATCTAATTAATTCTTCAAAGTGAACTATTATTTGTTGGAAAAAAACCTGTATAATATTTTCACTAGAGTAAGCATTTGTTGTGCTCCTGGGTATTCATAAGTCTTTGTACATACTTTCAGTATGTACATACAGTCTTTGTAAATACTTTCTGCCTCAACTAAATCTGGATTTGAAAAAGACAGTGTGAAAAACTCAGCTGTTTAGTATGCCAAAAAATCCAATCTTCCATGTTCCTTGAGTTACTGAGGCTTCTTATGCCTAATTATTGGGCTCCCGTGCCCAGATTTCAGTATGTTCCTATGTACCTAGAAGGGATAAAGCCTGCAGTACAGTCATTTAATGTTGAAGAAAGTTCAGGATTGAAGGATTCTGAAACGATACTTTGTGATGTGGTTTTCTGTTCTAAGTTCTTCTTGAGAAATGGCCAAACCTTCTGTAATTTCTTAAAAATGTTTGAATTATAACAGCAAAAGAATTCCTGTAAGACCTGAGTTTGAAATATAAATAATGTAATACAGATTTAAAATTTGGCTCATCAGTGCAGTCAAAGCTGTAAAAAAAAAAAAAAGGAATGGGATTTTTTTAGTTGTTGTTTTCTTGGGTTTCGTTTTGTTGTATTGTGTTTTTTCCACCTCCCCACATCATTCTGTAGAATATCTGAAAGACTAAAGAGATTCCAAAATAATTTTTCAAATTAAGCTTAGCAATGGAATTATATTCAGTAATGTATAATGCTGAATACTTTATTCCAATGGGAAGTTATTTGAGGAAGGCTGAAAGTATGACTACTAAAGAAGCTAGTGATATCTTTGGCACTTTCTGAGGTTTTTGGTGCTGGTAAACTGTATATGTAAAACACATGGAAACCCAGGGTGCCAACAGAGAATATCTTAAAGTTTCTTACTTCTGAGTCTCACACTGACGGCTTCTGACATGGCTAGATATGCCCAATCTGCCACGAGTATTCATGTACTCAGAAAGGATAACAGTAGTGATGTTGGAAATCATTAAAAAGAACTTTGTGTAACAAAACCAATTCTTGAAAATTCAATTGCATCTAGGGTTGATTCTTGACTAAGGGGATCACTTAGGGGTTTTTCTACCAGGCCCAGAGATAGCTTAATAAGCTTGCAGTTTGTACAATTATTGTCTGCTGTTAGAAACCCAGAGAGGAATCAGTAAGTTCTCAGGGTCTTTGAATATGTCTGATTTAAGAATAAATTTTAGTTGTTTGCATGTCTCCTGTGTCAAGCTTGGGGATCCTCATATAATTTTAAAAGTTTGTTGAAGTTGTTTATCACTGATGGATGATTTTACTGTTTATTCTTAAAGTTTTAAACCCTATTTGTAACAAGGAAATGGAATTTTCTCACTCTACCATAGTGTAGTTATGTAGCATATATGCATAAATACATATATGTATCTTTTTTCATATACATTGTGTATCTATAAACACACATGTGTATATATAAACATACTCTCTATATATATACAGTAGTATACATTGTACATGTACAATGACCTGAATGTCAGTAAGGCAGGCAGAAAGAAAGAGTGAATGTAGCTGTGCCTGGAGGGATTGAAAAGGTGGTGTGTGTATATATATGTGTGTGTGTGTGTGTGTGTGTGTGTGTGTGTACATATGTACCTGTGTTTGCATATATATCTCTGTGTGTGTATATACATATGTGTATAGACCTGTTGAGCTTGTGCTGCTGAAAGGACATATGCTGAAAAAGAATGGGAGAGGAGAGGTAATCATCATTCATAGAATCATCTTTTAGGAAGTCATTCAGGAAAAAGCAAAATATAGCTAACAACAGATATAAAAATTTACTGTTATCCATTATAGTTTATGAAAAAGGAAGGCCAACCTATTAAATTATTTTTACTTGATATCAGTCTAAAAGAAAAAAATTACAGTACTTTTAAAAAGGTCACTGAATTTACATTTTTTTGGTATGATATTAGATCTCATAGAGGCATGGATAAGTTTTAAAAAGTAGTATTAGAGAAAAAAGCCTGGTTTGGAGGCTGTTACAGAAGGCTGTTATGTGTTATTTCAGTTTTCACTGAGGATCACGATAACTACTCAGTTTCACAGCATTTCTAAGTATATCCATAATTCCTTACCCATAAAGATCTTGGTTAAATTTTATTTATGAGTCTCTACAAGAATGACTTTAGGATAAGGCCATTTCTTATATACAAAGAATAATATGGTTACTTCTATCTCTTCCTTAACCCCCATATTTTTAAATCAACTCAAGTAATGCATAGTTTTTAAAAGCAAGACTCTTACTGCACCACATGTTCTTCCATGACTTTGGTGCTGGTGGTAGGTAGCCAGCTCTTTACAAAGCACTGAATCTGTAATACAGTTGTGTTATTCACACAATTGCTTTTTATGAGCTGGCTCTGAGCCCATGGTATAAGTGTCTCTGTTTGTACTAGCTCAGTGGTGCACACGATGACATAATTGTTTCTTGACTAATAAACTATAATGTGAACCACATGGACTGTGAAAATTTAATTTACAAGCTAAGTGGTCACTTGACCATGAATTGAAGACTCTGCCACATGGAAACCAAAGATCTGATCTACATGGTAGTGATATGATCTCTTGTGCTGCTGGCAAAGGGAAGGGCTTCTGAGAGATCCTAACAGGAGAGCAATATGGGATTAATACTGTATATTTTCTTAGCACAGAAACAACTTATCAGGGACTGTGACAAGATGAACTCAAATTTTATCACTGTTTTCATTCTGTTCAGGCCAGATGAATTATTTTAACAACATAAATGAACAGTCTTAAAACGTGAAACAGATATCCTTTCAGTGTACTTGCAAATAAAAGTAATTTAAACCTGTGAAATTATTAGAGACTCTTGAATAATATGAGCTTTTTCCAGGTTCATAATTAATATAAAATTGAAGATGTAGTTGGATATTTAAGATGCACAATTTGTTTTTTAAAACACTTCGAGATTTTCTTTCACTTAACATTACAGAACTGCCTTTTCTTGTGTCTTCCTTTAAGAGATAGTTAACCATGTAAAATCACATCTTTCCAGGCACCTCCAGGCAAAATGATAAGTGTAACTCAACAAGTTTTTTACACACTGAACATCATCACTGATCAAATTAATCAAAAATTAAGTTTGGGTGGGGTTTTTTATTATTATTATTTTTCTTTTACTAGGCAACGTGATGTCTTGTGAAGGATTAGTACTGACTATTAAAAATGTGTATAAATTGCATTTTATTGCAAATTTTTTAACTTGTGAAGACATATTAATGATGTCTAATTGAAAGACTGATAATGCTATTTTTTATTTTTTTTGCTGCAGCTAGTTCTTGTGCTTGGAAAACACATAAAAAAATTCAGATTTCCTACCTGTTGTAGAAATACAAGCTGTAATTAAAAAACAAAATGGAGATTACATGGGTTTCTGGACCAAATAGTCTGATGAGTCTGAATCACTGAGTGTGTTTCCTAACAGCCTACACAGAATCTTCCTGAAGTTCGTAATGAGGGAAATGGGGGAGAGAGGATGACCCCTTGTGCTGTCCAGTTTCAGGTCAAACTAACTGTTCTTGTAGGGAGAAGCAGTACAGACTGGTTTACTCTGCAGAAAAATTACCTATCAGACCTCATGTACAACAGAAGCCCTTATTTGGGTGGGTCTCTCCACAGAACTGTGATAAAATCTGAGTTTCCTATCACAGGAGAACTTCAGTAAGTCTCCATTTCTATTTTCAGATGAAAAAAATAAGTTCATTTGTTTACTTTTTCTGAAATGGATCAGCCTGGGGCATAATTTTTTTGTGCCATGCTTTTTGAGTAGAACACCTTCAGTGGCTAGGGAGCTCACAACACTGCTTCTTCTGTGCTAGAAGACCTTTCATGGTGATGTCATTCAATAGAATTTTGCTACATTCAATAGAATTCAATAGAAAAAATGTATGCATATCAATTTTTCTATTCAGACATATTTAATATATCTTGGTAAAACTTTTTTCAGTAATTTTGACTTTCTATAGTTAACCCACCGTTAATAAGTGTCGTGTTACCTGGAGATTCAACACCATAAAGCTCCTTACCTGCACCGTAATTCTCTGACCTAACTGCTTTTTGCTAGTTTCTTGATATAGATCTGATATGGCAGATTTTTGTTTTAAACTCTTAATCATCATCAGATAAGTCTGCCATCATGGGAATTTTTCTACTATAACAGCTATTAAGCCAGAATAAATATTTTATTGTAAGCACACACAGCATGAGTCCTTAATGTAGTTTCATCAAGAAGTCACGATATGGCAAAAGACTCTTGCATGCTTTAGTTAAAACACACATTTATGGGTCAGTGAAGAAAGTAGCTGACAATAAGAATTAGAAAAATATTCTAAGGAATAATTAAAACAAACCTGAACAACTCTTTTTTACTGGGTAGCTTTTTGAATAGAATACTGTTCTGAAGTATCTCAGATTTTTTATCTTAGAGTCCAAACAGAGAGGTACTACCCTATATTTTTTCCTCTGGTTTTCATTTGAGAATCTTGACAGCTTTGGTTCTTTTGAAAGAGATGATGACTGTGAAAAAGAGCAACAGCATTGTTTGTAGCAGAAGACATAGGCGAGATCTTCGGTTTTTCACATCAAGCAGCTCACAGCATACAGAATGATCAAGTTTGGTAGGGACATTTGGAGGTCATCTAGTAAAAGCACCCTAGTCAAGCAGAGGGGCCCAGTGCAGGCTGACCAGGACTATGTCCAGGCAGCTTTTTAATCTCACTGTCTGCTCATCGAGTCCATATTTAATCAGTGTCTCTAAGTAGAAATTAGAAAATGACTCATCTACCAAGCCAGTAATAGTCATAGAAATTTTTCCATTTTAGTCATGTACTTTCTCAAGGTCCTTGGATTTCTGAAGGCTGGTCCTGCTACTAAAAACTGAGGTGAGGAAGGTATTTATCACCTAAGTTTTTCCTCTGTCGAGGCTCGTGACCCATTTAGCAGCTGGTCCATGCTTTCTCTAGTCTTCCATTTGCTACCCATCTATATATAGAATTCCTTCTTGCTTCCTTAACCATCCGCCACCAGATTCAACTCCAGATGAGTGTTGGCTTTCCTACCAGTGTCTCTCCAAGCTCCAACAGTGTCTCTACCATACTCATTACTGCTTCTAGCTACTATATTAGTCATTGCTATGTTTGAGTTTTGCTAGGAGCATCTTGCTTATTCATGCAGGTCTTGTTACAATTTTTAATTTTGCTTGATGAAATGGGCTGCTCATGAACTTGTAGGAGTTGATCCCTGAATTTCACCATTTCCTCAGACCCCTGTTCCCCCCAGAGCTTTATCCCATGTGACAGTTTCAAGCACATCCTTGAAGAAGCCAGGATCTGTTCTCCTTAGGTCCATGGCTATGATCTTTCTTTTTACCCTTTCCTCTGTTACCAGAATCCTGAAGTCTACCATCTCATGGTCACTGTAGCTAAGGCTGCTTTCAGCCTTCAAATCCCTAAGCAGATCTTCTTTGTTTATAAGCTGAAATTTTTATTAATAGAGATCTGCTCCAGAAAGGTCAGCATCTCCTCTGGCTGGCAAACTAAAATATTCTGGGTTTGTCTTTTGGTCCTCTAAGCCATACATATTGTTTACGTCTACAACTATGTATATGTTTTTAGTTCTGCTCACATTTCACTTCTGTGATATCAAGACCTACCTAAAGATTGTTTTGTTACCTGACAAACTCAGAAGCTCACTTCTCACTATAGATTTAGGTGTTTTGTTGTACTAATTTTACAGGGTGCTTATGTTGCCCTGTTACTTGTAAGTTTCTGTGTATTATAGAACTTTACCCTCACAAGCAGTGACTGTTTGGGGTTACTTAAATAGCTTGTAAACAAAATATATCTGCTGTTTCTCTGATGTGAAATATTAGAGTGGATGTTAATATATGGGACAATGGAATGGATCCCCAGGAAATTATTGAATTATTGGACCAATGTATTGTTATTTGGTTGTAAATTGCTAGCTTTGACAAAACATTATAAAGATCCATTTCTTTTTTTTTCAGTCTGAGCTTTCTACTCAGCAGCAAGAATAGTTATCATTATCATAATCAGCTTACCAGTTATTAATAAATAGCATGTTTGTAAATTGACTGATAAAAGACAATTTTTGTTCTCTAAAAAATCACTGATGATTTTTTTTTTTTTTAATGTTAAATGAAGACCTTTATCTATAAAAGAAAAACCCTTGAATATCTAAATCTTAAGTGATGAAATCCAGGCTTAATATGTCTGTTTATAATTCATTTCTCTCATCCTGCAATGTGCTCTGTCTTCTCAATATACTTTCAGTGCCCAGCATGACAGATGTTCTTAGAAGATGGTTCTCTTTGTTTCCAATAGAAAGGAATTATAAGAATGCAATTCCCTATAGAAGAAAACTGGTTCAAGTCTCATGCTTAATGCTTCAAGCAATGCACTACTTCCCCAAGAACCTAATAGGATACATTAGTCTCTAAAGGGATTATATATGGAAACTCTATGAAAGGGCTAGTTCTTGTAAGGTTGAGAGAAATGTTTTTGTTGGAGTTTTTGCAAGTTTATGCTACAATTAAAATAGTTAGACATGACTATCTCTGAGAAGCCAACACTTCAATATGGTATCTTTTCCAAGTCATAGAAGAGGTCTTTATAGTTTGAAGATCATTAAATGCCTCAATTGTCTTCTAGATTAGTTATTCCTTAGTTTAGTCTTAAATCTATGTTCTAATTTTGCACATAATTAGTTTGCAGTAATGTGAAACACTGATTTTGTTTTCTTCAAGTATCAAGGACAGAAACATCTGCTGAACAGAAGTTCCTTCTTTTTAATGCCATAACTGATGCAAAGAAAACTACTATCCATCTTGCAAATATTAGAAGTAAACTTTCAAGTACTTGCCCCTGGAGGGTTTCTAAAAGCCTAGTCTTGCACATCTGTCAGCCTCACAGCTCTTTCTTTGTCTCCGCTTCTTCTTCCTGCTCTATTCTTCTGTTTCCGTGGGAGCTTTTACTTTCTCTCTCATTCTTTCTCTTTCTCTATTCATTGCTTTCCATAAATTTCTTCCAAATGTACTTACGTGAAGCCTCATATATAAATTGCTGTCCCTTCTACCCTGTAGAGAAATTTGTATGATCCAAGAAATTGAATAGATAGCTCTTTTCTCTATTGGTTAACCATATATTTTTAACAAAACAGAATATATAAAGGATGTAATCTAAGAGATAAACAGACAAACAAAAATGCATTAATATCTAATAAGGATTCCTTTAAGAAGTGAGAGAATTGCTAATGAGGAAAATCTTGCCTGCAAGAAAGAAAGCCACTCAGCTTTGTAAGATAGAACTTGCAACAGCTAGTGTAAAAGATTGTTTATATATGAATTAAAAAAGACTCCAAATTGTACCTTTAACTAATATTCCTGAATTCAACATGAGATTAGTGAGATTTGGTTGGGCTCTTTTTTCATGATCTCACCCCATGTATTTATAGGTGCAATCAAAGCAAAATGCTGGAACACATTTGTCCCAATACAGGCACCCTGAAAAATCTCTCTCTGACTAAATTATACAGCTGTCAAACTTTAGAATGTGGGAAGGACAGCTGAAACATTGTTTACTCTTAGATCTTTTGCACCAACTATTACTAGGATAGCTATGCTCCACATTGACAAAGAGAAGAAGTTTAACTAGAAAACATTACATTGTTTTATGCTTGCCCTCACTAGTATCACAGAAAAAGAAGTGGTCACAGTGCTTTTCACATTCTCCCATGCACAAGCCCTGCCCAATGAAATCTTGTCCAAAGATTTAAGGGATTTGATGCAGATAACAACTAACATTGCCTTCAATTTCTTGTTAAGATGGAATCAGAACAACATACATATTCTGCTTCACAGTTTCACATTCTCATCAATGTTTCCTTTGTCCCTTCTAGATAATGTGAAAGCTCTCTCATTGGTAAGTCATCCCTAGGCAATGCTCAGCCTCATTATTCAACTCTGATGCCAGCTGCATCTCTCTCGCCTCTAATAATGTAAGAAATATAAATTCAAGTAGCAGTTGATTTGTCTTTGGGACCCACAAGATCTCTGTAGATATTATTGATAGCAGGAATGATAAACATGTTCATGAGGTTTCTTCAGCCTAGCACTGGTACTCAAATTTTGAGTTACTATTTAAAAAAAAAAAAAAGATTTTTGTATAATTTTTCAGGCTTCCACGTTTCAGTGGTCTGAGTAGCTGTATCTTTACTTTCAGACTGAAAGTATATTTGTAATGCATTATAATGAAGAATAAGGATCTTGATCTGTATGTTCCCATTTAGAGTTCACAGACAGGTCTATTTTAAAATAAATAAATAGATAGATAGAGAAATAAATAAATAAATAAAATCATTGTCTAAGAATGGACCTCTTTAGTAGTCTAAGAAAAAAGTTCTGCATAATGTGTATCATCTTAAAAGCTCTTTTGTTATACCATATTCAATATTTTTAAAACGCATCCTCTCCTTTTATTATTCTGGAAGCTTTTGCATGGTGAGGAACTGTTTATAGAAGTGTGACCCATAGATACAATTCCACTACCTGGGTCAGCACCACAGGCTCTCTGTGGGAATGCAAACCACTTACTTGGGTTTGAATTTTTTTTAATTTTTCTTGTTTTCAACCAAAAGATGTCTTACATTCCAGGAGATGTACTGTGATGCTACTTATAGTAGTTCGGGATTTCTTTACATCTTTTTATGGTAGAGTTTCTATCCAGGTTTGAATGTCTAGCCTGTTCTGTCATACTGAACTTTGTTGTACTGACTTGACCTTTTTGAGATTTTTGCTGTTACTCACAGGGTCATGCAATTGTAAAGAACTGAGGTGGTTGTCCGAATCACAGAATACTGAAAAGGTCAAAGTAGCAATGCAGTCTTAACTGTTTCTCTACTTGAAACTGTATCCACATTATTCTCATTGGTAGACTTGAAATATGCCTGTAAAATGGTCTATGCAAACTCTCGGTTTTGATGGTGAGAGTGATGAAAATGCTAAATCATTCAATCGCTGTTATCCCAAATAGGTTCTTAAGATTTTGGTAAAAGTGGTTTTTTTTGTTTTTTTTTTTTTTTTTTTTTTTTCACTCTTGCCATGTCAAATTAAGGTCATAAGAAAAATTTCACTGTAGACATTTTGGCTATTCATAAAGTTTTCCCACAGCTGAATATGCATTGCATGTTTCCCAGGTGATGCTTATGTCTTGCAGTCTGTATTGTGCAAGACAAGTTGAAAAAATTTTATTCTTTTTCAGTCTACCAGTCTACCATAGAATTAAAACCTATGTGTTTGGGTTTTGATATTTTGCTCTACCACATTGCAATAAGATTTCTCATCCTTAAAAAGCTATATTAAAAACAAACAAACAAACAAAACAAAACAAAACCCACAAAAATCAATGCTCCGCAACCTTGTGTAACTATTGCCTAGTATAGAGCAAACAGTTGTTATTTTATCTATTTGGATATATGAATATTGAATATATAATAGCATATAATCCTCATTTACCATATAAATTATATCTGATTAATTACATGATATTTTCAGTGTTTCATTGGGAGATAAGTGGAATATTCTCCTAAAATTCCAATATGGGCAAAGAAACCCTGCACATTCGAATTGGAACCAATAATTTTCTCTTAAATAAAATAAAATTTCAACAGGCTTGTTATAAATACTACAGTTGATACAAATCTGTGTACAATATCCTGAACACAGTCCAAATTAATATAGAAAGTCTCAAAAAAGATGTATGTACAAATGTTTTAGGCCCAGTTTTTAGAATCTGCCCCTTTTCTCCAGTATTTTGTCTACCATTCCAGGGTCCCTCTGAATCCTAAGTTTGACACCATCTGTCTTTCTCAGGGAGAATAGTGGTGATGAGGGTGTTACAATAAGTCATCACTGTCCAAGTCCTTTGCCTGAAGGTATGTGATGTTTGCAATGCGACTTTGCTCCTCTCTAGTTTTGCATTTGTTTGAATTTATTCCTTATCTTAGTATATTCTGCCTTCCTCTCTTTGATCTCAAGCTCAAGTCCAAAACCTCTGAAACAATATGTTCTGATTAACACAACTTCTGTTTGCTATGCAACAACGACCCAAGGCAGAACTTACCACATGAGATATTTACAGACCTAAGTTGAAACAGACAAGGCAAAAGTCCCTTGATTGCTACATAAATGTTACCATCATTACAGCAATTTAAAACTGGCTCTGAACAATATAGACCTCATCAAGTCCTGAAACTATGCATGGTCATGTCAGTATGAAGCCTGTGACCTTTTACTAGGAATGGTAGAATGGTGAAAACTCTATGGGTGGGTTATAGTAAATATTCACTGTTTGTTTTGGTAGGTTTTGTGGGTTTTTTTAAATTATTTTATTTGTTTCTTTTTTTTTTTTTTAAGAAACAATATATATATATACAATTCCATCTGAACTTTCACCAGAAGAAAAGGACTTACCTGTTATGCAATTAGATTTAATAAATAGGAAGATATTCCCCTTCAAACCCCAGGACAGTTAAACTTTCATCCCTCCTCTTCACACGATATGTGCATGTGGTTACAATATGGGTCTTCTCTGGTGTTCTAATTTGGTGACAAGAGAGTAATAGTCAATTAGAAAACTCAGTGATAATTTTTCTGGGCCTGGTGGAGAGACAGCATCCACTATATCAAAACTGCCTTTAGAAGTATTATTCTAAACATTCTTTTCCACTGAAGGTCAGAGGCAGATTTACAAAACGAATTGACAGCACCCACTACTTCTTCCAGCAACATTGGAGTACAACTCAGAAGTTCTTTTTTTTTTTCCCTGGCCCTTCTTGTTGTGTTATTTTAAGCTGTACAGTAGGTACTGTCATTCATTCAATCAAGACTTTTTTATTATGTTGACAGATTTCTATTTCTTTTGCTGAAGAAGTTCAGTGAATCTGACAAGACTAGTGTCCATATTGTGATGGTGTAAATATTTTTTTTTTCCTTTTTCTACTGAATGCAATCACTGGTTACTCAACATTCACAGTGTAAATTTAGTTATTGCAACCTGAAGAAATTTGAAGTAAGTAAACCCAGAGCAAAAATTATAAAGGTAAGATTAAGAAACCTCTTTCTCAGTATAGAAACAGTTGGATACTTCATGGAGTATTCCTAATCATATATGTATTTCAAACTTATGGGAAGGTCTCATGTTCTTATGAACAAAAGATGAGAAAAGACTTATGCAGGTAATATATAATTCAATTCTGTACAAGTGAAAGATCAATGATTAAGTTCCTGTTAAAATATTTTGGGCACTCGGACTTTTAAAATCTTATTTTTTTTTAAGTTTGAAATATCTGGCAGAATGAACATAAGAATAGGCAAAAAAAAAAAATCCAACAAAGAAACAAACAAACAAACAAACAAACAAACAAAAACAAACCAAAAGCAAAAACAAAAAAAGCCCAAACTGTTTTATTTCGACTAGTATTAAACTTGTTAACACTATACATAGGACATTTTTGCCCCAAAGCACAAATAATAACACATGATATTGTGTAAAATAATATTTTGAGAGTGAGCACAAATGTCTTCAACATTATAAATTAGATTTAATTGGTGCCAAAAGAAAGAACACTCAGAAAACTGTAATTACGTGAAGATTATAGACAAAAGGGGGAAAAAGTGACAAGGCATTTCGGTCTCAACCACTTTTATGGAAGGATGATTTAGTTATATTCTGTACTTCCTCTTGGAGCTTTCCTCAAAAACTGTCAGTACTTGATATGACTTGCCCCAAGTATATTTCATCTCAGTTGTCATCTTGGTCTTCGTATTTACATATATATACAAGAGTGATATTTGTACAAGTGAGACTTGGTGCCAAGTCCCACAACTGGAGTGTGGGGATGGAGGGCTACAGGCTGTTCAGGAGAGGTAGGCAGGGCAGGTGAGTTGGAAGTGTTGTATTATATGTAAGGGAGAGGTTTGATTTCAGAGCTCTTACAGTTAGCATTGATGTGGTTGAGAGCCTCTGAGACAGCATTAAGAGGACGGAAAACAAAGAAGGTGTATTAGTGTATGTTTACCACCAATCACCTAGCCAGGATGTAAGCAGTGATGAGTTATTCCATAGGTAGTTAGGAGAAATTTCAGGATCAATAGCGCTTGTCCTTATTTCAACTTCCAAGAAATAACTGAGAATATCATACTGCTATGGCGAATAGGTCTTGGAAATTCTTGAAGTTTGTAGTAGGTAACTTCTTGTCTCAACTACTCTGAGTACCAACCAGAAAAGGTGCCCTCTTGGACTTGCTACCTGTAAACAGAGAAGGTTGTCATGGTAGGTGTCTGTCTTGGCCACAGTGATCATTAAACTCTTGAGATTAAAATTCTCAGTGTAATTAGAAAAAAGGACAACAACCTGGACTTCATGATAGCAAACTTTAAGCTCAGATAGCTCTGTAGCAGAGTAGTCTGGGAATCTGTTTGAGGGTTTAAGAGTCCACAAGGTGTGAGTCAGTCTCTAAGAACCACCTTTCAGAAGCACGGGAGGAGGCAATTCCACTATGTAGTAAAACAAGCTAAAGGGGAAAGAGACCAACTTAGCTGAAGGTGGAGATCAAGAGTGAAAGAATCTGCATGATCTCTGAAAGTGAGATCAGGCTTTGCATGAAGAGCACAGAGTTCTGCTTCATATATGCATGCAGAAGATAAAAATGGCCAAATTTCAATTTGAGTAGAAACTGGCTAGTTTGATTTCAGATAACAAGGAGGGCTTTTTTTTTTTTTTTTTTTTTTTTAGTATGTTAATACTCTCTATAAAAAATATTTGAGCTGTTTCAGTTTGCAAGGGATATGTTTATATTTCACTGATATCTATGTTAGCTGAATTGACAGGGGCTGTGTTCATTTTTAACAATCAGTATTATCCACATAAATTTTGTATATACTTTATAGTAATATTCATGTCTTTTTCACAAAATAAAAATAAAAATCTATGCTTGTATTAGTGGAAAGGATAGCACTCCTTAGAAAATGAACTTGAATTGTGCTCTATAAGTGTTTTTCACACACTTTGCAACATTTGTTATAAAAATCACAAGTGAAAGAATTAATCTACAGTCAACTGTACTTGATTATAATTTCTCCTGTACTGAATGTTGGATTTGTTAGAGAAGCTGCTTTCTAAATGTCTCTAAAATCTATATGTATGTCTCTGTTTTTATTCAGAGATACATATTGGCTCTCAATCTCTGCCTCATGTTAATTTTTTTGGAGTGAGGAAAGTTTTGTGAGATCTTATGTTTAAAATTTGTGGAGTCTGGAGGATTTTCAAAAGAAAAGTGTTTTTGAGGTTTGTGCTAGAACAGGTGACTCATACTGTGAAGAAATAAGAAGTGGTTGAGAAATGAGTTTTCTATGTTTATTCTTTAGGAAAAGATGATGACTTCCTGTATTTCAGCAATGGCTGGAATTTTTAACACACATGAAAGGCCTAGGCAACAAATCAACAGAAGTTCTGCCTACAGCTTTTTTTTTTTTTCTAGATGTGTGTGCTATACTATAGTTCAGATATTAAAGGTATTAAAAGTTTCTCTTACTTCTTCATTTTAAAAAGAAACTCTTAATTTTCTGTACTTCTTGTCCTGGATTATCTTTGTATCACAAAAGTTCCAAACTACTCCATCCTTTGCACTTTACCTCTAAGTCTGCTTTACATCTCCCCTAATCACCAAAAGGAAGAAGAATAAAAACCCAAACACCTTAATTATCTGCTTTTATTTTTTCCCCAAAATAATAGAATTAGAATGATGTTGTGAAAGACTTACAAAAGTGTAAAATTATGAATGCTTTGAGACAATCCAAAGAAATAAACAAAAAAATTCATTAAATTGCTAGACAAATCAACATTTTGGTGGTGATAATTTTTCATGCTTGAATGAAAAAGGCTTAACTTCAAATAAAAACAACTATTTTTGTGGTATACCACAGAGACTGACAAAGTAATATGAGTATATATGAGACAAAGTTGTGAAAGAGAACATAATAAGAGAAACAAGATTGAATGGGAATATTTTTTTTCCCTTCAGGTTAGTTCAACATAATAATTTTGTTAGACTTGAATTATCATAATTTTGGTTTGACCTGACCAAACCAACAACAACCAGTCAACTACAGAACTAGATAAGGAATTATTGTCAAGTAAAGCCTTGCTCTACTGAAAAACATCCTTTTCTTTTAACCCTTCTTGGAAATACTTCACTGGAAATATAGTTTGTTTCTTCTGTTGTATATCTCTTCATTCTCTCAGGTGATGCTCTATCAGTATATAATTTGCCTTCTGTGCCTGAGTGCCTTTAGCTACAGAATATGTCTCCAGTTGTAAAACAATGTACAGATTTATGCTCCTGTATCAATGATGAGTAGCAATAATACAGCTGAGTAAATAGAGATGACTTTTTTGAGATTGGAAAATGCTGCTGCTTTATAAGAGAACAAAATTAAAAATAAACATTCTAGTGTAACTTCACCGACTTTGGAGACAGTTTGCATGAAGGTCACCAATGTTTGTCTGCCTTGCTATTTTGAAGAACACTGCACTTCCTTCTTATTCTCTTTATGCCTGTTTCAATGTGGTCATCTGTTTTGTTATCCTCTTTCCAAGCTTTGAAAACAGGACTTTTGTTCCTGACAGGCCATTATAAGCTCTGGCTTTAAAGCTAAGTAGGGAGAAATATGGTTAAAAGGGAAAGGGGAAAACCATTGGAAACTAGATTGAAATGAAGTCTCTGCATTAGAGTAGATATTTCTAAGTCACAAAGTTTTCTTCTCGTTTACAAGCTACCCTTCCTTTCTCTGGAGTTACTCTGCTTAGAGTAACTTCTGCCTCTTTAAACCTCTCTGGTGATAACTCTCAGAGGGAATTAACCCAACACTGCCAAGTCCACCACCTAAACCATGTTGCTTAGTGTCACTTCTACATGTCTTGTAGATATATCCAGGGATGGTAACTCCACTACTTCCCTGGGCAGCTTGTTCCAATACTTGACAGCCTCTTCTATGAAGAAAATCTATAATCCAGCCAGTCTTTTACCCATCCAAGAAATGAACAGCTAGTTTATCTAGGTACTAAAGTAAAAGATAGAAATTGTTGTAAAGTGCATCATGAAGGAAACTATCATGAAGCAATAGAATCACGTTTGGCTTATCTTTTTCTAAGCACGTTATTAAATGACTTATGTGTGCTACTCTAAGGTCTGGGCAGACAGTAGAGGAAAGATTGGTGGATGCTATAGTGTACTGGACAGTCAAATCACTACAGAGCAGTGATCAATCTAAATTACTATCTAGGCAGAAATGTATCGGTAGATGAGTGATGATATTCCTCATTTCCTTGTAATTAAGCAATCTGATACTCATCTGATTTTTTCAGTAATAACCTCTGAGCATTCCATTCATATAAATTTCATGGTAAATAGGAAAACTGTTCCATCATTCACACATGTCAGAACCTCTTGAAAATATAGGGTGCTTTTTTCTTTTTTTTTTCTTTTTTATTAGTTTTTTTTTCTTTTGTTTTGTTTGATTGTTTTTTGTTTGTTTGGGTTTTTTTGTTTGTTTCCCAGCCAAACTTAATGATACAGAATTAACAAAAATGTCAAATACTTGAAAGCAAGCTATTAGGTGCATCTGCTATATGAATTCAGTTTTTCTCTCAGCTGCCTTATGCTGCAGGGACCTTCGGATCTCCTTTGGTAACATTCTCATTCTGCTTTGCAACAAATATACCTGTGGATTTTGTCTGTTCCCAAACCAGCTGGGTACTTTAATGTACCTAAAGTAGGTCTGGCAAAGTAAATAGCTTTGTCATTATCTTTCTTCCCTTAACAATAGCTATTTGGGTAAGATTATATTGTATGACCACATCAAACAGAACAGCATTGAAATGAAAGATTTATGAGGTTCATTACAAACCTTTTTTATTCAGTGTTTTGAAACATTGCTACATCTGTCCTGTAACATAAGAGTTTGCAAAAATGATTTTCTACAGCAGTAGGATACCTCCTATGATATCGCTATTTATGTCTGTGCTGAGAGACATGCCTGTAGTAGCAAGACTGTAAGATTGCATACCAATGTCTCAAATCTGTTTTCTTACCAGAGTCTTTGTAGAAGAAATAAAATATAACCTGTGTTATAAGCCAGTTCATCACAGTAGAGAATCCAATTTTCACAAAATTGTTGGGAAAACGGTCAACCTGCTTAGTGCAAGGGATATACACAGCCTTGTAAATGTTCGCATCTTCAGACTGAAATCTCTTTGCAATGATGAGACAGTGGAAATATTTTAATCTTTTGATAAGATCAGTTACTTGTCATGTGTTATCTGAGACCAGGTAACTGTTGAGCTTGAAAATCCAACAAAAAAATCCAGATTGTGTAGTTTAATATAGCTCTAAAATTCCTTTTTTATTATTTCATTTCATCACTTTTAAGTTCATTCTTCTTTGATACCTTATTTCGTCACTGATTTCTGTCAGAAAAATATTTGAATTATCACAGAATCACAGAATATGTTGAATTGGAAAGGACCCACAAGGATCCAGCTCCTGGCTCTGTGTAGGACCATCCCCAAGAATCACACCATGTGTCTGAGAGTATCATCCAAACCCCTCTTGAACTCTGTCAGGCTTGGTATTGTGACCACTTCCCAGGGGAGTCTGTCCCAGTGCCCAACTACCCTCTGGGTGAAGAAGCTTTTTCTAATATCCTTTTTTTAAACCTCCCCTGACACAACTTCAGGCTATTCCCTTGGGTCCTGCCACTGGTCAGCACACAGAGGAGATCAGTGTCTGCTCCTCCTCTTCCCCTCACAAAGAAATTGCAACTGCAATGAGGTCTCCCCTCAGGATCCTCTCCTTCATGCTGAACAGACCAAGTGACCTCAGCCACTCTTCATACAACTTTCATCCGGCTTCCCCTCAAGGCCCTTCACCATACGGCTTTTTCATGGCTTTTTTTTTGTGTTTTTGTTGTTGTTTTGTTGTTGTTGTTGTTGTTGTTTTTTGGTGGTGGTGTTGTTTTGTTGGGTTTTTTGTTTGTTTTGGGTTTTTTTCTCTCTCTTATGACCTCAGTGAGTATATTCTTGATTTACTTGCTCGCTTCAGTCTTAGATAACGCGATTAGTCCATGTAACTGCTCTATGACTAACGATAGTAAAAGTAATTGGAAAGTATTTTGCCACCTGAAATAAGTGCTTTTTGACTGTCATAGAGCATGCTTGATGAAAACGGCTTGCTGAAGAGTTTTCAGTGTTTAAACCATTTAATGGCCAAGACAATTACTAAATAATGGATTTTTTTCTTTTTTCTTTTTTTTTTTTTAAGGAGTAAATCTGGAACAAGTCATCAGAAGTTACAGTAATCAGTAAAATAATGTAAGACATGGCAAAGAACAGAACTGGTAGGAATAAGAAAGCATAACTTTTGCAGGAAATATCAGCATTGCTTGGATAAAGATATCCTGTCTTGCAAGGGTGCTATAAGTCAATAAACACATAAAAAGTTATGAATGCATACATATTCAGCAATGCATGAAACATTAAATTCTTGGGGTTGAGTGACTGGAAAGCTACCTGGCAGAAAAGGACCTGGGGGTACTGTTCAACAGCCTTCTGAACGTGACCCAGCAGTGCGCCCAGGTGGCCAAGAAGGTCACTGGCATCCTGGATTGTATCCAAAAAAATGTGGTCAGCAGGACCAAGTAAGTGATCACTCCTCTGTACTTGGCACTGGTGAGGCTGCATATGTGTTCAGTTTCGGACTCCTCACTACAAAAAGGACACTGAAGTGCTGGAGTGTGTCCAGAGAAGGGCAACAGGGCTGGTGGAGGGCCTGGAGCACAAATCTGAGCAGCTGAGGGAGCTGGGGTTTTTAAGCCTGGAAGAAAGGAGGCTCAGGGGGGACCCTATGGCTCTGTGCAACTGGGCTCAAGTTGTTTCAGGAGAGCTTTAGGTAGAATACTAGGAAGAATTTCTTCATGGAAAGGGTTGACAAGCATTGGAATAGACTGCAGAGAAAAGTGGTGGAGCCACCATCCCTGGAAGTGTTCAAAAAGTGTGTGGATGTTGAGGTATAACATCAGTGTGAACACTGAGGTGGTGCTGGGTTGACGGTTGGACTTGATCTTAAACCTTAACAAGTATGATAGTATGATCTATTTGCCTAAATTTCCTCAAACCGTATTTTTCAGATTTCTCTTTCAAGACACTTAAAGAGTATAGGCAATTATGCTTTCAGAGAGAAAATCTTGGCATAATTAAAAAGTAGCTTAGAACAGAGCACAGGATCAAATGTTGTTAAAGGAGGTCATCACAAACAGTGCACAGGAACTTTGTCTAGGAGATGTCATGTTCAACATATTAAACATTATTAGGAAATGGAGAGACTACTGAGGTAATTTTGTTAAAAAAAATTGTGATAATTTAAGGTGGTGTAGAAAAGGGTTAATGATTAAGAATCACCAAAGATTCTTAAGAAACTGTGTGACTGGTCAGTAAAACGGCAGATATTTTGTATTGTTAAATGTCAAGTAGTGCACATGAGAAGGGAACATTCCTAATTCATGTATAAAATTATTTTCTCTGAGTTGATGATTATCACTCAAGGGTGAGATCCAGGGCTGTAATAGAAAAGCCTATTATACAAGAATAATAATCAGCAACAATTAAAAAATCAAAGTGCATGTCTGAAACCATTGGGAAATGAAGATAAAATAAATCTAAACCCCACTGTTACACTACTGTTCAAATGCAAATTTTGAATGGGTTTCAATTACAGTGAATAGTTTTGTTTCTCTGAGTCTAGGTTCCCGGGTCTAGAAGACTGGAGAGAATACAAGCAAAAATGGCCAAGGTTATAGAAGAGCTGCTACAGACTGTCTAAGTATCAGTCTGATCATGAAAGGTCAGACTGATCAGTGGTCATATTTGCATCACGTTGATTGATTGTTATTTTCCTGTGGGCTTTTTTTTTTTTTCCTTTTTCTCCCTTCACACAGTAATATACCATTTTCTTGACCCATAAGTTTGGAAATTAGTGTTCTGTGTAATGGAAGTGTTAAAAAACACATCAGTCATCAAGATCTGTTTCAAACTCCAAAGGACATTTATATTGACTTTGATCAGTAAGTGTCAGCCAATGGTTAGTTCTTCTTCATTAGTCATTGTCATTACCTTTCCAAACAATTGGCCCTTACCAATTATACCCCACATCAGCTGTGAGTGCACAGTACCTTAGTATGTAGTAGTTTAGCTGTGATGGCTGAGGATCTTGATGATCTTTGTGATCAGCTTTGAGGAAAACCTGAAGCAAAGTAAACATCATCTTTCTTTCCCGTCGTTTCTCATTCATTGTTGATTTTTCTGTAGTCCTGACGCCTTCCACAAAAATAAGAGCGTGGCCTCATCTGGCCATCACAGAGACTGCTTTAATTTTAAGACAAGGACTTCTTGTGTGTCCATTGGTATCTTTCCAACTATCTCTAGAGGATAACTCCTGTTTCACATGGTATGCCTACTGTCTGTTCTAATTCCATTGTTCTTATCTTGCAAATTTTGCTATTCTTACATGTTTTTCTCGTTATAATTTCATTGTTTATGAAATTCTACCGCAAACCTCTATTTAGTATTTGGATATTATTTATTGCGTGTAAACTTCTGCTTAACTTCATTACAAAATGTTATACACTGTCACTGGTTAATCTAATTCAGAGTGCTATTTTATGTCTTCAAAGAAAGCAAATATTGGTTACATTCTGCTTAGTATACTTTGACTTTATGGGAACAAGACACCTCTACATTGGCTGTACAAATACCTCCTGAATTCCTGAAATAGCACATTGTCCTGTGCAAGAAGAGGAGTTGTTAAATCTTGTTGCTTAATTACTCATACAAGGTAGAAAGGTAATCCACAAGTAAGAAGCCCCAAAGGAAGAGAACAAAATGTTGGTACAATCCTTACCACCTATGATAGCTCAAGATATTCAGCAGTGAGATGCCTGAGAATGAAATTTTTCAACTTTTATAGTGATGGATTGAAACTACAGCTTCTGGTAAAAAATTTAACTACAATTATTTTGTTATTTGAACTTGCAAGAAGCTTGCTAATGCTTGAGAGTATTAGCTCACAGCAACTGTGAGTGTAAGACCCTATTCCACCATCTTTTATTCACTTTGTTGATGGTTTGAAAGGCTGAAGGAATTGAATGTCTTTCTTGCACAAAATCCTGTATTGCATCTCAGTTTGGGCAATCCTTGTGTTCTCAGAAAAAGTTTTGATCAAGCTTACTGTGACAAAGTAATAGGATAAAAAATTCAATCTTTTTCTAAATGACTTTCCACAAGCTGCATTTACTTTCCAAGACCTGATAAAAATAAAATAGATATCTATCTAAAAAGAAGTAAACTGTATCTATTGGTAGAGGAATTCCTGGAGGATTAAAACACTTTTGTCATGAAATTACAAAATATCAGGTTTTAATTTTCTCTGTTTCCAGATGTGAGTCAATAACTTATGTTTCTGACATAGCTTATGTTTCTGGCATTTAAACATCAGCTCTCTTATGAACTTCTACTGCTATAACAAGGACTGGAAGAGATATGTTAAAAGGTGTTGCATATAACATGCTCATAAGAACATGATTTTAGGTACAAGGATGTTCTCTGAATTAATGAGATTAAAATCAGACTGCATTCTAATGTACTGATTAACAAAGGAAAATATCAGATTCCTTGTTTAGCAACTGCTATTAAGTTTGATCAGTTATAAACAGCTCATATGTTACAGCTGAGATGACTCACTGATTAATTTCTATTCATCAGTCAAATAATCAAGCATGCTTATTTTGATTATTCTGTACTCAGAATTATTATAAAACAGTAAAAGCTTTCCATTATATTTCACATCAGACCTGCCTGCTAGTTTTCTGTGCAACTGATAATAATTGCATGCTTAGGTGTTCAAGGGGTCTGACTCTACATCAATGCCCAGAATGCATTTCAGGTTCAGAGTTACAAACTGGGATTAAATATAAGATAGATTCACAGAGATGATGCTTCTATAACTTTCTTTAATCACCATTTAATTTTTTTTATAGCTCACTAACTCTGAGATGCAGAGATAGAGCTCTCTGCATCTCTTCAGTAGATGACGCTGGGGAAACCGGACCAGCCATATTGAGGGTCTTCTGAAACAGAGCTGTAGCACACAGATTTAAGAGAAGTTTAACTTGTTTCAGTGATTTACTCAACTCTTCTGAAAATTTACTTGTCAGAAGAATTCTGAAGGTACTTCTATTTCTTACCTCCAAACCTGAAAATTTTCTATGAGGTTGTATGGACTTTAAGAGCACAGTTGCCTTTTGCAAACACTGTTAAGACCACAGAAGGATTTTTCCATGAGATAAGCACAGAAGGGAGCAACAGTATGGTACTAACTCTAGGCCCGGGGAGGCAAGATCTGGTTAGCACATCCTGGGCAAAGCACCCAGACAAAATTCCCACTGTGGCAAACTGTGTAAAGCAGTAACTACTCATACACATATCACCAGTCAAACAGGGATTACCCCAAGTTATGGGACAGATGGCATCTACAACCATTGAAGCCTCTGCATTGAACCCTCTGTGGATACCTGGAACTTAGACTATAAATTGAGCCACTGTGATGAAAACTTGTGATAAGATAAATGGGGTACTATTGTCTGACTGTTATCTCAAACTTAGGGGTAAGCAAACAAAGGTGGGGGAGAAGAATTCATCAGTGATACTGAACAAGGAAAGATAACTTTACAACTGTGCTGAAATCATCTCAGACTTGTTAAAAAGTAATTCTGCAGGAGTGGACCACAATCTACAGACTCAAGAAACCCACCATCTCAAAACAAGACTGAGCATGGGACACTTGATTGCTCTTTATTTCTCTCTCTCTCTCTCTCTCTCTCTCTCTCTCTCTCTCTCTCTCTCTCTCTCTCTCTCTGTTTCTCTCTCTCTCCCTTCCCCTCCCTTTTCTGTTTCTTTACCTCACATATACTGGTAAATAAAATTCATATTATTGACTTTTGCATATGATCTTGTTTACACCTTAATTCAAGCAGAGGCATCTCTCACTAATTGGATCATAAGAGAGGCAATAGGATATCAGGCCTCAATAGTATAAATTGTCTGAGTAGTATAAATTGTCTGAATAGTATAAATTGTCTGAGTGCAAGAGAGTAGGTTAGTACTCTTGGTTAACTATAAAGAACTTAAGATCTTCCACTGGCGATGATTCTATTGAATAATTTATGGCCTCCCATGTTGAGTAAGATTGCTCATTAGAAAACTGAGATCCTTGTGGTTGTGTTAATTCTCCATTTATCATCTCAGCTGACTGAAAAATCACTGTCTCCCCTTTTTTACGATTGTAGGGAAAAGGCGCATTTAATCTTAGGAACTGCTGGGAAAAAAGAAAGAATGAAGAGAATCATGCTATTATTGACTCCAAGACTGCCCACACTTAGAATGACAAGCAGTGCAGTTGAACCTTAAATTAATTTCAGAAACAAGAAATTTCAGTAAGGGTGATTAAATGTATGACATTATTTACAAATTTTTTCATATAGTAAATAGACTTGGTGGGGTTTTTTGTTTTGTTTTGTTTGTTTGTTTGTGTTTTTTTCTTTCTTTTTTTTTTTTAGCCTGAAAGTCTTTTAAGGGAGATAAATATTACCTAGTAAAAAAAAAAAAAAAAAAAAAAAAAAAAAAAAAAAAAAAAAAAAAAAATTAGCTCTTCACTGACCATTCCAGTAAAAGACATAGGAAAATCAAAAGAACCAATCCAATAAGAGATGCAAAGCAAGAGAAATAAGTTGACCTGCAATTAAGCAGTTGAATTCCTTGGCACCACTGTTGTGGCTATCAAGTTTGTTTATTTGCATGGCCCTGAAAAGGCTGGTCAAATAAATTAATGGAAAAGAAATCCATAGAGACTATTTTACCTAGAAATTTGTGCCAACAAATACTTCAGTATAAGCTGCAGGCTGTTAAAGGCAGTAAACATATTGCAGAGAGTATATTTGTGTGCTTCTTTTGTTCCTTTATCCTTTCACAAGTATCTGTTTTTGGCACTGAATTGAAAATGGGATGCAGGTCATGCTGGCCTCCGGTTTAATGCTTTATGACAGATCTTAGGTTCAGAAGATAGATTTTGATCATAATGACAGGTTCCTCTTCAGACATAAGCAAGTATTTTTTTCCAGTATAGAAGTACATTTGAACAAAGGGGTTTCTACTAGCACTGCTGTGTGAAGTGGAATGAAAAAGAGGTCAAATAAGGAACCTTCAGGAAAAGAAAGATTAGCCAAAAAAAGGAAAAAAAGTAGAAAGTATTCATGTCTAGTTTTCAGTTTATGGAAATTCTAGAATCTGTGACATGGAAATTACATACTTTTTACTTATGCAGTAGTCAAGAGGACAGGACTATAGGATATGTTTAGTAATAATTACTGATTCAGTTTCATCTAATGGGGAAACTCCTGCTACCTTAACATGGACTAACCAACAAGGACCTGGCTTAGACTAAAATCTAATGTGTCTTTGAAACAGACTTAAGATTTTTTGTCCTATAGTCCTTTATTGTCTTGGGAGAATCTTATATGTAAATATTGAAAATGACCTTCTAAACTGCTTTGAAAACATGTATTATCTAAATTATTTATAGCTAAGAACCAGGCTTTTTTGTTTGGTTGGTTGGTTGTTTTTTTCCTGAAGAATAAGCTAGATCAATCTCTAAGGACAGTTCTCTCTTAAGCAAAACCATATTTCAGTGCCTGGCAGAACAATATTCAAGTATTCTTCAATGCCACATCAAAATTTTAAGAATGAGGTTTTAAAGAATAGCAACGGAGTGTGTTTATATCTTGTAATCAACCAGTGATATTTACTTTTGTTTAATAATTTAAATTTGCAAAGATCAACTTCCATCTCAAAAGAATCACATTTTAAAATCTGACTTTAAATTCTCATTTGAAGTCAATTCATAATTTCACTGATGAAAGCATTGGAGTATGGTTTAAATTCTTCCCAGTCATAAGGCCAAGTGAGCAAACCTAACTCAAAATTGCAATCATAAAACTGATCTCCATCGTCATTAACACAATAGACATTGTAGACTGTTTTTTTGGTTTGTGGTTTTTTGGTTTTTTTTTTTTCTGTAAACAGTACACTGTTTTTTCTTGTCCTTACTTTTTGGAAGCAAGAGGCAGATGAGAATAAATTAGAAAAGAGAATAGATTTCAGGATTGTATTCTCTAAAATAATTTGCTCAAAGCATATATGCTTGCGCATTTAGGCAGTATTTGATTTATCAATGTTGAGTGCTTTCATAGTTTCAGAAGCCTTCATTCAAATCTTTTTGAAAGAATCAAGACAAAAATATACTATACTTTCTTTAGATAGAAGACGTTAATTTTATAGGCCTCAAAACTTTTGCAGCTGTTTGTTTCTGATGTGTTGAAGCCATCCCCAACACTGAGGCACCCTGGCATGCTGCCATTGGACAGTGAAGTAGGAGTGTCTGCTTGACCTTTGGTCCTCACAACAAAGCAGAAAAGAACACTGGTGTGCACCTCAGAAACAGCATCTGGACAGCATGTGGGACCAAATATCCTTTTTGCATTCCTTCAGACCTTGAAGATGCCCCAACATCATTCACTTCTGCACATCCAAACTGCCTAAGGAACTGTTAGCAGTTACACAGTTCTTTCCACTTGACATCAGACATCTTTCACAGCCAGCCACAGAAGTGACCAATTCTTGGCTGGCACTGTAAAACACTCCCAGTGCAAGAGACACTGTTTCTTATTATACTGTCCTCATGCCTTCTTGTACAGATATATTACTTGCTTTGAGACATTAATAAAATTGTCAATATACTTGAACGCAAAGAAGAGGACTTCAAGCAGAACTTAGACCCAACTATTTGGCTTCAAAGTGGTCCCTTTGTTCTCATTGGGAAGACTAAATGTCAAGCAGCTCTGTAGGGTCAAGTTCTCTTCTGAAAAGCAGCTGTCACCTAATCTTGTCTTCTTTGACAAGAGAATTGATCTGCTTTGGAACATCCCTTACCATCTGCTTGCAAAATCATCTGTGTAGGTTTACAATCCTTACTTTTGACCCTTACTTCAACCATTAGTTTGTCAGGCTAACTCGATCTCCTGTAGTGTTAACAATTTTTGCTAAAGAGAGTTTCTAAACTGCCTCTTGCAGAAGTGTTCAAAAGGGTTTTCATTGTTTTGAGCACTTTGGTTAAACTAACAATATCCATCTGAGGAAGGTATATGTGCCTATTCTAGCAGACAATATGTTGCATCACTTTGGGGTATATTTGAATATCACTATATCTAATTTCAGTATTTGAATTTCTTCTCTAACAGCTGAAGAGTTTTCACTGTATGTACACAAATGGGAATAAAGAATTCAAATAAATAGTAGAGTTTGACTAGAAGCAAGGAAAAGTGGATGGCAGTATGTAAGATGTAATGGGGGGTGTGATGTTATGCCTTCTTGTTTAAGAGAACTTCACCAAAAAAAATTGATATGAAACTTTACCACACTATTTTTAAGAACAATTATCAGAGCAATCATACTTTGAATGTGTCATTCCCTCAAGTGAAGAAAGTGTGTTTCTAAGCTCAATCACATTATCTAAGCCCTACCTTAATTGTGTTTCCTCTCAAAAGACTTTGTTTCCCAGTCTGAAGCCAAGAAAAGTAGTAGCCTTTTCTTAGAAAATTGCATATATTAATGTTTTGCCATGACAACTTTCCTGAGAAATGTGCTTTCTGTCATGCTCAAGTAATTACAGCTTTTTCAGTAATCAACTAGCTTTGTCCTATTCCCAGGGTGAAATATGTCAAGAAAAATGTTCTGAACTTGTTTTCATTCTCAGCTCTTACCTATTTACCACGGAAAAACATTTAGTTGTTTTCTTCTTCTCATGGAATTGTCAAAAAGAAGAGATGATAAGTTTAAAAGTTGGATTTCTTCAGCTTTCTTATCAAATACTAGGCAACTTTTTTTTTTTTTAATGTAGTGGTCAATATCCATCATGCATTTTCATCAAGGCAATGGCTTTAAAACTTTTTTATCAGTGGAGAAGGGAAAATTTCGAATATTTTTTTTTCACAGAATAAAGAGAAGAAAATCTTTTTTTAATATAAATGTGATTTAAAAAGTAAACAGAAATATTGTTGAAAGGGATAATGTTGTCCCTTTTCTGACATTTTTTTTAATAAAAGAACCTCAACATCTTTGTTTAGTAACTTGTAAGCATATGAATGTACAATTGAAGGCTCACAGAAGTGATACAATCTGATTTTAAAGGCTAAAATATTCTTTTTCTCAGTACTTATTTCTTCTTTTTCTTTAACTTACATATTACTATTATAAAAAAAAAATACAATGATAAAAAAGGAGATAAAATACTGACATAACAATCCAATCAAGCCTCCTCAGTCTTCTGACTTTAGTAGTAGGTTTGAATCTCATGGAATGGTTGATTTGGTTTATTGTCCTAATGTAGTCTGTGGTGATCAATCAGTGTTAGGGTAACAGTGCCCAGAAAGCCCTAATTGCACAACATTCATACCTCCAACTCCTCCCTAAAGGTCAACTGTACCTCACAGAGCTGCCACTGATCAGTATTGTGCTCTGGAACTACTTTCCCACCTCCAATGGATGTGCTGTTGAAGGAGCTTCTAGGGCCTTCTTGGGAGTCCGTTTGCCCAATTTATCTAATTAAAAGAAAATTACCTGTTGCTGAGAGCACAGCAGCTCAGCAACAGTAGCTGTATTTCATGGGTGTATAAAGGATTTGCTCTAGCCTTATCCCACAGACTGAGCCTATTAGCAATTGCAATGTACTTCTCATGCACTTCTGAAGCACATCTTTAGGTTTAACTTCATTTAAAAAAGAATCTAGGTCATCTTTTTGAAGATCATACTCTTTGATGTGAAGACAAATACAGTATGTGGGGATATTCTGGACATTCACATCACACTCTATCTGAATTGAAATAGTTACATAGATGAACTCTGAGATATCTATTGAGACTCTGTCCTTATTGATATCTCATAGGCAACAGCCCTTGATCTAGAAAAACATGACACATTACTCTAGATTTCTTGAAACAAAAGTAGATATGAAGGAATGGAACGCTAAGCGAAGGAGAAAAAGTATGGGTTTATGTGCACCGATATACTTTCCCCTACCTTTCTGAAGGTGCTAGGAATTTCAATGCAGTGGCTGAGTTCAGTACTATGAATTGTATTCATTTAGTCTCATGAGCTATCTTTGGTTATGAACACCTTCTAAATGATGTGCAAAAAACAAGTTTATAGATTTCTGTGTTGGACTTAGAGAATTACAATATCCCTGCCTACCTATGCGGATCTATTTTCATACACTTGAGGCAGGTAAGACCACTCAGCTTCTGAAAAAAATGAGTCTGATTCCTAGGTAAACATACTTAGGCACTGATCAAAGTAATTTTAGCTAATATTTCTGTATGCTATATATAAAAGTTATTTAAAATTGCCTTCCTTCAGTGACTGAAGTTGTATAACAGCAGGATAAGCACTTCAAAGCTGTGTCATGATAAGAGTTTGAAATGCCTGAAAAGTCCTCCTTCATTCATATATTAAAAAAAGAAAAAAGAAAAAAGAAAAGGGAAAATAAAAGGTTGTTTCCTTATGTTCAAATTAAACAATGAGAAAAGAAAGAACACAATGTCAAATAAGGGTTATATTGGAAAAATAGGGAAAAAAATTTGGAATGGGACAGAACATTTCCTTATCATACCAATTTGGAAGTGCAGAAAAAGGTGTTTCTACTTTATTTATTGTGTAGGTTCATACATTTTCTTTCAATTATTTGCCTTTGTGTTGGTAACCTTATTGACAAACAAAGAGTGATCTATGCATATAAATAAAAATAACATGGGAAAAAACTTTTACAATTAAATACATATAATGGCTGAATTTTGAATATGTGCTTGGGACAAAAAAGAAGCAAATCATAAAACCAAGAAGACCTGGGGGTTCTGGTGGAAAACAAACTGTCCATGAGCCAGCAGTGTGCCCTGGGGGCCAAGAAGGTCAATGGAATCCTGCAGTGCATTAGGAAGAGCATTGCCAGCAGATTAAGGAAGGTGAACCCGCTCCTCTCTTCAGCCCTGGTGAGGCTGCACCTGAGTATTTGTGTCCACTTCTGGGCTCCTCAGTACAAGCGAGACATGGAGCTCCTGGAGCAGGTTCAGTGGAGGGCAAAAAAGATGGTTAAGGGGATGGAGCATCTCTCATGGACAAAGACTGAGGGAGCTGGGCCTGTCAGCCTTGAGAAGAGAAAACTGAGAGGGGACCTCATTAATGTCTGTAAGTATCTGAAGAGAGAGCGTCAAGAGGATGGATCCAGGCTCTTCCTCTGGTGGACAAGAGGCAATGGGTGGAAACTGATGCACAAGAAGATCCACCTGAATATTAGGAAGAACATTACTGTTCAAGTGACTGAGCATGGGAACAGATTGCCCAGAGGCATCGTGGAGTCTCCCTCACTGGAGACATACAAGAACCATCTGGGTGGAATTCTGTGCCATGTGCTTTAAGACAACTCTGCCTGAGCAGGGAGGTTGGACAAGATAACCCACTGTGGTCCATTCCAACCTGACCAATTCTGTGATTTTCTGAAATTTATTAGTAATTTGCCACACTTGTTGAGATTTACACAAAAATAGCTGAAACTCGTTAAAGGAACTCTTCATTCAACCCTGTTTTGGTGCTTCAAACCATATTTGTCAAAGGACAAGTCACTTTTACTATGGGATTGGATGCAATTGGTTGAAATTATATCTGTGAGTGATTCTCCATTTAACCCATGTTCTTTTTTTGACATTTTTGTGTGTTTTGCTTAAAGACAATTTCCATTCGGCTACGGGGTCATTTGTTTTTGTTTTTTTTTCCTTTTTCTTTTAATGGTGTAAATATATGGATCCATATGTCTTTCAGAATGCAAGGTATCTCTGAATTCCTTTTCTTTTTTTTCAATAGGTTTATCTCTTAATTTGTTTTTCTTCATTATTAAACTATGATTGAGTTACAAAGTCCACATATTCATTATTTGTTTTAAAATGGTTAGCTACCAGCCAAATGCTGGTGTTGTATTATATTTGTATTCTTTACTCACATTTTATTCTGACTTATTGGAAAAAAAATTTGCTCTTTTCCACCTTTATTAAATTATCAGAATTAAGTGGTTACGCTTGGGAAGAAATGAAAGATGTTTTGGTATAATTTTATAATTTATGTCAACACAAGATTTTTCCAATGTGACCAAGAATAAAAATACTGAATCAAAAGCAAAAGTCACAGAGTAACTTTGTTGTAAGAGACTGGGTAGAATCCAGGAAAAGTAGGGTTTGAAAAAATTCTAACACCCTCATTAAGTATAGACTAATGGCAAAGGAGTTAAAAATAATGTTGTCCTTCCATATACTAGAAATAATTCTGCATGAAAATGTACGCATTGACTTTAGAATAATCTTTATATTTCCATTGACTGCCTGATATTGTCATCAATCTTCATTAGAATTTTGACTATTAATCTTCACAATTTTACATACCTAAAGCATTGCCTATTTTTCACTGAATTAGATATGTATAAAAAAATAACAGTCTTTAGTTGTTATAAAATTATATGATTGTGATAGTTAGAAGGTATTCAACATTTTTGTTTCAACTGCATCTTTTAAACAAATGATTAATGATTAGTATATGCTCTTATCTTAAATATCTAGATCAAACAAGTTTAACTACAAAACTGAGTGTTGCTTTGTCAGTGTAGATGTCAATGTGGTATGAAACCTTCCAGAATTCAAATGTAGTGTATTTTTAAGATGGCAAATAGAGGTTTGCAAGATAAACCCAGGAAGTATAGAGTACAAGATGCTTCCATTTAGTTCATGCAGTGAATCCACATCTTCAGGGGTCTGAACTTCTGCCAGTTGATTTGGAGAGTGGTTCTGGATACAGCAACATGGAGAAATCTGCAGAAAAATTAATCCACTCCTGCTTCCTTTCAGCCAAGCATCAGGGCTCAGGCACATTTTCTCAGTGTCAGCATGAAAGACTTAACAGTTGACTTAATAGTTAGATTGGAAATTGCCAAGTCAATGGTCTGTAATTTGGTTACAAAATCCATGAACACTGGGTGTACCTATGGATTATGCCTCTCCATACGTCAAAACAGCTGAAAATCTGTGAACTTATGTGGAGGTTTGAATTCACACCCTGCCAAGCCCAACTGCTGGCCACACGGATTCCCCCCGCCCCTCCTGAGAAAGAAGGGAAAAAAGTACCAAAAAGACAATTGTATTAAAATTATATATATATTCACATATATTACAATTATATACAATCAAACACTATGAGTCTACAGAACAAATCCCAAAACAGCCCCAAAAGGGAAAAGGGGGGAAAGGGAAGTGGGACAAAAATGGGTAAAACTGTCACGCGATCCGACGGGATAAAGGCATACGGTCCACACTCACGGAGGGTGAAACAGGAGTGGAACACTTTATTAAGGGAACATGAGACTTTTATAGGGTTCG
>JAWWEE010000074.1:76576050-76612242 GCA_035221455.1 Xenops minutus | reverse complement strand
ATAAGAGCCGAGCCGACAGAGAGCTGATGTCCTCCAAGCACACGAAAGGAAGAGAGAGAGAGAGGAAACTTTCCTCCAGTCTTTATATACACCTGATTACATGAAGGAATGGTGTGGAATATTTCCTTAGTTATGACATTGTTACCAAGGAAGGCTTAAACCAAACCCAAGAAAACTAAACCACCACAACTTAATCTCTTGCTAAAGATTATATAGCCTGTATCTTGCTAAGTAAATACCAGATAATATTTTCTGAGATGAGTGTTTGAGCATATGTAATGGTTACACGAGCCTCCTGGGGAGAAAAACTACAGACAAAGCAATAAGACTATTCTAAGCAACCTGTTTCATTTATACATGTGTAGAGGTCTTGGATTACAGACAATCAAACAACAGATAACATGTAAATCAAGCCAAAGGAATTCAGAGATCCTAGAAACATTCTTCCCAGATTTCAATGTGCACCAGAAAGTCCTTTGTTATTCTGATAATTCACTTATTTCCAACTTTATTCCAAATTGAAAAATAAGCATAAATTTGTGTGAAAGGGCTTTCACTCATGCACATCTTACTTACTGAGTGTCCGTAATGCTTGAAGTTGCATTTAGGAATGCAAGGTACCTGTAGTTAGAAAAAATACAAAAAAGGATTTAGAAGTGATAACATGATAAAAAACCCCTCTCTTTGATTGCCATTCCTGAAATCTGTGTGTATTTGTGTTAAATTTCTTATCTGTCACATTGTTTTCTATTATGCAGTACCTCAAAATCTAATTTTGTGACTGCTGAAACAGGAGAATCATAGAAATGAAGATTGCTACATAATCAGAACATCTCTGCTTCCAATTGCCATATTTCTTTGCTGTGATAATTCAAAAATTTAATTTATTCTTCCCTTTCTTTTTCAAGAAAAAAACCTTCGACTCTAGTTTATGTCAAATAATTAGTCTGGAAGTTAAAATTGAAGCCTGATGGGTTTCAGGACATAAAATATACCTAATAACTTCAAGTAGGGATTTAAATTAGTCTTGGAGTAGTAAAGTATATTGCAGTACTGTTTATGCTGCCTCAGAATTGCTCTGTTGCAAATATTTTTAGGTCTAGAATATTGCAGAAAGATGTCTTAATGAATTCATTGAGGCAACTTAGGCCAAGTGTATATTTGCCTGAACAATTTACTGACAACTGCTATGAGCAAGATATGTAAGCAACTCTTGAACTGTTTGCATCTTTTTAAGGAAACCAGCATGGTTTAAAGCAACTTCAGACTAAAAATGAAAATATGTAAGAATCGTCATACCTTACAGTTATACATTGTGAACTAGTTTCTTAAGTAAGTTCCGTGGACAGAAGTCTAATATGTCAAAATAGAAGGTATCCATAACAAAAACTAGTGATTTCTAGTCCATGAGGATAAATTATACTCTTCTTCACAACATAAAATGTAAACCCGCATCATTTGGATTTTACAGAAGTATTTTTCTATTTGTTTGTTGTCAAGAAAGTCAATGAAAATGTAGAACATTTCAATGAAATGTAAAAATTATTCCAAATACATTTGGCCAATTAATTCACTGCAGATAACCAAGTGGTTGTAGGGAAAAAAAGAGTCTCAAAAGCTACATAGAGACATCATTTTTCATACCATCGGATTTTAAGCAAATTTCTCAAAAAAATATGTTTTTGTGTTGCTTGCTTCTCAAAAACTGAGCATAACTTACCAGTTGGACCAGTTTATTTATTAGTCTGATACATTTGCTGTAAGCTTTGAGTAGACAGGCTCTTTGAATATCTGCTGTTTTCAATTTCAGCGTGTACAGGAAGTTATTCAGAGCTCTTCACCCTGTTATGTGCTAAACTTGTGACACCACATTAGGTAGAACAAAGGGCTCTTGCTTGCAAAATTGCCCAGTCTGAGTTTAGAAGTTTCAAAGTTTTAATGTACTTCAGTGGAGAAAAAAACGTGCAATTCCTCCACTTTTACTGCCTTAAGTCAGGTTTCCTATGTCATATGCATTGAAATTTTCTTGGTTGCCATTTTGTTTCTTTAAAAGTAGCTATGAAGAAAACTATATCTGCTAGTATGTAGGTTTATATTATTCCTTACTAACAAAAAAAACATTTAAGTGTCTTACTGCTGACAGCAAGCAGTTTTACCTTAACAACTTGCTTTACCAATTTAATGTGTTTGCTTCCCAACATTGAAAAAAATCTCAAAACCCCAAGTGAACAAGAAATCTATTTATTTTGCTTGAACATTAGAATATAGATTAACTCATAATTATTAAATAGGTGCTATAGACATAAAGTATGATGTATATTTGAACAATTTGGTTTCAGACAAGAATACAAATTAGGAAGAATATAACATGAGTTATGTAGCAAGTTTATGAGAATTTAATTTTATTGAAATACCTTTATTTTGGTTTTAGGAAGGGATTTAATTGTGATTTTGTCTACACACAGGTTTGACACTGCAGTAGTGTTGAAAATAATCACAGTGAATCACATGTGCTTTGATATTGCCTTCTGTGTGAAAAAACTGATGTGTCTCTTCTATAAACAATTATATTTGAACAGATTGCACATATGCTCAGTCATGTCTTGTGTAGGATTAGTTCTGTCCCCTCTGTCTTTCAAATTGGCTTCTTTCTAAGTCATTTTATCCTTCTGTGTTGCAAAATTTTAGAGTTTCTGGAATATGTGCTTTTGTCTTAATACTCTTTGTTACCAACCTATGTAAGAAAAAAAAAAATACAACTCTTAAAATACAGTGTAAAAATTATTGACAATTATCTGACTCTTTTGTGAAGTTTCATCTATTTTTTTTTCATTTTCACCTCCTTGGAGTACTATCAGAGGGGTTCAGTATAATAGAGTCTGGAAAAGAACAACCGTATAAGGAAAGTAATAGAAACATTACTAGCTAAGGTGCTGAATGTCTGATTAAGATATTAAAGAAAGCTTAATTGTTGATTCTGGTGGTGTTTGCAAGAGCTTATTACTGGATGATAGTATCTCCAGGCAGCACTGCTAATGGAAATTAAAGGTACTAGTTTAGGCCATTCTTGTTCCAGTATACTTAAAGGATTCAGACACTGGTACAATCTAGCAGGAGCTGGGAAGAAAACTGCAATAGATTCTTCAGAAGTGTCCCACCATGAAAATTCAATTATTGATTAGAATAATATATTTGCAATCATTAATGTCTTCCAATGAAGACATTTTTCACTGGAAATGAAAAACAGATTTTCTGTTCTTGAACTGAGAAAATTTTTCTTTCCAAAGTGTGATATAGGCAAGAAGAATCCCTACAACCAATCCCACTGATATAGTGTATGTCATGGTCTGTAACAACCAGGGTTGCTGTTAATACCTACTGGCTGAAGAATCCCAGCTACTGAGAAATTCTAATTTACAGTTGCACCTCCAATAAAGCACCAGTCTGATTAAATATAAACATATCTAAAAACACCCCCAATGAGTAAATTATCTGTTTGCTTTTGTGGGTGATGGAGTGAGCAGTGAGTCAGAAGGAATGTAATCTGTTGTTTCTTTTGCTCCTTCTGTGAGATTAGTAAAAAGAAGTTGTGATTTAAAAAAAAAAAAAAAAAGAAAGTCCAACCTGGAAAGGAAGGTTGGATTCTCACCTAATTAAAAAGTTCTTTTTCTTGAAATTACAAAATCATCTCCAAAAAGGATCACCCTTCAAAAACCACAAAATGCCTCCAAGCCAACCAACACCATGCCTCCCCCCCAAAAAAAAAGCAAGACACCTCCAAAGAAACTAATCCACAAAAAAAAAAAAAAAAAAAAAAAAAAAAACGACAGAAACACAAAACCAAACCAGAAAACATTGTTGTATAAAATATGCAACATATATGTGGAAATATAAACTACATTGGGATATATGGGTCAGTGAATTCAGTGCAGATTTTGAAAGAGCAAATTTACATTGCAGAGTGTAATGTGAAATAATCACGATTATTCCATGATTTTGTAACTCTGTCATGTAATCATGTAGAAAAAAATCAGTCAAAACATGGGCATTTCTCTCCATGAAAATTAAAATGTTTACTTATGAAAAGTAAAATTTCCATTGTTAATAGCAAGGAAGGAAGAAATTTACATGGGTCAAGCAACTGCAATTGCAAGAGTTCCCTCACTTTCTTCCACACTTTTTCTACAGCATGATTATATTACAACCACAATCCCTCTAATCTTCATGATGCAATAACTCTATTCAAAGAGTAAACTAATGTTTATGCGTTATCCATATTGCCGTGGGATTCCTAGCACGCGGTAATTATGGAGGAAATTATGATGATTTAGACTGCTTGTTGTAAGCTGTTCTTTGGTTTCATTTACTTTTTGTTAAGACATAAGTGAAACAGCCCAGAGAATAAGATAAAGGTTTAAATGAGTAGATCTGAAGGAATTGCATAAGATACATGTGTAATATGCGTGTGTAATAGATTTTTTTTAAATTGGTGGCTTTTATTAATGACACCATCAGGGCAATTGAAATTCAATGAAGTTCAATGTAATAAAAATCCTATGAGGAAGGTTGTATGTTCCAGTTTTGGGCCACACTTTTAAATGCAGAAATTAATATTAAGTTAAAAAAAATTGCATTTTTAATCCCATTTCTTACTTGAATTTTTGTCAATAAACCCTTTCTGTTTTCATTAAATTTAAACCACAAAATTCAAAGTTAAATATACAATGAATTGATTGAGCAAATATTTTTGTTCTGAGGAGAAATATTTTTGTTCTGATATATATAAATAAAATATACTTCTCACAAATTTTTCAGACTTACTGCTGATAATTGACTTTATGAACACATTTCTGACATCTATAACCCTTTTTGTTGCTTTATTCCTGATCAGGTAATTTGATGTCTACAACCAAGACTTTTAAGTGAAATGGAAGACAGGGAACCTTTAGTACCTTTTCCCAAGGATAAAATAAATGAAAATAAACCAGGAAAATCATGGCAACTTTTACCAAGGACAACACAAAACAGAATGAAAGATATTTTTAATATTGGGGAAAGCTTGGGTTCCTAATGCACCTTATGCAATTCTTGTTAGTAATTCAGGATTCCTAGTTTGAAATTTCCAGACAATAAGAAGAAAAGCATTGCTTGCCTGATGTCTGTTATATTATTTTGATGTTTAATGAATTGTTGCAGTAAAACGTTAGAGATGTGTGACCGTGATGGCACTGGTAAAATGATAATTTGTGTATGAGGATGGCTTGGAATATTGTCTGTAAAGAATAAATTCGTCTAGAATTGGACTGTCTGTATTAAAAGCAACAATAGATAAAAAAATCATGAAGTTGCAGTGACACCTAAAATTTTAGTAATAATTTCATCCTTTGTTGAAAGCATACACAAAACAGTATGTGGAAGAAACATAGCATTGTTTTATAAAAGCAGCATAGAAGCATAAAATCAAGTGAGGAAGATCAGAGGACATATTAGACTGTACCCTGAAGCTGTTCTTCATCAAAAAAAGTATTGAGCTGTTCCCAACTGGAATAATGTGGACTGGAAGACCATTGTACATGGAGGAACTGGTGATCCACTGTAAAGCAAAATATACCCAGGTGTTCCCCCAAAATGCCAAGGCAGTGAAAAGGTTTTAAAAAAGGTTTATTTTGGAGTTGAGGATGCTGAAAACTTACAAAACCTCACAGTGCTGGAAGACAGCACCAGGCCTCAGGGAAAGGCAGTTCCCATGGTCTTCCAGGACTTTTTATCTTCTCTCTGTTGTCCTCCAGCCTGAGGAGGCCCTGTACATGTCTGCAACCATTATCTTCTGAATACCAGAGAGAGACACTTTGCAGGCAGAAAAAGGCTCCCTAAGCAAAAACCAAGTTCTAGTTTCCTGTTCCAAATTCTTCCAAAAGCACACCTATTGCCACACCCACCTAGCTACCAACCTGAGTAGGAGCAGGTTTGTGCTATGGTGCACGTGAAGTTTGGCTATTCAAGCCTGGGCGTTTGACAGTAGCAATGATGAATGGAATTGTTTAATCTGAAGACCAATCCTATAATTTGGATGACCAAAACAGAGTAACCTTTCACAGATAGGATCTTTGTAAGAGTCCTGCTCTTCATTCCTTTTTTCTTTCTTCATAGTGTAAATAATAAAAAAAAAAAAAATAAATGGCATTTTGAATGATACTGTATAGAGTCTCAGTTTCTTTCTTAGTGGAATCATAATAAATCATCTCCCAGTGCAAACAATTACTCACTATATTTAATATGAAATACTAAAGTAGATAGCAATGAGGTTCATAATTAAGTATTTTTGGAAGCTACTTAGTATTGAGGAATGTGGAAAGATTCTGGTAGAATTCAGCAAAGACAACTTTTTTCTACTTATCAAGTAAAACACTACTGCAAAAAAAAAACCTGATTGATTAAATATGTGCAATGGCTACATAACTGTAGAAGTTAATGCATTCCTATAAATTTGATTGAGCAACTTTCAATATGTCTATTTATGGAAAAAAGCCTTCATTTTTTTGCCATTTAATTAATATTTTGTTTCATTTATCTGCAGAATTTTGCTTTCTTTTATTTTTCTGTTCTGGTTTGCTTTGATTTTTTTCCTTCATTCCAGTGAGAAGAGTGGTGTTGACATGATTCTTTTCTTTCTTTACCAACTCACAGAGAATTATTTATAGTTATTGTATATAAAAGTGTGCGCATACTTGCATATTACAGCTATTATTTAGCTAACTATCTGAGACATCTGACAATTCCTGGAAAGCCATATAGCTTTTGTTATAATTATTCAATAATTATGTATGTTGGCATGCTCTGTTATTCCAGTTGTAAACAAACAAGATGGAATTTTCAACCAAATTTTTAACTGGTGATATATTTTCCTGATAATCACAGTCAAAATGGACTATAATGAAACAGGCTACAGTACTAAAAATAAGATGGGGAGTTATGATAAATTTTTGGTGGAGAATTTTGAATTTTGTAGGTTTGTTGATTTTTTTTTTTTTTTTTTTGGAAAGACTAGTATCTATATTAAAACATAGTAAAATCACAGAATCAGAGAATGACTAGGGTTGGAAGGGACCTCTGGAGATCATCTAGTCCATGCCCCCTGCTAAAACAGGTTCACACAGAGCAAAGTGCCCAGGATTATGTCCAGGCAGGGTTTGAGTATCTCCAGAGAAGGGGACTCCACAGTCCCTCTTGACTGCCTGTTCTGGTGCTCTGCCACTCTCACAGTAAAGAAGTTTTTGCTCATATTCAGATGGAGCTTCATGTGTTTCAGTTTCACAGAATCTCAAAATGGGTAAGGTCGGAAGCGACCATAATGGGTCATCTGGTCCAGCCCTCCTGCTCAATAGAGTAGCCCTAGAGCACCTTGCACAGGATTGCATCTGGGCAAGCTGTTCCAGTGCTTGGTCACCCACACAGTAATAAAATTCTCCATTATATTCAGGTGGAACTTCTTGTGCATAAGTTTCTGCCCTTTGCCTCTTGTCTTCTTATTGCTTGGCACCACTAAGAAGAGCCTGGATCCATTCTCTTGACATTCTCCCTTCAGGCCCAGCTCCCTCAGCCTGTCATTGTAAGAGAGGTGGTCCAGTCTCCTCATCATCTTTGTTGCCATCTGCTGGACGTGTTCCAGGAGTTTCAAGTCTCTCTTATACTGAGGAGTCCAGAACGGGGTACAGCACTCCAGATGAAGCCTCAGCAGGGCTGAGTAGAGGGACAGGATCACCTCCCTCGATCTGATGGCAATGCTTTTCTTAAGGCACTCCAGTATACCATTGGCTTTCTCAGCCACCATGAAACGCTGCTGGCTCATGGACAGTTTCTTGTCCACCAGGACACCCAGGTCCTTCTTCACAGAGCTGTTCACCAGCAGGTCAGCCTCCAGCCTGAACCAGTGCCAGGGATTATTCTTGCCCAGGTGCAGGACCCTGCATTTGCCCCTCTTGAATTTCAGACAGTTCTTTGCCCCTAGGTTCTTCTGAAGGGCTTCACATCCCTCTGGGCTATCAGACGCTCCTCCCAGCATTGTGTCATCCGTAACCTTGCTGAGAAGGCATCTGTCCCTTCCTCCAAGTTATTAATGAATAAGTTAAAAAATGTAAGTTCAATAAAAGAAGTATTGAACCTTGAGGGACACCAGTTGTGAGAGGCCTCCAACTAGGCCCTGTGTCACTGATTGTGACCCTCTGAGAGCTGTCATTCAGCCAGCTGGCAATCCACCTCACTGTCCATTCACCTGGTCCACACTTCCTGAGTTTGCATATGAGCATATTGTGAGAGACAATGTCAAAAGCCTTGCTGAAGTCAAGGTACACAATACCTACTGCTCTTCCATCATCCAGGTAGTTATTTCATCATAGAAGACAATAAGGTTCATCAATCATGACTTACCTTTAATGAATCCATGCTGACTATTTCTGATCACCTACTTCTCCTCCATGTGTGTAGAGATATCCTCCAGAATGTGATGCTTCATCACCTTCCCAGGGATTGAAGAGAGGCTGACTGGTTGATAGTTCCCTGGGTCCTACTTCTTGCCCTCTTTGAAGACTGGGGAGACATTTATTTTCTTCCAGTCCTCAGTCACCTCTTCTGATCACCATGGCCTCTCAAAGAGGATCATGAGCAGCCTAGTTATGGTGTCTGTCAGCAGTCTCTGCACCCATGGATGCATGCCCATGGAGGTCAAGTTTTCCTAGGTTTTCACTAACCCAATTCTTCTTGAGCAAGAGAAAGTTTTTCTTCCAACATTCTTTTACTCTGGTCTCCTGGGTCAGAGATTCCTGAGGTCTGGTCTTGTCAGTGAAGACTAATGCAAAATAGGCATTCCAAAACTGCCTTTTCTGTGTCCGCTGTTACCAGAGTCTCTACTTCATTTAGTAATGGGCCCATATTATCCTTTGATTTCCTTTTGCTATTGATGCATTTGAAGAAGCCCAGATATTTGTGCCCATTGTCCCTTGTCCTGTCACTTCTCCTGTCCTTGTCATTGAAAAGTGTCTGGTCCCATTGTCTTGATACCCATCCTTAAGGTATCTTCCTGCATTGATAAGATCCCTCTCAGTCTTCTGTTCTCCAGGCTGAACAGTGCCAGCTCTCTCAGCCTGTCCTCATGAAAGAGATGTTTCCCTGATGCTTTTCATGCTCTGAAGTGCTACAAAAAACCATTGTCTCACCTCAGGTAGGAATTGGCAGCTTTTTTAATCAAACTCATTTAAAACAACCAGATACTGAAGTGGAATATTACTGTAGAAGCAATGTGAACATACAGATAACTTTAAAGCCATCACAACATCAGAAATTTGATATCATGCAATTTCTCAAATGTATTAGTGCTTATTCCAGTAACCATGGGCATTTGTTTTAAAGGCAATACACATTTGACTTTGGTAATTGCAAAAAAGCTCAAAGAAACATGCACTATTGACAGTATTCTGGTAACATTTCACTTTAGATTGAAGTTTTTTATAAGATACTTAAATATATATTAACTTGCAAACAACCCACAGAAAAAGAGGAGCAGACATCATACTACTGAAGAATCACATTTCTAGAATAATGTGTTATTCTGTGTGGATTGCTTTAGAAAACATTGTACGGAATTGGTTAGAGCTGAATACAGAACAGGTTGAAACAAATCACTTTAACTAGCAACAGGCAGTATTTCATCCCCTGAACAAAATTCATAACCTTTAAAGTACATATTTTTACAGAGGTTTCAACATACCTTTATTTATTACCAAAGACTGGACGGAATCAGTAATAGCACCGTCTACATCACCTGAACCATCACAAAGACATTTTGCCCGGAGCTGCTTCTTAACATGACACAAGTATCATTTCCTTTACCTTAAGATTTAGCAGTACAGGACATAGTATCAGACAGACTTAAAAATCACAGACATACAGACTGGTTGTTTAGATCTGATTTTCAGGGTCAGTGTTTGAAAAACAAAATGTATAATTTGGAAAACAATAGGGTTCATGGGAGATGACTGTACATTTCCCCTTCACTAAAAATATTCTTGCTGTGTATCTCCTGTTTTGGGGTTTGAGGTGTAGCTCCTTCTGTGAAAGGTTCTGACATCTTCTTCTAGCGAAGTTTGTTATAAGTTTTTAACTCTTGATTTCATCCTCGTAAAATGCTACCCAAAGAACCACCAATTTTATCAATTACCTTTGTTTGCTGCATGTCCCTATTTTCTATAGTTTCTTCTCTCCTTCAGACTCCTCCAAAGTTGATGCATTCACAGCAGTCCAGTGTTGGAAGACTAGAAATCCATTTTATCTCATTTTAATGTCTGTTTGAAGGACTTATTTTTTTTCTAGGAGAACTAAAACAGAGGACAACATTAGATATTAGAAATAAATTCTTTACTGTGAAGGTATTGAGGCACTGGAAAGGGTTGCCTAGAGAAACTGTGGATGCCCCATCTCTGGAAGTGTTCAAGGTGAGGTTGGACAGGGCTTTGAGCCAGCCTGGTCTAGTGGTAGCTATCGCTGCAGTGGCAAAGGAGTTGAAACTAGATGATCTTTGAGGTTCCTTCTAACTCAATTCTGTGATTCTATGGATTGTGTTCTGAACACCAAAGATTTCCTGATATGTACCAGGCCATTAGAAAATGTCCAGTACAACTGACCACATACAAGATGAAGGAATTGGTGTGCATCTGCGTATATACAGATGTCAGTATCTTTTTGACTCATACATAATTTCTGCTTGATCTATAATTTTATGAATCTATGTTTCAGTAAAAACCAACAAATTTATTGCAGAAAACTCACATGGAATATTTTCTTTCTGTTACAGCTAATCTCAACATTTGTTGCAATCACTGAAGTCTGTTCTTGTTCCACCCCTAGCCTGATTTTGTAAATCAAGATGATTTTAAATTTTTCTGGATATTTATTTATTCTGACCTGCACCAAACTAGAAATCTGTTTCAGTTTAGACTCTATTTTTTTTCTTTTCATTTATTCTTTTATAATAGAATACTACAACTTTTCCCTCATTATCTAAAGAAAGAAAAATTAGCTTTTTTTTTTTTTAACTGAATCTATTCTGATTATACGTAGGATCAAAACTATCATATTTTTGTAAATCTCAAAATATCAGCACTACTAAAGAATTGTCTTTTAAGAACTCTTTGATTTGTGCCTTTACTCTGAAGCCAAGAAGTGTTGAAGATATTATTATTCATAAAGGTTTTGAGACTCTCCAGGGTGCAAGTAGATCTGCGCCTGCAATTTGATCTGCATTTGTACTAAACGAAGTCTACAGTTTATATCAAATTGTACTTTTCCTTATAAAAGGAAAATTATACTTGAGGGGTTAAGGCTAATTTGACAGTTTCCAGCATTTATTTTGTCATATTAGAAATTCAACCAGAACACTAGAAGACCTTGTAAAATCAAATCCATTTTGGTTCATTTATTGCTTTAAAGGCTCAAAGAGGTCATTAAAAACCAACATGGATTCTGGGCACTTTCTCATAAATACAAACTCTTCCCATTTTACAGTAAGCGTACCTCAAGGACCTTCCCATAATCTAGTAAAAGTACTTTCTGACAAATCCACTCAAATTGCCTTCATCAGCCAGATGTCTCTGTTCTTGCCCTCATCAGCAAAAGCAGTGTTGCATTTTAGTTACTGCTGCAGTTAACATCAGCACTCACAGAGGAGGAAGAGAAGCAGTTGTATGAGAGAAAAGTAGATTTCTGAAGTCAAGTAATGCAGTAGAAAGTGCACTAAAGTTCAGCTAAAGTTCCCTGGAAGGGGAATCCTTTAGTATTATGTGCAGTGCCTGTTAATAACTTAGGAACCTAAGACTGACATGCCTTTGAAAGTTAAATTATTCAGAATTACACATGTTAAAGATATGTATGCTAATAGTAGTACTGGCAAAATAATCCGAATTTATCTTGTGATCCTATCCCTTAATCGGAAGATTAAGATGATATTGAGAACACTGTCAGAGGGTCTTAGCCTACTTTACTGATTCCCTGAAAGGGTCCTACTCTTTTTCAACTTGCTAGTGAAATTGCTGAAATCAGTTACCTCTGACTTTTGACACAGATGTTTACCTGGATTGTCACTGTTTATTTTCTTCACTGTAGCTGCAGGACACATGAATCATGAAGCATTAGAAAAATACAAATCACACTTCAGACAAAATAATACCTGTGTTAAAAATGTGAAGCAAATGTGACTCAATTACATATATATGATTATACCTACAGATCAGGAATTTAAGGGAAAAAATACACTTTTTGATAGTGAAATTAAAATTTAACCTGAGACATCCAAGAATAAATATTGTCAAGCTGCTCATTTGGCCTGTTTGAAAAGGGCCCATATTTTATAATAGGAAGGATTAAGTTATGTATTATCAAATAACTGAAATAGCTGAAAACTCAGAATGTGTTTCTAAAGAAAAATATAGATATAACCTTGAAACTATAGAACCTTGGTATAATAGTTTCTAATTTAGACTGCCAGGACTTTATTCTCCCTTGTTTAGTGATTGGGGTGGGTTTTTTTCTTATGTTGTTTTGGTTTTTTTTAAGATTGTGACATTACAAAGTTTTATGTCAATATTAAGTGGAGTGTGTAGTATTGGGAGTTGAAAAGTCAAAACCCCAAAACCCCATAGATTTCTTTTTCTTAGAATGTTATTCATTCTGACAACTGCCTCATTGTTGCATGGCAGGTGGTTGTAAATCCAGTATTTGGTAACAGATCACCTTGACTGAGACCACAAAACAGGCATTATTTTTACATAACAGGTATTGCTTAATTTTTGTACTCATATTTGGCACCTACAGAAATGTAAGCAAAATTTTGAAGAAAATTATCCTGATCAGTCTGCCAGATTTTTGTGCCATCTTCATTCTCTTGCAGATTCCTTCTAAGCAGATTCTCCCACCTGTTACCAGACTGTTATGCTTGTCAAAAATAATAAAAGCAAATGGTTTTAATTATTAAGAAGAGTCCTCACAGCAAGACCATTGCGGAATCCTACTCATTATCCAGCTGATCATCCAAAATCTATTTGCTCCTGAAGTGTGTGAGCAAGAGGTTCTTTTGCATCCAGCGTTGGAAGCTGCTTTTTAATTTTGGCCTCTTTTTTTTTTGGAACAGGAATATTTGTCATACATTAAGTGCTAAATTTAGTACCTGACACTGAGAAGCTGTTTATTTTAATGCTATTACATGAAAAGAAATGAAACTTACACTACCTCAGCTGGTTCTAGTACTTTCTCTGCATTTGTAATTTTGACTGGCATGCTGAATAAAAAGTTTTTCTGAAGAGCATATATCAAAGTTCTCACATCTTTTACAAAAGTATGAACATCTCTCAAGGCATTTGTTGAAAACAAAATAATTTCTAGATGGTGAATATGGTTTTTAAAACTTTTAAACTCCCATAAATATCAGTAAAGAAGGCCAGTCATTGGTACTCTGCAAAAATATATTTCAAAAATTAATGTTGCAGTATTCTTATTTATTTTAAAATAATGGCAAATGCATGGTTTTATTTTTCACATGTAAGGAAAAACTGGTAGCTGAGAAAGTGATTGTTGAGACATATATATCATATTTATGTATATACAAAAAGTACTTCATAAAATCTGAGTAGCTAAATGCTCATATTGCACTTTAATTTTTTTCCTAAAATATGTTTGAAATAAAATATTCCTAAATAGTTTATCACTGGCTAGGAGAAAGCATTTTTGTGTCATTTTCCCATCTCTCCTTTTAGTAATTTCTTGTCTAGTATTTTTCAAAATTCAAAAACAAAATGTGTAGAATATTCCAAGTGAGTCATTCTCTAATGCAGCAAGGAATTAACTTATGCAGTTTTCTTTCACAATGACAAAAGCTAAGCACTCACAGATATATAAGGTTCTGCTAGATGCACTACTCAACTACCACAAAGTGAACGATGAGATATATTTAACACTCCATTTGGAAGTTCCGTATACTTGAAAATGCTCCAGAGAACAAACATCTAGTATGATGACTATGCTGGGTAACTAACACTTTTCCAGACTACTATAAAACTCAGGAGAGAGTTGATGTTGCTTATCGCTTTCTAACTGCTTATAACTATAACATAAGAATATTAATGACAGAGATGGAAAAGACTACAGAACACAGTAAAACCTATGCTACTCCAATGGTTCCTGGTCAGTTGCACTCTCAAGTTACTTAACAGCATTTGTTGTCTTACTGTGCATTTATGATAGGGAATTCTATTTACCAGATATGAGGAAAGGCATGGATTTTTGGGTAGCTGCTGAAGTGATTGCTTAAATACTATATCTAGTAGAGGAATTAAGTTGCACTGTCATTCTCAGGTATTTGGACAGACTGAAGTAGTGGGCAAAGAGGACCATTCCAGAGACAGAAAAAGGCCAAGTTCTGCTGCAGGCAGGAAGCACCCTGTGAAGCAACCTCTGCAGGAAGAGACCTGGGGATCTTGGCAAATATACACTGAGTGTGAGCCAGCAGAGATAGCCAACAGTGCCCTGGAAAGTATTCACAGGGGCACAGCCAGGACATCCAGAGGAGGGATTTTCCTCTTATACCCAGCACATCAAGCATGCCACATCCATGTTGAGCCTCCAATTACAGGAAAGATGTCAACAGGTCCCTGACACAAATGATTCCTAATCACCCTATGCCTCTAGTGTGGTCAGGGTCTGGGGCATGTACTCTGTGGAGAGAGAATAAGATACTAGGAATTGTTTGGCTTGGAGAAGGTATAACCTTAAGGGGACCTAACAGCAGTGTGCCAGGATCTACAAAAGGCTCTCAAGATGTTAGATAGCACTAAAGCCTGATACTTTATAGCACTGTGTCATGGGAGGATGAGAGATACCTGACACACTGAGTTCTGACTGAATATAATGAGAAACTTTTCCCCATTGGTACAGTCAAATATTGACGAGAGATAAGTTGCCCAGCAGGGTTGTACTCTTGCTCTGAAGGTTTTTAAACCCTGATTGATTTAAGATCTCTGTTAGCTACTCAAACTTGACCTTCTTTGAGTAAGAGGTTGAACTAAAGCCTTCCTGAGATGCCTTCCATCCAGAAATATCCTAGGAAAATTCAAAGTCTTTTGCAAAGCATCAAATGTTCTATATACCTAGAATATTTCAAGAAGTGAGAAGCTCTGGATGCCAGGAAGTTCAGTTACAAATGTCATCTCTCCAACAGAAGCTGGTGATTCTACTCCTGTTGCTCATGCTGACTACTTGCAAGTCTTCTGAGTACTTCCACAGAAATTAATATGGTTACTGTCAGCATAAGATATAACCAGAGAGAATAAACAGTAGGTCTAAGCAGTCAGTGTTAGCTAAGCCTTGAGAGGCTTATCACTTCTTCAGTTGCAAATTAAAAGACAATAGCACATCTTAACAAAGCAAAATAATTTGGGAACTTAACATTTGAATAGTACCTAATAATTGACATGAAAAATAATGCTGATTCTGATTTTTTTCATTATTTACAAATAAATCTGTAGTACAGAAGTACAGTTGAACTGAACAATATCTAAATTGTCATTATGATGCCAAGTAGACCTTTTTCTTATTTAACAATATCATTTATTATATTTATATCATTATATGATTTGATATATGTTTAATAAAGTTAAATTATGCTAGAGACATACAAAATTCATCAGGAAACTCTCCCATATTAATGTGCATCATAATTTAACTTGCAATACATGTTCACCAGAGTAGAATTTTACTGATTAATACTTACCATGTAAACTGCAATATGCTGGTGATGAACGAGTCTTACTGATAAATTGTATGAATAGCATAAATAAGAGTCCCATCTAATAAGTTATCAGACTGATTAGTAAATATGTAGAGAATTTACAAGTGAAAATTTAGGTCTGCAACAGTAAAAATGTGTCCAATAGGAAAGAGAAAACACTGTTCAGTCATTCTTCTGGATTTTCCTCTTCTTTTTGCTAAGGGAAAGGATTTCAGGTGCTTCATTTAGTTCTCATATTGCACAAAAAACAGTTAGGTTTGTTTGTAAGGCCTGTGTTATAATGAACTGCATTGAAAGTATGGTGAAATCTTGTGAGAGGCTTTTCCAAGTGCTGATTTAGTTTGAAACATAGTTGATTTACATTATAAAATCCACACAAACAGTCTAAAAAATTAAATGCAATCTGCAACTGTTTAAAAGGACAGAATCACTGCCTTGTAATACTAGCTTTAGCTGCTGTGATTCCATCACATTAAAAATATTAGAAATATGTAGAACTACTCAAGTAATTTATGTCTGGTATTCAGTATTATGCTATAATCAAAGCCAATCAGTGTAAAATCTCCTGAAAATAAAGAGAAAAAAAGACTTTTTCCACTGTGGATGTAGTCACTAAGATGGTGGTTCAGTCTCTCCCTCCCATGTGACAGGCTATATACTGTATTGGCTTCTAGTAAGTGAGGATATGAACTTTTCCGTACTCCTTCTCACTAGTAAGTCTATACCTGTTTAGAGGAAATGAGATTGGTACTGTCTTGGCAGAATTCTGAATATTACCTTAAAGTAGTTTCTTATTTATTAAGGTTTCTAACATAAATATTGCAGTTAAGATTATAGTTTGACCGTACACCTTCCAGAAGATGAATCCTGTGATTTCTGTGAAAAATAGAAATGCTTCAAACAGAGGAATAACATTGTCAGCAGTGTTCACTGCACTATGTTTTAAATGTAGTAGATACTCCTTTTGGTACAGCCATCTGGACTGGAAGGATGTTTATCCTCACACTCAACACTGAGAACACTGGTGCTGTCTCCGTAATGATTATCTCCCCAAAATCTACTAAGGCTTGTCTTGCCTGCCCATGAGAAAGACAAATCATCCACTAACTTTTTTTTACTCTTCCAAAAGTAGAATCCCAAATGCTAACAACCTTCTTCTACATCAGAAAGGGAATTGATTTCATGTCATAATATCACTTCACTATCACTCTTTATGCTCTGTAATTTATTGTTGAGAAGTGCAGCATCTGGAGTGGGTGATTTCACAGGGGAAATTTGTTCAATTTGCATAGTTTAAATTGAATCAGGTTTATTGCCACATAATTAATTGGTAATCAGTGAACTGTATGTTATGGGTCAGTATCATAATTGCAACAGGTACACCACTGTCCTAGACTCTTAAAAAATGCCTGCAAATGTCTACAAATTTCTAAACAACCTTCTATAACTAATACTAAAGAATTCTGCAAACACACACACAGACACACACACATGCATACCCTGTCTCAGAGGATGTGTTGGTTAAAAGTGTAAACTACACACTGCCTCCTGCAGCCCTTAAAAGCACACATATAGTATGGGAACAGCCCACAAGGTGATGTACCTACAGAAGTGTGCATCATACATATTGAGGTGTGGCTCATACACACTGAGGTGTGGATCCCTCCCTGCTGCTCTCTGGCACAGTCATGCCTCCAACAGAAAGTAACTCCATCAGACATGAACAAATGCCAGCAGGGTGACTTCTAGCAATGTCAAAACAGATTTCATTGCTGTTCTGTTATGGTCTCCTTTGTTTCCACCATTGCAAATTTTTACCCTTCTTTTATACTTCTCAGGCTGAGCCTGTCTTTATTTTCAAAGGATTGTGATATTCCCTTGTTTAATGTTTAATCTGTTTTAATGTTGATTGTTTTCTTCCTCTTTAGTGTCACTAGGTTTGGGGAAAATGTCCTCCTGGGCTGTTCTGGATGGTCCATTCAACCACACATTTGGCACACAGGTTTCTGTCTTACCAACTGCTGTTATCCAGGCCATCTAGCACAGACCAGGGACTGTGAAAGTCAATCTCTTGTGACATTTTTGTAGCTGATAATAGTCCTGTGTCCTAGTTCAGGCACACCTGCCAGAAGTTTGCTAGCCCTGCCATAAGCTTTTAACATAATTCTTTAGTTGTGTGCTCTGCTATCAATGGCGTCACAACCCTGCATTGTGTAGGTTTGTAAAAGTATAAGAATGGTGACATTGGTTGAGATCAATGGTCTATGAGATTGGTAGCAGTTGCCAATAGCAATAGTTTAAGAAAGAATATGGAAAATGTAGTGATTTTTCTTGAAAATCCTCTCCCAGCCTCCAATATGTCTGGCTCAGAGATATCCTAAAGCATAAATAACAATTTTAATCTAACGTATCTCAGTCAATTTCTCTTTCATGACAGCCTTTAGCTCCCTATGAACCCACAGTGGTTAGGTCACCATTCCTGGAGGTATTTAACAGCTGTGCAGTTGTGGTGCCTGTGGACATGGTTTAATGGTGGACTTAACAGTACCGGGTTAATGGCTGGACTTAATGGTCTTACAGGCATTTTCAGATATAAAGGATTCTATTAAATAGATTGAACTCAATGATTGCTTCAGATCTTCAGTTTGCCATTTTATTATACACTTATGGTCCATAACTAAATTACAAACCCCATTCCCAGGCAGAACTTTAAGTGCTATGAGATTAACCTGATGAAAAGAGCTGGAAATTCTAGATCTAACTGCCTTTATTTGTGTGAGGTAATATATAAATTGGGCTCCCAAGTGTTATTTCTCTACAGGTGTTGATTCATGCAGTATGTATTCCATATGTGTGAAGAGGCTTTTAGTAGAATCAGGTAAGCTTTTAGGCTAGGAATTCTTTGGCCCTTAAGTTCCATGGTTGTTGGATTTTTTTCCTTTCTTTTTTCTTTTTTTTTTTTCCTTCTCCCCCCCCCTCCCCCCCCTCCCCCCCCTCTCCCACATATCGATAGTCAATTTCTTAGGATGAATTGTGCTGCGCTTTAGTGACATTAGATATAAGTGATGGCTTTCCATCTTGTTCTTTCTGGTGTGTGGCTCAGGCTGTTTGCAACAAATCTCCTGTTCCAGTGCTGCCCTATATTCTGGTGTAGTAGAATAATGCAGAGGAGACATGCAGGGATAGCAAACATGTAGATTTTTCTATCAGACATAGCAAAAGAGCAAACAAAGTCATCTTTATTTTAGATCTTAGAACAAAATAACAGCAATAATAATAGTAACAACAATAATAACAGTAATAAAAATAATGCACCTTCCTTAGGTTAATTTTTTATGTGTTTTATACTACATTACAATTGATATCATAGTATTTCAATTCTTTAAATACAAAAGCAAGTCATTCTGGATCCATTAGGATGCATTTGCTTAAGAATCTGACTTTTTTCCCTATAAACAAACTGAAATTGCAAATAAAGGAGTTTGCTGATTATACATTCAAAGGTGAGCACATCACAATCATGATGTATATATTCTAAAATATATATCAATTCTTTATGTCTGAGTTGTCTCCAAAGGATTATGCTAAATAAAGTGCACCACTTAGAATAAAAAACTGAGAAATTAGAACTAGAACTTGAGACTGGGTCTAGTTACTTGGTGTCTAAGAACTCTAATAAGTTTGACCTTGTATGAGCATTAAGAACTTTATCTCAACATTTATTTTATGAATGTGGTTTAAAAAAAAAAAAAGATTCTTAGAAGAAATCTTTATAATTCTAAAAATGAAATACCAGAAATTTCATGTTAGCAATCTCTTATTCTTGTGGTTTAACCCCAGCTAGCAACTAAGGACCATGCAGCTGCTCACACACCCTCAACCCCACCCACATGAGATAGGAAAGAGAATCAGGAAAAGTTAAAATCTGTGGATTGAGATAAGAACAATTTAATATATGAAATAAAGCTAAATATATTAATAATAACAATCATAACAACAACAAGGGAGGTAAATATATGAGAGAGAGGAGTAAAGCCCAAGGAAAATGACTGATGCATGATATCATCACTCACCACCCACTGACTGGTGCCAAACAGTGATCAACCTCTTTTGGACAACTCTCCCCAATTTATATACTGGCCATGACATTCTAAGGAATATCTCTTTGGCTGGTTCAGGTCAGCTGTCCCAGCTGTGTTCCCTCCCACCTTCTTGTGAATCTCCTCGCTGGCAGAGCATGAGACACTGAAAAGTCCTTGACTTACAGCATGCACTGTTCAGCAACAACTAGAACATCAGTGTGTTATCAACATTATTCCCATTCTGAACCCAAACACAGCACTGTGCCAGCTACTAAGGAAAAAATTAACTCTATTCCAGCTGAAAACAGGACACTTATAAATGAAACAAATAAAGAAACAAATAAACTCAACGTGTTATACATTAGAGAATACAAATAATTTTGGCTACAAGAACTGCAAATTGGAAGAATAGAAATTTCTCTGGGAAAATATCTTATGGGGTATAATAGACTTGGAACTTTCAACTGTGTGACTAATGAATTATCCAGCTTTACGCCGAACTGAAGCACACATCTTCAGTACTTAAAATTAATCAGGGAACACTAATTCCCTTTATCATCTTGGACAGTAATGAATGGGGGATTTGAAATATGACATGGGGATTAGAAAGAGTAGAAATATTGCCCTTAAAACCTGTTACACAGTATTATTTGCATGTTTTGTGACAAATGGTGATTTAGTTTTACATAATTTTACATGTTAATTATGTCATGTGTGACGTGGGATAGGGAAGGAATGCTGTCACCTCACCTAGACAAAGCTAAGGCCACAGCACACTGCCTCTGCATGATGGCTGTGCTTGGAGGTGCCAAGATCTCCAATATAACAGAGTAAGCTCAGGATGAAATACCACTCCTTTCGTACTGGGGAACATCTTCTCCACTGGGGTCTCTTCCAGGCCACAGAGCAATCCTGCTGGGATATTTCCCACTCTGCCCCTGGGGCTTGCAGGGCTCTTTCTCCCCCAGTTGCCTTCACTCAGCCCTGGCTGCTGGGCAGAGTTTTGCCCTCCCTTGCCCAGGTTTTCCCCAGGGCTCAGGGGCTCAGCTGTGCCCTGCGCTGAGGCCACTGGAGCTGCTGAGACCGGCTGGGGCTGAGCGGGGCAGCCCCAGCAGATCTGACACACAGACACCTGCACTCAGTTCATATGTACACAGAAAGGGAAACTAATATTTTCTTAGAAGTCTCTAAGAATCACAATAGCTCAAATTTGAAGAACCACTTAGTTGTGTGAAGCAGCAGGCTTTACATTAGATTTAAATAGCACACTTGCCTTTTTCAAAAATGTCTTAAATTGATTCTCATGAAGTTATTTTTCCTAGGCAACAAATAAAGCAGGATGCAGTAATAGTGTACCAGTGTCAGACTATTGCCTGTGAATCTGTAATGACCTGTGGGATGTTTGTTAGCAACGTTTAGAAGGGTGGCTGCTTCCTCCCTATGGTGGCTCAATTACAGTGAAGAAAGGGTCCAGGGAGCTGAAAAAGGCAGGGAAAAGGAGAGAAAATCACGTGCCTTCGAAGAAGGAAGAAAAGAATTAGGAGGACAGACTAGAAAAAAACCTGCAACACAAAAGGATGAGGCACAAATGGGGAAGACAGCCTAAGGATGTAAATGTAAATGAAGAGCAGATAGGAAAGGGAGAGAACAGGAGGGGAAAAAAGCTTTACATAGAACTGAAAAGAAATATGTAAACATAGTGATACTGAAAAGCGGCAGAAACAAACTTCTTAACAATTTGTAAGTGTTAAAAAGGGCATTCTTTTTTTCAGCATGCTGGAGGTTCAGAGGATGGCTCCTCTAACCGAATGTGCCAAATGACAGATAGACAGGGTGGGGGTTTTTCACACAAACTGTTTACAAATTTGTTGGACAGTCTTACTTACTTTATACATATTCATTAGTTTGCTTTACATAGTCACACCCCTATTGGAAGTCCTTTTTTGGGCCTTTCATGTCTTCTTTGTCATCTTGCTCTCAGTTCTTGAGCAGGCACAGAGTCATTGTGTTTCACCACCAAAAACTGTAACGTTTGTCCTCTATGTTATTTGGGTACACAGAGCTCAGTTTACATCCTGTTTGTTTGAGTTATGTCTCTTATTTAATTGTCTAGGACTTCTCTAAGATTATATTGTTCCTTATTTGGGCATTCCAGGATACTGTGAGTAAAGTTTCTATTTCTCCTATCATACTTAGAATCATAGAATGATTCTAAGTTAGCATAGTTAGGGTTGAAAAGGACCTTTAAGATCATCAAGCCCAACCGTCGACTCTGCATCTCCACCATGTTCACCACTGAATCATATCTTCAAGTGCCATATACACATTTTAAGAACACTTCCAGGGATAGTGACTCCACCACTTTGTTGGGCAGTCTGTTCCAACGCTTGACAACCCTTCCCATGAAGAAATTTTTCCCAACATTCAATCTAAAAACTTCCCTTGGAGCAACTTGAGGCAATTTCCTCTTGTCCTGTCGAGGTTATTGAGGAAAGGGACTGACACACACCTCTCAAGTAGTTGTATAGAGAAATAAGGTGCTCCCTAAACCTCCTTTTCTCCAGGCTAAACAACTTCAGATCCCTCATATGGTGTGACTCTTGGGCCAGGGCAGGGCTAGGAGTTGGATTCAATGGTTCTTGTGAATTCTTTCCAACTCAGAATATTCTGATTCTATGATTCTGTGATATGTGTTTTTGACATTATTGTTTGCTAAATATAGCCTTTTTTATTTCTTTAAAAGTACTTTATTTAAAGTACTTTTCAATGTTACTTCAACAAGGTTTCTAAAATACAAAGCATTTTGGGAAAAGAACACTGTTTTTGGGAAGGTGGTTTCACAGAAAGATATTGCAGAGAAATCTAGTATGAATGGCTACTTTATATATTAGATAGCTCTGAATGGCTTCAGTAAGCTTGTTCTTGTATACAGCCACAAAATTAATTTCCAGCATCTACAAATCCTGTTAATAGGGTATTGATTACATATTTTGCCTTCTAAATTTTGCATTTCTTAGATGTAAATAATAATACCGCTTTGAACAATATGTCCAAATGAAGGATGGAGAAAACAAAACAACATCCAACAAAAGAAAACAAAAATTTCATCCAGTCAAGTGCCTCTGGCTTAGGTGACAAAACAAGAAATCAATTGGTTGAAATACTCAATCTTGTATGTTTGCTCTTTCTATTAATTATATTACAAGGGGAAAACATGCCCTAGTCTTCCTTTGTTTTCCACCTATCATTACAAGCCAGGGACAACAGTGATACTGATAGCAAGAATATATTAGGAGAAAAATGGTACAAATTTTCTTTGGTTCTGTGGCTTGCTATTTAATTTAATACTGGAGCAAGTGTGCTAGGCTCTGGTAATGATACACTGATAAAAGTGAGAATTTAGCTATTGCATTCTATAATTAGATACAGATGTGAATGCTCTGTTGGCCACAAATTGTAAACCTCTGTATCTGCCAACCACTCATTTGTTTGCCATCAGTTTTGAGCCTCTAAGAAAGAGTACAGGGTGCTTGCTAACTGCAGCTTGTTGGCAGCTGGTTCACAAGGAATACGGCGTGAACAGGCTTGGGAAAGCTGTGTTTTGCAATAACAATGAGCTGCATATTGTCAGTTGTCTTTGTGAGTTAAAAGATTCAAAATTATAACTCTAGGGAAGCAAAGCAACCTCAGTTGCCATCAGCTTCCAAAGAAGACAAAATTAATTAATGCTGCCTGTGAGGAAAATACATAATTTCCAGTAAACTACAAATGTATTTAATTTCTTCTTTTGTATATGAAGGGGAGAGGCTGAGAAGCCTCACTATATGCAGAGTCTCTCAGGCATATGCTCATTTCAAGAAATTAATGTTAAACTTTATTTGAAGAGTGATGATTGACCCACCACTTTTCTGGAAATGGTTATGTACTGATATCAGGTGTTCAATTGATCTTATCCATAGTACATTTCTAACTTTACATAGTTACAAACAGTTGCAGTGACTAATTAGGGCCACCTAATATGGCAGGATGTGGAGGTGCTTCTTTCTTTCAGTACAAAAAAATTTAGTGTTTCTGTGAAATTATTCAGAGCAAACCCTGCTTTATTGTGATACATATCAAAGTAGTGGGACAAAGGGGCTTCACCTGCTTGAGAAGTTCTTTGTATTTTGCATCCTGGAAATTTGTTGTCCTTAATATCCATGTTCATCCCATGATCTGCTTAAATGCAATGATCAGTTGTACCTCTGTGGCTACTCCTTACTGAGCTTGGACTGATCATATAAGAGAATCATAGAACCATAGAATTGCTTGGATTGGAAGGGGTAATAAAGATCATCTAGTCCTAATCCCTCTGCCATGGGCAGGGTTACCATGCACTAGACTAGGTTGCTCAAAGCCATTTCCAGAGATGGGGCATACACAACTCTGGGCAATCTGTTCCAATGCCTCACCGCCTGGAATTTCTTCCTGATATCTATATCGAAACTTAGCCTTGTCCAGCTTAAGGCTGTTACTCCCTGCCTTTGGTCCCTCTGCAGCTTTCTTATAGGCCCCCTTTAGGCACAGGAAGGCTGCTATAAGGTCTCCCCAGACTCTTCTTCAGGCTAAACAGTCCCAACTCTCTGACTGTCCTCATAGGAGAGGTGCTCCAGTCATCTGAGCATCTTGGTGGCCCTCCTCTGGACCTGTTCTAATAGATCCATGTCTTTCCTGTGCTGAGGACGCCCAGCACTCCAGGTGAGGTCTCACAAAAGCAGAGTAGAGGGGCAGAATCACCTCCTTCCCCCTGCTGCTTTTTTGCTACAGCCCAGGATACAATTGGCTTTCTGGGCTGCAAGTTCACACTGCTGGCTCATGTTTAGCCTCTCATCCACCCACATCACCGAGTCCTTCTTGGTAAGGCTGATCTCGATTTGTTCATCCCCCAGCCTGTGTTCATACAGGGGGTTGCCTCAACCCAAGTGCAGCACGTTGCTTTGCTCAGATTAAACCACATGAGATTCCCATCAAACTTGAGTCCCATATAATGAGAGTGGTTTCCATGATAGCTGGTAATTTTTTTATTCAAAGCAGCATACTTTTCTGGGCAGCAAAGCTGACACTTCTTGTATAAATATAAGAATTCTGAGCTAGATGCTCCTCACAAAAAAAACCCTGCTCCCTCTTGATGAGTACTTTATTCTTTCCGTCAGCAAGGAAAACAGTATTCCTAGACTTTACCTGACAACAATTAAATATTTTCATATGTACACATTAATGATGCTGTTTCTGTTTGGACATGGATTCTGTTTAGGTCTTTTGGTACCACATTGACTAAATGAAATGGATTCCTGACATGTTGAAATACTTTTACAGGCACTCTGTAAGCTAGCAACAGTTTTTTCCACACTGCCCTCTCCAAGAGAGACCAGAAAAAGTAATTGCATCAGTATTCCTGTCACAGGACTGTAGAGAGAGAAATATGAGAAAAATGGGTGGGGTTTTTTTCTACTATATGAGAAGCATTGCTGAGAAAAGCTAGAACTCAGCACAGCATCACAGAGCTCCATGCACAACTGCTTTCTGAATATAGTTAATTATGTCCATTTGGTCCTTGATTAACACCAAGAGAATTTCAGGGGCAAGGACTAACCTTTTACTGCAAACATCAAATGCCCATATTTTGAATGATCTCACAGCTGCAAGCACTAGATTTAGTAATGTTTTCTTAAATTTTGTTCTAATTATTTTTTAAATTGTTATTGCTTTTTTTCTCTGCATTGTGAAAGAAACGCAAACAAACTTCTAACTACTACTAAACATTCCCCTTCAGAAACTCATCTGTTGCTGCTGGTAACTCTTAGAGGGAAAGAGCTCCTCTGTTACCACACATTGTTGGACCAACAGCAATTACATAAATGTTACTTCTTTCTTTGTTTCTCCTGCCCCACGTGTCTTCCCTGCCTTTCCAAAAGCCATCAATATTTACTTATTCAGGTGAAAGGTAGATATATAGAATGTAATATGGATTTCAATATCTTGCAGCATGAAGAAAAGTCAAGAAATAAAAATATTAAATCTACCAACTCAGACAGTGTTTCAATTTTCAGCAACAAAATGTCTTCTGGCTTTTCTTTGTCGTGCTCTTTCTTATTCCTTACCTGTTCCACAGTATTCAGCCTGTTCATTTACAAACCTGATGGCTAGAAGTGGATGGATTGAGATGGACAGCTTCCAAGAATGGAAGGTTTTTTTGCAAGATGGAAGATATTTTCAGGGAAAGGAAGCAATTGTACCTAGTCATCACCTGTCTTATAAGAAAAGTCTTATAGGGTGGTCAAAACTTTGAATTTGGTCTGTCTAGACAGTTTTGTAAAGCTAGTACCCATTAAAAGCCTGGAAAAGCTTTTAAGGTAAAAAGCCAGGTTACTATTTTTCTCTTTTTTTTTTTGTTTGGGGGGAGGGGTGTGTGTGTTTGTTTTTGGAGGGGTTTTTTTAGTGGTGTGGGGGAGGTGTGTTTTGGTTTTTGGGTTTTTTTGGATTTTTTTTTATTAGCAGGAAAAAAAAACAGGCAACTCTTTAGAAAGTGCCCTTTAATTTTTGCTACAAGCTCCCTGCTTTCTGGCTACTCATTCATTCTCCACCATATATCACCTCCACACTTTTGAAATATATCTTCCCTGTGTTTGTTCAATTCATTAGAGTATGTAATGCACTGTCCAGACCTAAGCTCATTACTCACTTTTTAAAGAATTACCATGTAAGTTACATAAACAAGTAACATGCCATCTTTGTCATATTACCACTGAGATGTCAAATGCTGTTGGGCAGAAGCAAAGAGAACAGGAAAGAAGGGGAAATAAAGGATTATGAGAGTAACACAGCAACATAGTCCTTTTCATAAAGGAAGATGCCATGCAACTCTCTCACACCCATGATAGGTTTTGGGTTTGGTGTTTTTTTGCTGGGTAGGGAGGGGAGCACATCTTAGAACCTTCTTAGAAACCTCAAGACTGTAAATCTTATGTGGAAAGGGGAAAATATTTAAAAGATTAGGGCCTCAATCATATACCACTTCAGGACATATATTTCCCAGGAGGCTCACCAGAGGTAGCACAAGGCCTGAACATATTTTTTTCATGTCTTTTTATTTTTAACTATTTGAGATATTCACTTGTGTATGGGTATAATTACTGTAGACTGCTAAAATTAGTTCAATGCTTAATTATTTTGACACAGTGATAGACATGATAAAATGCTCCCCGGTGCCTCAAGCAGATTCTTGGCAGAAGATATTAGAGAGATTTGACTGTGCCCTTCACAACTAGGAGTCACATTTTTTCTGCACAAAATTGTTTGTGACAGACTGAAGTGAATGAAAATTGGATGTTCAATTTCTAAGTAAATGTAACTAGTAACATAAAATGCAAAAAAAAAAAAAAAAGAGCTAGGAGTGTTTCTTTCAGATTTTCTGCAATTTGCCTTTAAAAGATCTAGTTTTTACTCACTTGTAAGTATTTGTTTCCCAAAACAGTTGAACTAAAAATTGTTACCCTAAGGCAATCATATATTTTGTTTCTAATAGCTAAATATATGTGAAGAAGAAAGGGAGCAGAAATCCACAATCTTAAATTATTTTTTTTTTTAAGCATTTATTTTTCTTTCAAGGACTTTCAGTCTTCAAATGAGTGTATTTAACCTGAATAATAACTGATGATTCAGTGGCCTGGATTAGTACAATTTGATTTTGCTTTAAAGTGGTTGTTGTATAACTTTACATCTCTCCAAGGAACAGAAAAGGAATTAAAAAAAAAAAAGACAAAATATTAATAATTAAAACAAACAAACAAACAACAAAACTCCTGCCAAAACCCTTTTTTATGTTTGAAAATACTGATAAGTTTTTTTCACTCCAGAATATTTTCCTCACCAGAACTTCTTTCTTCATCCTCACTTTTCAATCACACACAAGATATTCTCAGGAAAGGAAACCATGTTAACACATTTTAGAATCTTAGAATAGTAGTCTTGACAAATATATGCAAAAAAATTATACGGAGTTGACTTCAATTATACTTTAAAGAAAAGTATTTTTGTTTACTCCAACAACTTGTAATTAAATAAATACATTAATAAGTAAGTAAACAAAAGACTTGGGAGATTCTGATGTACCACTCCACTGCTTTTTATTGTTGAATAATGTACAAAATGGAAAAGGACTTTAAATAGAAGCTGAAAAGTTACCTAAATTAATTTTCATGCATAGACATCTACAATAACATCCTTCTGATTGTTCACTGATGCTGACAATTCAAATGCTCCTTTATGGCAAGCAGTATTTACAGTTGTTCTTATGGAGAGATGCGCAATGTTAAGTAACAGAAATAGATTGTCTTATAGGAAAAAGAATCATCTGAGTGTTTTGGAACAGAGATGTCAACTTCAAAAAACTATTACTGACAAGGAAATGGGAGTCTCTCATGTCAGTATGTCTGGGGGTTATCTTTTAGTTTTGCTGCTAACAAGTTCAGGTTTCTCCAAACTGCTATTTCTGTAGTCTGATTTTAGAATTGGTAACCAAAATTTTCACCTGTGCATCAAACATAATCCCCTAAACCCAAGTAAATCCTTTTTATCATTACAAATATTTCAGCAGAGAGGCACCTGGATGTACAAGAACAGCTGCTGATCACATTGCAAAGGTGTTGGACAATGACAGGAACATTCTCTTTTGTTATAGAAGGTGAATTCAGAGTGCTATTAGAAGAACTGATTAGGGCATGCACAGAAATCAAGGTCAATGTCTTGTAAAGAGTAGGTGTTATGGGCAAACTATTTAATTTGCTCATCCCACATATGGAACTTTTTCGCAGAACTAATTTAAAAAAAAATCTCTGTGAATCAAATAATGTTAAGGAGTTGAAACAGTGAAAGGTGAAGAAAGAATTTGAAGGAAATTATTCTACAAGTAAGTGTAAACCACTGTCAATAAAAAAGAGTGACTTTTTATCTATTTATCAAGTCTAGTGGTTCTGAAGCGTTTGCATTTTGCTTCATCACATGGATTGCTATGCATTTTAAAACTGAGAGTGCCTGGCAGAAGGGATGCAGATCTTAGAACACTGGTAGTGAAACAACTATAAATTTGCAAATGAAAAACTGTCAGCAATTCCTTATATAACTAAATGTTCATCTCCTTCTTGAAATTAGCTGTGGAAATCATTCTATGAACACCGAAAATATCCATTATAAAGCACCATCTGGCTGAGCGAATAGCCAGTATACATACCTATACTCATAAGGGATAAGACTTGATTCTCTGAGATGGCCTTCATGCCCACAAGAATTATATATGTTTTAAAACCTTTCACTTAAAATAAATAAATAAATAATCCATCAATGTAGCATGTCATTGCAGTGTGAAATTCAATCTGGCACACAAATGTACTGACTGGTTGTGAGAGGGGATGAAATGAGTCAAGAAACTTCCATGTTTGAATAGTTCCGTTTGCACAGGTATGAAATATGAAAAAGTAATGTTCATTTTCCCTTATAAGCTACTTTGAAATCTCTTGGTAAGATCACTGTAAAAAAGTATAAAGTAGAAAAGCCTTCTTCTCTGTGAAATCCTTTTTCATTTCTTTAAAATTTCTTGGCATTAGTCAAGACACTAATGCTCTGGCAATACATGCAAGAATATAATTCCATTCTTTGTTGCACTTCATAAATCTGAGATAATGGTTTAAGGCAGCTCAGAGGTATTTTCATTTTTCAGTCTTCACATTCCCCTAATGTGGGTCCTTCCTGAGTAATTTCCATAGCATGCAGATTGTTAAACATACTAAAGTTTTGCTTGTAGTTACCCAGATTTCCATCAAAAAGCCTTACCAATGATACAACTGTAGATAACTACATTAAAATGTAAAAATAATCTTATAAACTCCATAGATCATCCTCCAAAAAAATGTGATCTCAAGATTTTCTTACAGAAAAAGAAAAAAAGGCTAATTCTCATTGAAAAGTTGCAATTCATTAGCCTTTGATTAATGAACCTTAATGTTTCTTATGTTCATTATTCAGTAGATCAGATAATTTTTACAGTATCATGTAATGGTGTTTCTTCATAAAACCCACGTTCATAAAAATATACAAAGGTGGCTTCAGTAGTTCAGTCAATCATTCTGGTATATGAAGAACTTAATGATTCAGTAGTGCTAAAGTCAGGTTCCCTTCAGAACATTTCAAGTGTTGCTTACCATCCTATTCAGAATATTCAAAGTTTATTGGGGTATTGTGTGATTAAAGATGAATGCTCTTGCTGAACTCAATTTTTCCTGGTAGTCATGTTTTAAAGGGAAAGCAAGGTGTATACTATTCCAAAATTTAAGAAAGTCAGCCTGTCTGATAATACTTAATGAAAGAAAACCTCCTTTAAAAACCTGCAATTAGTTAATTTATTCTTCATTAGTAATGATTGTAGGGAATTTTTAGAATCATAAATCAGTTCTGTAAATAGGATTTAGACAGAGATCAGAAATGCAAATACTGCTGCTAGGGTTTTCTAAGAAATTACTGGAGGGGTGGGGATTTTTTCCTTGTTTTGCTGAAATTTCAAATCTGCTGGAAGGTAGTTTATAGCTGTTCAGTACACATATGTGCATATTAAAATATGTGACTGACAGAGTGCTCTTTCATGTGCATGGGACTTCCAAACAGGATCTTTTTCTTTACTTTCTTTTTTTTTTTTAATTTTTTTCCTTATCTGATAAAATCTTGTTTTCTTTTATCCATAAAGGCCAATATTTCTGCATTAAAAAAAAAAAAAAAAAAAAAAAAGACCATGAGAATCCACCTTCCTTCTCTACAACGAGCAATGGGAGAACTTTCGTCATGCTATCTCCAGGGTTTCTGTAGAACACTTCAGGAAAATATGGCCTCATAGCAGCTGTCACTTTGTTGTAATTTCTGCCTTTCCCCAATTCAAAGGCTGAAGGAATATTTTTACATAGTACTAAAAGAGAAGTCCTAATTTATTTTTTTTTAAATGTTTGTTCTTTGCTGACTACAGCCTAAAATGGTCCAGGAATTAGTTAGGCCTGGGTTCTGCCTGTTTCTTTTAATGATTTATCTTTGCTGTCAGCTGAAACCCATTTTCTAATTTTCAGTTTGAATGTATCCATGGATATCTTGATTATATAAGGCTGTTACAGCGTATTTCAGTTCAAGTATCCATTTTGCTTCATTTTGTTGTAAACCCTCTAATTAGTGTAGGGAAACTCTTCTGATCTACTCCGGGCTGATACGGGAACCTGTCTGATTTAGTTGCCTTTTCTCTGTATTCGTGTGTATTTATTTTCATCTTGTCCCTTCAGTTTGTAATCTGATTTTGCATAGAAATAAATTTCCTTGTTAAACAAGGGTCTATGCTTTCTGGTTTTATGGAGATATCACATTATCCAAATCCTGTGTGATGAAAACATGGACTTATTAGTCCCTTTCCTTTTACTTCTCATCTTATACTCCAAATTACTTAGTATCAAAAACATCTGTGTCCAATTTCAGTTCTTTTGTTCTAGTTTTCAAATTGTTCCTTGATGAGAACCCATTTCCTTTCATAGCGATGATGTCTCCTAGCATTTTTATCAGATATAATAAAGAAGCTCCTATTTTATGACCATATAGTGAATGAAAACATTAATTACAACAAAGCCAATAGATGAAAAATTGCTTTCTACTCACCACCGGGGGTCTACATAAGGTTATTGTTTACTGCAATTGGTTACTCCTTCATTAATACTTTGGCTAACATCCATAGGTTGCCTTTTTAAATTATTTTAAAACAGTTCACTGATCACTGCTATGTCCCTTGTATTGATAGGGCATGAATGTCTGTATTTTTATTAAGGAAGAATGTTAGTATGAGAAGGTGATTGCTGAAGTCTACTTTTATCTTTTACATTTTACTTAGATGTATTCCTTGAAAGGTCTTTCCTGTTTAATTGCTGTTGTCTCTCTGTGGATGTCTCAATTCTAGCAACCAAACAGTATATTCTATCAGTTAGATTTTTTTATTTTAATGCAATTTAAAGTGACAACTTCTGCCAGGCTTGAAAAATCTTTAGTGAACAGAAATTTCATGCTCAGAATAATTCCTATGTTTTGTCAGACTTTTAAAAATTATTTTAATGTCTTAGTCTTACTAACCTCCTTCTTATTAAACTAGATAAATGAGCAAGTTTGTATTGCTCCAGTGTTTTGATAAAGCTTTTCTTTAAACAAGCAGAAAGCTGGTAATGTTCTCACCCACTTGAAAAATTTTTAATGAGGTTTTATTTACTTTTTATCTACACTACTGAAAAACTTCCACCAAAGTAAATATAGACACTGAAGAATAACAGTCACTAACACACTACAGGACTATGAAACAGTAATTTACTTTCTACATAGACAGTGTACTAAACTCCATTGCATACTTTTCTGGTAAAAAGCTGTAACGGATGTCACTGACACACAGTGTAGACCTTCACAAATACCCTTGGAGAGAGACAACCTAGGGACAAGGTAATTCTTTGTAAGTGAAAATCTTGGCCAAGTAACTAAGCAGAATTTATAAGGCATAAGGCTACTGGATAGTTTGAAAATATCACTTGGCAATAATGCCATTTCCAGGTCTTGTAAAGACTGAAAACAGTAACCTTTGTGCTCCTGAAGATGTCTAGCACAGGTTTTTTGCACCTCTTGTGTTCTGCCATAAATGTTGTGTGCAGGCTGGCTAATGGTACATGTGATACCCTTTAGCAAAACATAACTAACCCTGATACCACTTTTCCAGGCAACACCAAGAAATTTCTTGTTCACTGTTTTTTTGTGTGTTTTTTTTGTTTTTTTTTGGGTTTTTTTTATACTACTATAAAAGGAATAGGTTGATTTTAATTGATTTTATTCATTATTTCCTTCCTGACTTATTGAAGGAAGCCAAGAATGGCATGTTCACAGATATTTTAAAGTGGTATCTGCACATTTTTTAAGGATATTTATTTTGCACGATATAAGCATATCTTGCAACATACAGATATATTTTTAAGGGTGTAGCAAGGATCAAAATTTTTGGTTGCCAGATGTTGCCATAAGAATATTTCACTCAAACAAGATAAAGAAGACAGTCATAGCACTTTGCAGAACCAAGTAGTTCTCTTTCTAAGTTGTGTCACTTAGAGGCAACTTGGACAACATCTGTGAGCCTTAACATACATAGAGGAGGGTTTGTAATGAAAATCCAGAAGCAGAAATTACTTCTGACCAGCAGAAGTACCATGGGCAGGGATACCTTTCACTAGATCAGGTTGCTTAGACACCCATCCAACCTGGCCTTGAGCACTTCCAGGGATGGGGAGTCCACAACTTCTCTGGGCAATCTGTTCCTGTGCCTCAACACCTTCAAAGACTTTTTTTCCCTAATATCTAATCTAAACCTACCATCTTTCAGTGTAAAACCATTACCCCTTGACCTATCCCTACATACTTTTGCAAATAGACTGTCTCCTGAGTTCATAGCAATAATATCATAAAAGAAAGTTCTCTGTTGAAAAGAAATTATTTCAGTGATGAACAAGGCATTGTTAGCGTAGAAATGTCTCTGACATGAGTGCTAAAAAGCCAGCCATAATGGCTCAGAAGTATCTCCAAGAAGCAACTACATTCACAAGATTCTGAGTTTGCATTTGGTGGGTTATGAGTGGTTTGGTGGATTATGAGTTAACTTAAATTTTTATCTACTGAAACTCTTCTAGAACTAGGAGATCACACAAAAATGATGGTACTTTATAACCCAACAAAATGCTTTTTGTTTAGGAGCAGCTCATTGTTTCAAAAGACATTTTATAGTTAAGAAAAATTTAATGTCTTTCACAAATGGATCCTGAAAAAGTGTTACCTTTCCTACTTGGAAAGGGTTGCAACAGAGAATGTAGATATTATTAACTTATGCTTAGTTGCAGAAGGGAATAGAAGGGATTATTCTTCTCATCAAACACATTTGAGGAATTGATTTAGTCACAGTATTATACAGCCATTAGTTCAACTCGGGGCATTGTGACCTAGCTGAGCAGACAAGAGGCAGCCTTTTCTGGGCTGAGTTAGAGTACTGGAAGAATTTTGAGCAGAAGGATGCTTTTTACATCAGCTGGTCTTTTTTCTGAGACCACAGTTCCAAAGCTGTGTATTTAACATCACACAGAAGATCAAACAATCATTGTTTAAGTATTAAGACTGTCATAATATTTAAATTGTTTAGTGTGCACAAGTTTTGGAAAACAGTCTTATATGTGTGTGTATATATATATATATATTTTATATAGTGAGAATTCTAGTACTTGAGAATGGAATTCTTCCACTGGGAAATATTGTCTAAAGAGTCCGAAAAGAAACACAGATATCTTGATATCTTTCTTGTTCATAAACCTAGACTTCCTACTATAGGCCGCTACATACAAGCTGAACTGTAGAAATAATATACTTGGAGAAAGGCAGAATTACAGTTTATGGAATACATAAAGAAGCTGTAGAGGATAAGAAAAGTTTAGAGGCTAGAGGAAGAAACAGATTAATAACAAAGAGTAGTGAAGGAAACCCATTACAAAGAATAATGTCTATGAAAGAGAATGTAGATCGGAGGCAAAGAAAGTTACTTTGACTATTTTTTTCTTTTTATTTTTCTCTAAGCCTTTTTGTTCCATTCTGAAGCAAAATATATACCTACTATTCAGAAAAATAATATATACCAAAAAAAAAAAAAAGGGAAAATAATGAAAATATGTTGCCAAATTTTAAAAAGAGCAGCTGGGAACCCTCTATTTTTTAATTTCTTCAGGTACTCAATTGCCTACTTTATTTTTACCCATCATATGGGTAATTTGTGACTTTTCTGTATACTTTACTGAATAGTAGATTGACTAAATGAGGGCAGATGTTACTGGAATTAAGTCTGAGAGCTAATGGAAGAGGAATGTCTCTCTTCAGTAAAAGTAGAACACTAAACATAACAGATGTTTTCACAATTTAATTTTATTCATGTTTTATCCAGAATGTTATGTTAAATAAAGCTCGTCTAGGAACGTGCCTTACGCAATGCATCTGAATTATCTATCTTAGTACATTCTCCCCTAATTAGTATCTTTTCCATGCATGTGGGATATTAACATTGGCAAATGTCTAGCAGCCCAACAAGGGACCTGTTAAACTGCACTGAAGAATGTTTTGTTGCCGCAGCAACTTTGGGACAATAGAAGCACATGTGACCTATAAGAACTCAATATTTTAGATATTTAAATCTAATAGTATGCTTTGGGGATACAAATTTCAAGTATCAGCTACACTTTGTATAATGGATGCACGGTTTTATGACCATGCAATGAATTAAGGTGATGGTTATTTTGAGGTTGTTATTGATATAGGATATTGCCCACACTTACTAACTATAATCAGACTATCACAATAGAAAGATATTTTCATTTAAAACAACACATTCTGAATTTTTAAGCACTATGTTAAATTATTGCTTTAAAAATTTTCATTCTATCTAAAAATTTTGAATTTTTAGAAACCTACTCAATTTGAAATATACTGACCAATTTAGTACCATAATTGTTATCATTTGTGTGGAATCTAGCTGAAATATAGAAGCAATCTTTAATAAAGATAGTGGGAGGAAATAAAAGGAAAGGGGGAAAAAAAGAGACACTTATTTATTGAAGTTACAGGAAAAGTTTAATTTTGGAAAAATCCTAAATTTGTTAGGATTACATTTGCTAAGTCATTCAAGACGTGGCTTATCAGAAATGTCTGAAAATAATTCAGCTGTTGATAGGGAAGCTAATCATGTGCAGCAAAGTGTCTTGAGGGTTACGTACTTTAAAAGGACATCTGAAAGGATGTTCTTTGAATTTGACATTTATATAAAACCGAGAGGTGAAGTAAGAACCATGTAAGTACAATGATACAAGAAAATCCATCCAAAAAACAAATGAGGAAAAATTATAGAGTTAAGCAGGTGTCTCAGTTTAAAAGAATACCAAAATGTCTATCAAGGAAGGTGAGAACCCTTCTGGACGAGGAAGGAGGAGGGGGGGAGCTCTCCCTGCAAAACCACCACAACCTTTGAAATTAAGAGACTTTAATCAGAACATGTAGAGAAAAGGACAAAAGTCCTTTACTACAAATATATCAAAAAGAGAGAAAAGAAAGAAAGAAAGAAAGAAAGAAAGAAAGAAAGAAAGAAAGAAAGAAAGAAAGAAAGAAAGAAAG
>JAWWEE010000074.1:76527491-76569166 GCA_035221455.1 Xenops minutus | reverse complement strand
GCACAGATCCATTTCATTCACACACTGGGATTACACCAAGCCCACATGCTTCTGTGGTGACAGATTGTGAAGTTGTACTCACAAGCAAAAAAAAAAAAAAAAGGTAGCATTTCAGGTATCCCTGATGATGCATAGCAAAATACTTTATTTTTTTTTTTTTTTTTAATTCATACCTGGGTGTTCATGACTGTAAAGGTCAAAGGATTTGCAAAACTCAAAGGTAAAAATACAGTATTTAGTTGCAAGACCTTACCCCATTTAGTAATCTTATGAGTTAGTGAACAGTTGTTAAACTGATTTTTGTTTTTACCTAAACAGGGTGTTGTTACTAAATTCTTCTGTTAGGGAATAAGGTTTGCTCAACGGTTTGGGATAAAAGAGATAAATTTTTGCCTTTAGAACCGTGTGTGTCTAACTCTGTTGAATGATTGTTCTTTAAAATCCTGAATGAGTTTATTTTCACTAAATAACTTCAGATATTGATTCTTGTAGATACTTGCAGATACTGATTCCTTAATTACAATATTTTATTTTTCACTGAAGTCATATCACGATTTATATGTGTAGAGTAAAATAAGCAACAATTCAATTTATCATTTAGTAATGTTTATGTAAAAACTGAGATCCACAATTTCATCCTGAAAGAGTTTGTGAAACTTGCATGTCTCTCTAATGGGTGCAGTATAGATTTGCAGCTGAAATGATCAAACAACCTTGAAAATGGCCTCAGGCAGAGTGTACTGCAGTCACCTGATTCTGGAGGATGATATACACAGGAGAAAATAAAGTGCTATTTACTGCTATTTTTTGACATCTTTGAAGAGAAACATGGCAGGACATGCTCTATACTGGAAAAATAAAGACTATGCCCACACTGATTCGGATTAACAATGAAAGAAAGTGAGACATTAATGTAGTGATGGTTCCCTTTTATCATCTTCCAGCTTCCAGCAAGCTGTCAATCAAGTACTTCGTGGACTGTATGTAATCTCTTTGTATTGAATAGGTTAAGATAGACCTTTTTTTTTTTTTTTTATTGTTTTCTTGGTTTCTGAATTCATGTACATTTTTCCCATCATCTATAACTGTAGTACTGTCTGCTTACTTGTTGAATGAAGCACATTTTATATTTTCAACAGGTTTACAGTTTGTTTTGATGCTCTCTCTTTTTTTCATACTGTAAGGAACAATCAGTAATCATTCCCTCTTCAGGTTATTATCCTGCCTATGACAATTTTGTAATCAATTACTGCATTTTTTCATCTTTTTAGTTGATAAGAGGCCTCATTCCTTCAGCAGCTACTCAAAGAGAGACACTGTGGTCCATTGTTTGTCCTTGTTGCCCTTCTCTGCACTTGTTCTTTTTCTACTGATACTTTTGAGAATGGGAAGATTTAAAGAGTGTTATTGAAATATTTTGGTTTGGGTTGTTTTCTTTGCCAATAGTTTTTAATATTTGATACTTTTTTACTGTTTTTCACTATTAGTGTAAGATAGAAATGTGATAGTTTAAATTTTACAGGGCAGATGAACAAGATAATTTATGATAATGTGCACTTTATTTGATGTGTGTTGGTCACCATGATGAGAGGTTATCCAGGTTTTATATTATATTGGTAGAAACTAATAGGAGCAATTTACAAGATGTATGTTAAGTGACCTTTGAGTTAGTGCAAACAGTGCATATGAACATTTATTTTACATTCAAGTGTTTCCTCTTTGTGATCCACCAGTTTGATAGATGCTTGTGGCTAGTCAGTGTTCAGTTTTGGCTCTATACATTTTCAGGCCACAATAGCACATAACTATACTGAAATGTATATTCATACTAGTGAATAACTGCAAATAAACATTAAAAATAAGGCTGTTTGAAGAGCTGGAAATAAAATGATAGAGACAGTGTTTCTGATTGTTAGCCTGAGAGCTAGGATTATAGTCAGAGATAAATATTTTTATATAATTTTGACTACAAACCCCTTTAAATTTGGGAAATTTATTGTTAAGTTAAACAATTTCTTATGGTTTTGGATTTTTTGATGGTTTGGCCTCTCTGGGATGTTTGCATTTCACCTGCAGTCCAAGTCAGATCATCTAACTTTATTTGGAAACAAGAGTTTCCTGGAGGAGTCTGATTTTGAAAGAGAGGATTTTACATGTTGATTTTTTTTTTCTTTTCTCTGATTGATGGTGCTTTTTTCAGTATTCAAAACTTGTTTGCAAGAAGAAAGGGAACTGGTTTTATATTTATTTTCTCCCCAACTTTGCAATAGAGTCAAAATGGTCTTATTGTTGATGCTAATATCCAGTCCAAACAAACTGAAAATAAAATGAAAGCACCATTTACAGGAGGCAGTAGTTTGTTACAGTGCCGTACATAATTTGGGAAAAAATAGCTCAAAATCAAAGCCAAATATGCAGTTTTCTGTTGTGTCTTCTCCTGAGCATGCTAAACAGAAGAAAGCTATTTGAGTCTAGTGAGCACAGCAAAACTAATCTCTTACACATACTGTTGCTGGAGTGTGAAACAACAGGATCACACATTTTTCCTCCTAATCATGTGTTAACTAACTGATACAGAAACAGCAATGATGTAGTTGGACAGAGAATTCACTACTTTAGAAAAGCTCATTAGATGATTAAATCCCTTAGTAGTTTCCATGGTATACATTTTTTCCTCTTTATTTCTGTGGTGAAAAGTGCATGTATACAGACTGGATTCTACTCCTTGGTTCTGCTCAGCTGTGAGTTATTTTGACATTCTACATTGCCACATTTAATTTTTATATATATATATATATATATATGATATGAATACTATATATTTATATAGGTAGATATTTAAAGGTCAACACCATTAGTTCTGTAATATTTATCTAAGCTATCAAGATTTAGAAAACCTAACTTACAAAATGTATTAGTTTGCTGGAGAACATTTACAATGCATCTTTAAGTCAGTTCTTTCTTAGAAGTCATCACAGTAAAGTAACAAGCTTTGAATATTTCAAAACTAGAACAACTTGCTCTAGATTAACTTGTCCTTCAATTGGCCTTAATGTCATCAGTGGTGATTTTTTATTTTTTTTTTTAATGAATCTGAAATTGAGAATTACAAGTAGAAAAAAGCATACAAGCAGATTGGAAGAATCTGCATTCACACTAATCATTATTTCTAAGACAAAGATATATTCACTCATGCAAAGTAACTATTTCTAAGTATAAGGAATTAAAAGCTACAATTTTTAAAACTGTACTATGTCTTCGAAAACTTTCTGTAGGTGAATTAATTGCAATTAACAACATATATTTTGGAAACAGAATGTGGATTTGTGTTTTTTCATTATTTTTATCTAGTTGTATACAGAAAAAACAAACAAACAAACAAAAAAAACCCACCAAAAATCAAACTGCCAAGAAATATTGTGACATTATCCTATGAAAAGAAAAAAAAAAGGTTTTGAAAAATCTATTTTTTCAGAGTAATCTCATTTTAGAACACAGTGGTGGAGATTGCAAGGAGCCACTTCAGAATAAAAATCAGATGTAAAAATTTGCAGTTTTCATCTTGCTCTGATCTTGAGTAGTTTGAAAACTCATTCCTTAAATCCTCTTTTTATCATTTGCCAGACTGGAAAAATAATGATTTATAGTGTTTAGGTTTTTTTATTTTTTTGTTTGGAGCTCATTTCTTCTCCCTTGATTCTGTGGCAGCTTGTGTAGAAGTAAGGGCTGCTTCAAACTGCCCACCTCCAAGCACTCAAATAAGTGTGGCAGACCAATAACATCATGAAGAATGTACTGCTAGGGTGAGAGTATGCAATGTCATCATTTTCCCCCACATAAATACCTTCAGCTCAGAATCTTTTTTAAAAGGAGAAAAATGTATTAAAAGCAGTCAGTGTTGGATTGACTAGATTATGCTGTTGGATGAACATCCAGATGATACCAAATCACATACACAGCCAAGTAATAAGAAATTCTGTTCTATATGAAGTGAAACCTTTCTCGTATAGGAGAAAATATTGAAACATTCGGCTCAGAGACTACGATTGTTTAGCTGATAGAGCATGAAATTACCTCAGTATGGAGGAAAAAAACATTTTGCTTATTTTCTGAGGCTTAATTAACTTTTGATTAATTTTTTTGACTCTTAAACTGATCTACCCTAAATAATAACAACTTCAACTTAAATTTATGTGTTTACTTCCTATGAATATATTCCAGCTGCAACATTTCTAAAGGCTGCATTAGAGATTTTAATGTTTAAACACTTCCCCCATAGTTAATGTGCATGCACACACACACATAAATTTGTAAATCTGGTCCCTTTATCATAGCTCGAGTTTTTTCTTTGAGAAAGTATTAAGGTTTGTGGCACATTTAATTGGAGGCAAGAGTTATAATTTGAAATCTGATGAATATCAGCCTGTAAAGAGTTTGGATAGATTAAATATTATATTTGTATTGTAGTGTTACAAAATACCTAGTGGGAAAATGAACTACTGAAAAAATTAAGCATTCTGCATAGTATGAAAAATATTCAGTTTGCTAATGTGTTCCACAGAGCTATATTTGCAGGAATTTTTAGGACTGAAAAATGAACTACAGTTACCTTTCCATTCTCTTGTTTGAAACAAGGAGGAATTAAATAATAATTTAAGAAAAAAAAAATGGTCATGAGGAGGGAAGAAGGAGGATAGGTACAAACTAGAGCAAAAGGTTTTTCCTAAGTCACCATGAGAAACAAATTAATCAAAAGCATAGAAGAGAAGGAAAGCTTTAAACTAAGAGACTTCCTCAGAGTTCTTTTCAATCTAGACACAAAGACCTTTACTGGAGATAGGATTTCTGAGGAATCAGACTATTGCATGACTTTACTTGGCTATCTATTCTTATTCCTTCATCTACATGGAAAAACAGGTTTTTATCATCTTTATAAAAATGGTCTCCTAGGTTTAGCTTTTGATTTGTGATAAATTAAGGATCACAGCTTAATTCTAGAAAGAGTTTTCTTCAAGAGAACGCACACACTGCACTCCTCTAGACTTAATTTTCCCCACCATGACATTTCATTTGTATACTTCTTTTCTTAATATGGCATCATGTTTTTTTCCAGCTTCTGTAGTCTCATTAATATTACCAGTTTCTAAGATCTACTGTCTCCTTCATCTTTGCTTTACCAAGCTATTTAGGTTTGACTTACTAACCATTACAGCCAGCTGCACCTTGTTCATGAGAATCAAACTACTCTCTGCTACTTTTTGTCACCTTGTTTCTCTGTTCTGTCTTAACAGAGAACTTTTCATATTTCCTTTTTTAACTTGTCACTGCTGAAGGCTTTCATACTCTTAATGTATTCTTCTACTGAAGACGACAAGCTGGCATGTAATTTGCATGAACTGCTTTCAAGATCTGCTTCTAAACATGACAGTCTGCTGAGCTGCTGTCACAGGTAGAGTGCTAATACCTCTTCCCATTAAAGGCACAAACTGTGCAGGAAGCATGCGGAGGAGTGATGGGTCAGACTGCTTCTCCTGTAACTTCTTAAAAGCAGAATGCTTTGGCACAGCTTTGACATGATGGGGTTTGAGAAAAATACTCAAAACCAGACAAATAATCTTTTCTTCCCAAATGTGGTGTCATCTCAGAGATTAACGAAATAGAAAACAGATTTTCTAGATAAGTGATAACTTTCTGGATATCAGGATGCCTGTGAACTCAAGCACAGGCAGCCTGTAAAGTCCGTTATTGTCTCTGAGGTAATTGCCATTTTAGGCTGTCAGTTCTACAAGGGATTAAGCATCCATTGTGTAGTAGTAGGCAATTCAGCTAAATATATGATTTTGTGTCTTTCTGTCATAGTAAAATCTGCAGTTGAATCAAGCATATTGTGTCAAGTGTGGCAGATAGGAATTTTTCCTTTACCTAATTATGAGTTAATCTAAAGCTTTTTTTGCAAATATCCCCTCAGTGAAGGAGGGCCCCAACAGCTTTGATGGGAAGAAGAACTGTACTCAGAAACCACCTTCTTGGACTTGTGTTTCTCTCGCTGTTATGATGATTAACTCAAGCCTACATTTTATTACAATTTTGTTCATTGAGTACAGATACACAGAATGATTTCACTGGCTTAACCATTCAACCACTGTGACCTTACCAAGTCCTTAATCCAAGTTTGGAAAAACTACAAAAAATGCTTCTTTTTTTTTTTTCACCTAGTGCGATTCTATCTTGTGGCAATACTTTCCTGTACGGACTCTGACTTGTTTGCATTCCCCAAAGTGTCCTCAAGGCTCTTTTAAAAATAAAGGCCTCTTTTTTGTGTCTCTTCTTTGAAATGCAGAAAACTGTCTCAATTTTCTTTGAGTAATGAACTGTTAGGAACCAATGAATGCAGTGGAATGGGGAGGAAAATCAGGAAAAAAACCTAAAACTCATGGGTTGAGCAACTGAGGTCACTTGCTTTGTTCAGCCTAGAGAAGAGAAGACTGAGGGGAGACCTCATCACAGTTTATAGCTTCCTCACTAGGCAAAGAAGAGGGAGAGGCACTGATCTCTTCTGTCTGGTGACCAGTGAAGGACCCAAATGAATGGCAGGAAACTGTGTCAGGGAAGGTTTAAGTAAGGTATCGGGAGAAGGTTCTTCACCCAGGTGGTACCTGAGCACTGGAATTGACTCCTCAGGGAAGTGGTCACAGCACCAAGGCTGAGAGAGTTTAAGAAGTATTTTGGACAACAGTCTTACGGCACATAGTGTGATTCTTGAAGTTGTCGTGTGCAGGGCCAGGAGTTCAACTTTGATGATCCTTGTGGATTCTTTCCAGTTCAGGATATTCTATGATTCGTTACATTCAGTCATTATATTTGGAAAGCAAAAAAATGTGGCTTTCAAGTCCTTTTTTTTGCTTTTCGGATTTTTATTTAAAATTATGTCCCCTCACTGAACTCATTAGTCTCCACTTCTAAAATGTATTGTAATCCTGATTCTTTTCAATATCTAAATTAGTATGATATTTTATGCACATATAGTATTTCATGCTCTTGATCAGTATCCTAATGTGGACCATTGATGCCAGTTTGGAAAATGATGAAAAAGGCATTACTTCATTAAATGGGATTACAGACCAAAGCTAAAAGTTTGATTTAAATGCAACAGAGTGCATTACACTATTCAAATATCAGGAGTTTCTGTATTAGCATCACTGATCATATTTAAGTGCAGAGGATAATACTTTTCTTGTTGGGAAATGATTAAGGAATATAGACTAGTTCTCCATCTAGTTACCTAGCAAGCTTTATTTCTATTGCTTTCCCGAAATCAGCAATCAAATCTGGAACTCTAAATTTTCATATATTTTTGCCTTGTTGGTGTTTGCGGTTATAGTTCTATTATGGTAACGCCTACACAATTAGTTTTTATGGGGCTTTCTACACCCATTAAGCATCTTGACATCCACTGCCTGGAGACATCACCACCTTTCAAAAAGACTCACACTTTTATACAGCAATAAGAGTATATAAGAAGAAATAATACAATGTACTAGACCTACAATTCCATTTTAAAACACATTTTAGCTTTCAGGTTCAGTCATATGCCATAAGGTTTCTCAGACAATCACAATTATGTTGCACATACACAATTAAAATATAATTTCAGCCTTATGGAGAGAGAGACATGTAGGACATGGCACATAAGATTAATCTACTCTTCTATCAATTTAATCAGATAATTTGTCTACTCTAAATGTAGACAATGTAAATGTAATGTAAATTGATGCAAACTGTGAGGGCAGGTTTGCTTGTATTAGTCTTCAGACAGCACAACTATGTGACTCATGGTTTCCCTATCTGTTATCTTTGTGTGGGTCTTTAATAAACAAAGCATATAAGCCCTAAGATTTGTTTAGAATGAAACCAAGAGAAGATCCAATTTCTCACTTGACATAACTTGACATAACTTCCTTCTGTTATGAATAAGGTTTTTATGTTTTTGAGAGCAGAGAGCAGCCTGTTTCAGATAGCTGTTCTTATGAGACATTAAAAGAAAGGAGAAAAAAAGCTGTAATGCAAAAGATGTTCTCAGATGACTACAGTACTGGGACAGGGCAACATTCAGTAAAAGCATTTTGAGGATAATCAGTCACAGGTTACCTGAAACTGTGGTGAATTCCATTATCAAGGTCAAACCAGTGCATTTTCATTTTATAAAAAGCACATATCTTTGTAATAAAACACCAGTAAAATCTTCATCTTGAGATGGTAGTTGTTATGAAGAAAAGAGTTAATTTCTTCATGTCTGACACGTAAAGCCTGATAAGAAGCTGTTTAAATGTGAATTCCAAGGACACACAGATTTCCTAGAGGTAAAAACAGGTTATGCTATTGTGTTGGAAATTTGAAACAAATGCATATAGTTATCAATGAAGTGAAATGACATTTCTTTATATCACATATTTATTTCAAGTAAGAGTTACAAACATTTTAAACTGTAAGCAGAGAATATATGAAGTAATGTATTCATTATCTTGGAGAAGACAGATATAATTCAGTTAATGAATTGACAACTTTTACAAAGGGATATGTGTAGTCAGCCTTTATTGTTTCAAAATTATCAGAACATGGCAAAGTGTAGACTATCAAAACTCAGCCTTGCAAAAGTCAGTAATTATCAAAAACATGCTTGCTTTGGTTCACTTGCTAAAAGATAACATTTCAGTACTGATAAGACAAAAATTATTTTTGGAAGTGAAAGCTGTCTAGAAGCTTAATTTTATGTGCATTTTTATATCAATAATTACAATCAATTAGGTTTGTGTATTTCCCGTAGTACTCAAAGACAAGGTAATATAAAAACATGAACGTGCAGGAATAAGATAGCTGGATTTTTGAACCAGAGGTGACAGTTGGCTCATAAATGGTTCAAATTTAGTGTGAAAGTTCATTTCAATTTTTATTTTAGATATTATTATCATTATCAGCAGCAGCAGCATTGGTGGTAGTATTATGCTTAATTATGGATATTCATTTGTAATTTTAGTTCAGCTCCTGCTTACACTGAAACAGAGATCCTGAAGCTACTCAAAAGTTTAATATGCTAACACGTTCTCCATCTTCCATGCTTTTGCTACCCATGTTTTTGAAGTGATATTCAAGAGTTCTCAAGTAGACTGTAGTGCCAGTGTAGGCCCTTTTATTTAGAAGTACAAAGAAGAGAAACTGACCCTTCTGCTATTTGCTGTGCAAGTACCCCTGTTTGCAAGTTGGGGCAGATTCTCCCCCTGGTACTGAAATGTAAGTTCCTTGGCCTCCGGGTAGCACTCCTGGGCTAATTACAAATAATGTGATTTCTTCACACCGTGGTTCTAAGGCTGGCAGCTGTATCTCAGACTGCCCCCTTTACTTCTGCTGGTGTGGGAAAAAAATCAGGGAGATCTATACTGTGCAGTGTCTAGTGAACACACAATGCAATGCATTTGTCCCACACACATCTTTTTCCGTCCACATCTTATTCCCATACATCTTTTTCACTAACATCACAAGATGACAGCTTGTAGAGCAGATGAGATGATAACTCATTCTTTTGCAGGCCATGTCCCATGTACTGAGTAGATAGAATAATCTCCAAAGTACTGGTGGGTGACTCTTATGTTGGTGTGAATGATAGTGCCCTGGGACAACTAGTGAGAGTTGCACACCCACAGCAATTTTCTACCAAAGGTAGCAATTTTCTACAAAGGTATACCATCAATTTTGAAAGTAGTACATGTCCCTTTTTTTTTTTTTCATGTAAAAAGACATATACTTATGCAAAGTCATACATAGTTGTCATAAACTTTCAGTACTGACACCTAAAACTCTCTTCTCTGTGGTGATATACTCTACTATTTGCTGACAACAATTGCCATGCAAAAGTATTTCAGCACTAATGCCACTGCACTATTAAACAGGCATAAGAGCATATTTAGTGAAGGGTTCCCTTTTCACTGCAATGCCTGTTTTCTCTGCAACAATCGTTATCTAGTCTCACACAGCATACATTCCAGGGGAATATTGCTTTCATCTGTTTCTTAAGTCTCTCTCTTTATTCCTTCAAAAAATGTAAAGAACTCATTATAATCACCAGAGCTGGATTTCTATTCTTTGATGGAGAGACCAGCTGATAGTTCTAGAGAGGATGGCGAAGTGAGGAGAAACTTTGACCTCTGTGAAGAAAATACATCCTCTCCATAATCAGTCATAAAAGAGTCATATAGTCACTCTCCAAAAAGGGTTTTTCTGTGCTCCTACTTCTCTGGGATTTTGTAGAAGTCTCAGTTTCAAACCAACACTTCAATAACTAGAATTTATAGCACAAATCTATTTTAATTTGGAACAAACGAAATTATTTGTCCCAAAGTAAAGTAAGCCTGTTTTGCCTAAGGCAGTAATTGGTAAGTGATCTCTCTGTCTTTATCTCTGCCCAGGAACTTTCTCATCCTATTTTCTCCCGCTGTCCTGTTAAAGAGGGGGGGTGAGAAAGTGTCTGAATGGAAGTTTGGGCCTTAGCCAAGGTCAACAGTGTTAATTTGGGTTTATTAAAAATCTAGTTGCATATTCTTCCAGTGACATATGCATAGATTAACCTGAGACATCTGGTCTCAGGGTGTTCCTAAGCATAAAATAAATAACTGAATCATTCCTGTAGCAGCAAAAGCTTCCCTTGGCTCCCACATATTACTGACACATTTCAAGTTATTTAAATAAGGGGTGGTTTGGGGAATGGTAACAGCTCAAAACAAAATTCCTTGTCAACAAAGCAACCTATCCAACATAGGATGAGGAAATATTTTGGAAAGGTGGAAGTCAGTTATATGGTTTGTTCCAGTGGTAGGTGGCTCTTGACTGGTATTTTCCCAATAGCAGGTAAATTGTTAGAAGAACATCTGTGTATTCCATGTGTGACTAATATTTCAAGGAGGACTTGAACAAAATGTACACACAGAGATCACACCATGCATATTCAGCAAGATGCATGCCTGTAGATATACATTTGGTTTTCTGAAGCACAAGACTTACTGAAGACAATACATTCAAGTACATTGTCAGAGGCAGACAGTAGAAGCAATTTTTCATCTGCTCAGCAAAATTAAGTACCTTTATTCATTGAACAGAGGCAGCCTAAGCAGCTAGTAAATCCTATTGAGTAGTACTTGATGTAGTCACATCTGAGCATATAAAGAAATTTTCCAGCTCATAATGCACGTACTTAGAAATCACCTTAATACATCCAAGATAATAAAACAGAAAATAAAACTATAACTTAGTCCAGAAAGACATATAAGGATGTTTAGTGAAACCACCTTCTGAAGAAAACAAAAGACAAACCAATCAACCAACCAAAAAAGCACAAACCAAACCAATCCAAAGGAGGTCTTAGTTTCTGGTTAAGTTCATTTGAAAAATGATGAAATTTATCTTAAAAATCTGTAGCTCTTGGGTCTGATGGTCCATCAGCAGAGAAGTTTTGAAACTTTCCTCCTTGTATGTAAACTCTTCTTCAGGCTTTATTTTGCTATGTGCAAACGATTGGACAACGAGGAAAAAAAAAAAAAAAAAAAAAAAGCCAAGCTTCCCTAGGTCTCTTCTACATCTGTTGCACATCAAATTCTTCTTTCCCAAAGTCTCTGTAGTTAGAGTTCTTATTCTAACAATTTCTCTGAACATAAATAAATGTTTTTCATATTAGTTTATTTATGCAAAAGGCATGCCTCAGAGAGCAGAATTGTAAAGCCTGAACCTCAAGAGTATAATTGAATAGATAAGTCTTAAAAAATCTGACTTCAAAGGATCATATTAAGTCACAGGAAAGGGGGTAGAAGATAGCATAGTACCAGCATATCATAACATCTTTCTTCATCTTTCTTGTGCTTTGGCCCTTTGAAAATATTGGTGTTCTGCTTCTGGTTTTTCACCTGGTAAAATGAAGTTAATATCTAAGACTACTGGAAAGTAAGCTATGGCTCATGTTTATAATAATGACTTTTCTTCTTGAGGTGATATTTCTAAATTCTTATAAATCTCTTGCAATTTCTTTACTTTGAATAGATTATTTTAATAAGTAGGACCTCAGTTGCATAATCGACTTTATTCCACCCTTTACAATACAGCTACCAAGAAAAAGGAGGGAAAAAGCCCTAATTCGCTACAGCTTTAGATATTTATTTTCCAGATACAGACCAGGAATGTCAGCACTACTGGGATTGAGCTGAAAGGTTATTCAAGATACCTTACCATGCCAGCCTTTATTTATGACTGGAGTAAACAAGTCAGTGAAGGTGTATGCAGTTCAGTTTTTTATTCCTTCTTACTTCTCACTCTGTATTTGTGACCTGTCCATAAGAAATTTCCTTGAGAGAACGATTGTCTTGTAAAAATCACTAATTAGTTGTTGAACTGATTCTAGCATATGGTGCAGCAGAACTTTCAGAAAACTGGCTTCAATAGAATGTTGCCATCTGTCTGGGTTGAGTTCAGCTAACAATCTGTCAGATTTTGTTGTTTTAACCTCTTCAATAATTAAAGAGAAATTGGAATGGGCTGCTAGGAAAATGGAGCCTCCCAGATAACTACAAGACCTTCAGTTTCTGTGTATCAAGGGTCCTCGTGAATCATAAACAACCACTAGGTTTAATATTAGTAAAAACAAACTTTATGCACCATTTTCTCTCTCCTTCTTGAACGCAGGATTCTTATGCACACAGGAGCTATAGAAGATCAGTTGACTTCTGTGTTCTGGAGCATTGCCTAAAACTGTAAATTCTATTTAATGTAAGCTTCTTTATTATGAGTACTGTATCATTTCCTTTAATGGTAGGTATCTGCTGGGGAGAAATACATCAATTGAAATTTAAAAATTAAAAAAAGAAAAAGCTGAATATTTGTGTATAAGTGAAAAAACATGCAGAACAGACTTTGTTTTTTTCTACTTGGTTAATATCTATCACAAATTCTCAACTTCAGACATCAGAAAAATTCCTTCTTTCTTTAGGTCTAAACCTCACTGAGATTCAACTGAATTATATTATTTCAGAAGGAAAATAACAAGCTTGTATTTCTGTGAACAAGTTAAGGCCAATGCCGTAACCCAGCACAACATATTATGCTTACTAAGCTTATTAAAAAGATGGTATTTAGCTTATTTAAGCAACTACTAAAGAAAAGAAAGAGTTTTACATTAGCAGGGTAGGGGTAGAAAAGTCTTCCAAAAGAAATGAGAAAAATAAAATGGAAATGACCATTAATTGGTGATATTTTTTCCTTCACATTATAAGCAGCTTCAGTAACATCTGTTTACATTTCTGGAGCAGCCAGTGAATGTTTTTAAATATTTTACTAAAAGGAATAATTTTTAGAATAGTATCTGCAGATAAGAAACTCACCCTCAGAAAATGTGTCTTTCCAGCTCCTTGAAGCACACTGCTTCCCAAGGAGCTCATAACCCCATATAGCCCTTCTTCTTGAGGCAGAACTAGCTGTCTTGATCTGTCACTTTGTTTTGCATCAGAGCATGACACTCATTCCACATAACAAGATACTGCAAATCCTAAAACTTGTGAGATTATACAGTCATTAGTCTTAAACTTCCAGAAAATTCTGCACAGAACAAAGTCAACAATAATCATGGAGAACCAGAGAGGAGAATGTTGTCCTTCGGATCTCATTCCCATGCACAAAGGCAGAGGTTTAGCCATGCTGCTGGCCAGGTTGGCAGCTGGACACTGAGGCTTCTGCAGTCTTGCAAGGACATCCATTTTCGAGCCACAGAGAACTGATGAGCTTCTGAATCTTTCCTAGATTTGATATAAACTAGTATAATAAGAACAGAGAGGCCTATCTGCACCCAACCGACTTGGTGTCTGGTCACAGAATCATAGAATGAATCACAAAATCATAGAATGATTTGGGTTGGAAGAGGACCTTGCATATCATCTAGTTCCAGCTCCCCTGCCATGGCCAGGGCCAGCTTCAACTAAAAGGTCATCACCCTAATATTTTGCCTGTTTTAGATTAGATGTATCTACATATGTTATCTCTTATCCTTCCAGGCTGAAGCGATTTTAACTATTAATCTACCGAGACTAGTTCTGAACTACTCTTTTCTGAGTTCTTTCAAATAGATTTTTTTCAACTGAATTAGTGTGCTACCATTCTAGAAAGTATAAGTAACCATAATGAATTTATTCTCTCTGTTTTCCAGCACTAGTGAGAGTACAATTGCACAACTCAAATTTCAATTTTTCTACCAAAAATAAATTAAAAAACCCAAATCAAACCCTGGCACTGTAGCCATTCAGCCTTTCATGAAATTTCAACATTGTAAAAATGACAACACTATACTAATAGTATAATTCTTCTAAAGCACAAATATTTTAAAGATTGAGTAAAAATTTTAAGAATTTTTTAGCCAAAAAATGTTATTTCAATTTCTTTTCAATATAGTAAAATTCTTGAAAAACTGGGAAATTTTTCTTAGTTACAGCTAATAAAATATTCAAGTCCAAAGTTAATGAAGATGGGAAATCATATTCATAACCTGATTTATTTAACATAAAATCCACAAAAATACTGATTTCTGACAAATATATCAAAGAGTTATCTTTAAGTTACATTGGCAGTTTAAAAATTATACATATTGAAAGATAGCACATGAAGAAAAGAACAAGAGTAAAATAATAGGAGAAAACTAAACCAACAGTAACAGTAGCTGAAAGGGAATGGAAATTTTCAAAGTAAAAGATGAATATTCCCCCATTCGAAAAATTGAAGACTAAGATTAAGTAGAACTTTGTTAATTCATTGTATAACCTGTAGCTATTATACAAATCCACATATTTGGTTTGAATTTTCTCCCACACCATTTTTAGACAGCCTTAATGAAAATGAAATTGCAGTTTTTACAAAACTCAGTTAAAAACTGTGACAGGTCATAACCAGGATGCTACTAAACCATTTAAATCTACAGAAAATCACCTTTAATCTTCACTACTGGAAAACATTCTAATCTTAATCATTGTGTTGAATGCTGAATCATTTTATGCAATACAGAACAAAAGCTCTTAGACTTGAATGCCTCATTGGCTTCCTCCAGCTTAACTAAGAGCCTGAGAACTGATAGGTTATCTGCATCTTTATTTGAGATCTTTCAGTCTTGCCTTATGTCACATTTTGAGATATGGAATTGCTGGAGAATATTCAACTACTGATCACAGCAGGATCTTTGAAAAATAGAAGGTACTTCATTGGTGTTTTATTCTTTTCTAAACAGTCACGAGTGAGAAGTTCAAATTCAGACAATAAAGTGAATAATAATGATCAAGAAGTTGTCTATGTAGGTTGATAGACTTTGAATCCACATGAAGAAAAATCCACTTTTAAACTTTCAGGAGTTACTAAAATTATGGGGTGCCCAAATCAGGCTTTCCTCTATTTATCTTTTGAGCAAACGGCCTCTAGAATCCAGGGCCCTGAGCTGTTGGAGTTTTAAAAGATGCCTCTTTATTTTGAACTGCTGGTGATAACTTAAAGACCATTTACTACTCTATTTTCAACTGTATATTTCCAAATATAAATATATTAGTCTAAAATATATAATTAAAATATTTTTGGAGTGTTGTTACTTTTGCAGCTTATAACTTAACTTACAGTAAGTACTTTATCTTTGATAAAATGACTTATTTATATGCAAACTTAAAATATTTAGAGAACAAGAGAGATTTCAGACTCCTAAATTTCATATCTTATAGCATAAAAATATCTTTGCTGATTCTGTGCTGACTTAGAATAAACAAGCTTTTCTAGATCCAGAACAAGGTTGAAAATTCTGTTGTCTGTAGTGGTAAGTAATTTTCTAAGGCAAACTGAGAAACTGTTTAGCTCCTCAGTGTTGTGTTGGTTTGTTTGCTCTAGGTAGCTGCTGCATATCTCATCAGTTGTTAGAAATCACTACACTTTCTTGAGCCTCATCAAGAACTTACAAGAAGACTCCTATGTAAGCCACACATTTATTTTACATGGATATGACCAAACAGAATAATTCTCATTTAGCACTTAAGCTAAATTTTCCCTTTGAGACCTGTCATGTTTCTTTTGAATCTCTTAAAGCAAATAACTTTTTATAAACTGTCTCCAACCCCTGATATTTTCCTCTTTCATTTTTTTTTTTTTTAAACTGGACAAGATCTGCTTTATAGACCATAGTTAAATTGAGTTATTAAAGAAATATAATGCACATATTTGAACATTTAATATGTGCATTCATCTCTCCCGGATAAGTGACTTTGGTTTTGTTTGCTTACATACTTCAATTCTGTTTCACATAAAAGTTCTCAAATGAAAAGTTTGCTCACCTAAAAGTAAACACATTCTGGTTCAATACAATGCAATACAATTAAGCATGCAAGAATCATATCTAATTGATTTTTGGTCACTAATGGACTTGAACATAAAACATTTTCCTTCTTTTTCCTATGAGCACAATTCCTACACAAAAATAGGTTTCTTTCTGGTTTTGCAATGTATAATGAAAATAGCTCCATTCAAATTTGTCTACTTGCATTTTGATTAAACCCAAACCGCATTTCAAGAAAGAGGAAAAAATATAATTTTTAAATTTTTTCTACAATGATTTTTTTTATAATGAATTCCCAGCATAATACCTTAGGAAAGAAGACTCAATTATTCTGATTTAACAGACTGATTTTACATTGAAACAAGACATGAAAAAGGAAGTCTAATAAACAAGTTAGTTATTATTGTTTTTAATTACCTCTAAAAGATTTTCTTTTTTTTTTATGCATTATTTATTATGTGAAATTAGTGAAAGAGGGTTTTAATTTGGTTTATGAACTATTATTATGTTTATTTCATTTCAATTAGTTAATATTTAAGTAAATGTTATATAGACAATAAAAAAGAATAGTAGCTTGGAGTCTAGGAGCTATAGCCACTTATGTGCTAGAGTGACCAGACTACTTTATGAAACAACACAAACCATACTCAGTAAACAAACATAGGTCAAATGATGTCAACTCATATACACATCATCTCCTTTTGACGGTTGAAACTCAGGTTGGATCCATCTGTTAATGAGCCTACAACTACAGAAAGGAACACTTTCTCTACAATAGCGCTCATCAAATAGGCAATAAACTCTAATTTTTTCTATCTTACTTTATGAATAATTTTTATTTTCAACATTTCTGATATAATTTCAATGTTTGTTCAGATATTTGGGGTCTTATATTACATATTACTTCTTGTTTATTTTAGTCAGTGAAAGTATATTTTTCTGATATTATTATATTATAGTATTATTGTTTTGTCTTCTGATTTTTAAGTATTTTAGGCCTTAAATAAAAAAGGTCAGCCATTCTTGAAACTTTTACAAAAGAGTTACTGGAAATCTCATTATAATTGATTGGCTAGTTACACCAACTTAAAAAAGATCATTTTAAAGCTTCTTGGTGAGCTATAGTGACATTGGGTTTATTTTCAGTGAACACAGCTTCAACAGAGGTAAAGACAGATTTTGATATTCTGTGTCTGTTATAGCTAAATTCTTAGATTGTGACCAGCAGCTTCTAAATATTTGATCTGAAGCATATTTATTCATAAATTCCTTAAAGATTTTGCTTTTCCAGGATGATCCCACAATCCAAAAAAAATAGCTGTAGAAACTAAAAAATTAGACCATCTACAGTTCACAGATAGGAAAAGGTTTGCTAACATGTTTTAATTGTTTATCACCACCTAAGCAGCAAACTATTGCCTCTGCTGTTGTTTTTTCATCATCTAATATTATTGATATTAGTCCTGAGCTGATCTTTGTCTGACTGTCCTTTGCTCACACTAAGAATCTCAAAAAAGGTCAGAAAACTTTTCAAGTAAAATATCACAACTTGGAATCTAAAATAAATAAAATATTTTAAATTTCTAAATAAAGAAATCTCAAAGAACTGTATCAGATGAATAGAGAAATGTAAAGTTCATAAACCTTTCATCATCTGTGCCTTTGCATTCAGGCTGACAGTGGTCTCAGTGGCTTACTGAGTTGCAGTAAACTCTGTAAAAGCTGTTCAAAGTGCAAAGGTAAGTGCTCTGCACTGGTTACCCGTTGTTTTTTCTGTGACTTTCTGACCATTTTCTTCTATGTGATGCCTCTTGAGATGTCTGTGAACTTCTCTTAAGCTTTCTCAGCCAAACCCAGGGAAAAGAGCAATCACTCGCTTCTAGAAGAAGCCTCTCAAGTATTTACTGCAGGAAACAAATATATATATAAAAAAAAAAGCAGATGTTGCCCACCATGATTCTCACAATCCGTTCCTCACTGATTTAAATGTCTTCAGAATTTCTCTTCTAGGTCTTTCCTTCTTGGATTGTCCTTACCTGTTATGCTTAAAATCAAATTTCCAGACACTACCCTTCCATTCAAAAGTTCAGGTTTGTTTATTACTATGGCATCTTCATTTCCCCTTTTCTGATTATCAGTAACAGGATATTACTATGAGTGTCAAGCTTCAGTTTGGGATTTTTCTTTTGAATATTGATTGAAGGTCATTTTAATTTGTCATTTCTGTGGCAAATTAGTCATAAGAATATTGCCCTTAGGCTAGTCAAAACAATAATGAGAGACACATTCCTTTCCACTCCAAATACAAAGAATGTGCAAAGCTACCAAAGATGTAAAAACTCTCTGGTACCAGTATACCAAATTACCTACAAGTCAATTGGAAGTTGAACAAAAGATAAGATATATTTCCATTACCATTCTTTTTCTTATACATCTACTTATGACACAGCTATATGTATATAATATAAATTTATATTGATTTAAAAAAAAAATTAAAAAATTTAAATTTTTTTAATTTTTTTTGGTACAGCAATATACCATTCTCTGATGCACTAAAGAGTTCTTTCAAGAGCTGGAAAATGCACAGGACACAGAAATATCTGGATAGATTATCACTTAGAGCCCCTAGGTTTCAGGGGAGCAATGATATTATAGGTCCTGATGTAAGAGTTGAGAGACTGACTTTCTTCTGTGAGAGTTTCCAGTGTGTTATGAGAGTTTTGTCTTTGTGCACTGTTTCTGTAATGGTGTGGCTGAGCATTAGTAAAGTTTCACTTCACTGTAATTGAGACTGAAAAAGACACAAAAGGACAGTTTGTATCACTGGGAAAACACAGAGGATCTGAGTGGAACACAGTAGTTATAAGAAAGAAGAATGTGCATCCAACTCACTGTGCACATAGATAAAATGTCAGGTCTTTGGTGCAAAAAGAAAAAAAAAAATCTCATTTATTTCTTATCAGTTACATTGGAGAGAAACTCCAACCAGAACTCATCTGCAGAAATATATTAAAGAATACTTCCTTAACCTTTTCTTAGTAATAACAAGGGAAAATACCTATTCCCTAGCTTTGATTTTTAAAGTGAAGGAAAAAAAAAAAAAGTTCAAAGCAAACAAAACCACTAGATGAATAAGGAAAATCAATTCTGCATACATAGGGTAATCTTTGATTTGTGATTAAATGGTATTTATACGTGCTTAAAGAATCAAATTAGGTGATGGAAAAGAGATGAGAAAATCATTTTATATTTTTTATCAAATCTAGGACTAGGAAAGGAATATGAGAGGAATAGATATAGATTAGCCATTCTTTAAAACATCACCCCTGTTTGGTTCACACATTTTTCAATGGGCAAAAAAGAATTAAACAAAAGAAGCTCTAAGTGTGCTTTTGTTTTCTTTTCATCCAATTTTACTGTATTTGGAATGGCTTCTCTTTTTTTTGTAGCCTATTATCTGTTTATACAATATGTAAATACCTGCTTCTTCAAAAGGGAATTGGCAGAAATAAGAACTGGTGCCAGTAAGAGCAAGACCTGTGAATTTTATTTAATAAAAACCCCACATATGTTCACTTTCCTAAATGGTTCAGCTGGAGAACAGATGTTCACAATTCTTTGTACCTATAAAGTGCAGAGTAGGTCCCCAGTTATAAAGCACTGTCAGGAAATTTTATTTCCATTGACCATTGGATGTGTTTTGGAAATAAAGAGAGACTTCATCATAACATTAGGGCTGGTATGGAATAGGTTGAATGATAGAAACATCTAGGCCTGTTGTTTCTTTTCCTTTCAAATTAAAGAAATTGTTTTATCTGGAATATCTTGATGTGTGAAAATACACCAAATTATGTATTTAAGAGAGTCTGCCATACCTCTTTTGATACTGAAAAGTGGCAGAAACAAACTCCTTGACACCAATTTGTAGGTGTTGAAAAGCAGGCATTCTTTATTGCAGCATGGTAGATGCTTCAAGGATATCTCCTCTAATCAAGCGTGCTAAGTGACAGATGGACAGGGCTTTTTACTACACATATTGTTTACATATTCATTAGATAGTCATGCTTCCTTAATACATACTCATTGCTTTACGTCGTCACACCCCTATTGGAAGTCCTAATTTGGTCCTTCTGCCTCATCTTCTTGACCTTGGTTCTGAGCAGGCACAGCATCATCATGTTTCTCCATAAAAAGTGTAACATTTGCTTTTTATCTTTTCTGCATACACAGGGCTCAGCTTACATCCCATTTGTTTGCATTACATCCCTTATCTATATCTTTAGGACTTCTTTAAGATTATATTGTTCCTTATTTGGCTATAGTGGAATGCTGTATTGTAAGAGCAATGTTTTATTTCTTCTATCACCACCAATTTAAAGAAAAAAAAAATGTCTTTGAAACTTCATTTAAGAGAGAAGGTGAGATTCAGAAATTAAAAATATTATCATGGTAGTCATGACTTTCACTTTTTACTGTTACAGTATTAACATTTGTTAACAGCAATTGGTTCCTTTATTCTAAGATAATCATTTATTCTTAGTCTTGTTTTATGTGTGATGATACCATATCAGGTACTATGAAATTATTTCCTTGTCATTCTTAAATTGCATCCAAGATGTAATAAAGGGTAAAGTTCAGAAGTTGGCTTTTAGCCCTTCTGAATAATTAATTGTGTTTAAAATGTACTATGTATGTACTCAGGTGGTACACACATAAACTTCAAGTCACTGGTTCTCGCTAACCTTTTTTCAAACTCTAGTGCATTACTCGAGCACCTGTTTGGAGAGGAGTGAAGAAGAGTTTAACTGAAAGCTGTTAATCCTAAGTGAAAACATATCTTTGTGTACGAACATATCTATTTGCACAGACAGTCTAGAAGCTATTTAATGATTATTTTCGTAGTTAATTAAATGGCACATAGCAATGAATATGGTATACACCATTTATTTTCTCAGCAAAATAAGCCCCAAGTCCACTTGTCTACAGTCACAGCAGGGATTTTTCCACCCTCAGTATCTAGCTTGTGCTTGCATAGTATGATTTTAAAAAAGTCTTAACCTAGTACACTGCCAAGATTCTACTTGAATCTTTTCTCATGAACAGTTCTTTGTCAGTCTTCTTTTCCATTTTTAAGCCTTATAGCAGTTTTTCAGATCTTTTGCTAGGTTTAAGATATGTAGTTTTTCATTATGTATTTTTTCCTATATGACTACTTATGGAACAGCTTACATCTCACTTACAAACCCTATTTTCATTCTTTTGCTTTAGCTCAGTTTTTTCATTCTTTACATCACTACTTCTGCTACGTTCCCTTCAAAGAATAATTCCCCAAGGAATTGTTGAGCTTGCCTGTTAGTTCAAAAGACAATGCTGTGTTTTGAAAACAAAACAGGCTTTGTGTTCATGGTTGCTTGTAGGAGACTATCATTCGAAGCACACAAAAACTATCAAATTAACACAACTAATGCTGAAAAAATGTTAATTCTAAATGAACATTTAGGGTCAAATTCATGTAGTTTCCATTCTTTACTTAAATGACAGAAGTTGAATTATTTTAGATCAATTAAACCCCCCTGCTTTTAGAATTTAATGTACTTTTAAAGAAATCAGGACTCTAAAGCAGAAAGAAATAAAGTTCCTTGAAAAAGAGTCTCAATATAGTCTAAAACTGAAAATCATTAGAGTGTTTCTATGGATACAGGGATAGTATTGTTGCAACTGCAGTATAGGGGTAGAAAGGTTGGCTTCACGTTAGTCTTGACAACCATGTAATTGAACTGAGAGTAGGTCTGCTTTTGAAGGCTGGAAAAAACTTTGGGCCATATCTTTCAATCTTCATTTTTCTTTAAATCTCACATATGTAATACCAGTTTGGGGGGCAAAGATATTTTTCTTCAGGTATTAATTTATTTCTAAATTTGAGAGGTCATTACTCTGCCTTTTTTGATTTAGTGCAACAACACTGTCATTTTTCATTAATGCTTTCGTTTTCTACAGTACAAGAAATGGAAAGGTCTGTAGGGTTTCTTATTTTAGCTCATATATTATAGGTTTATATATTTGCCCAGAGAAAGCACATATTATTCTGAAAGGTATGAACCATGTGATGAGTGAGCATAGGCTAATCAACCCTCCTTCATGAAAACATCTCCTTTTGACCTTTATTACTGGCTGAATTTACCTTCAGATGCTGACAGTCAAGGGTTTTCTGGAAAGGAAATATATATATTGCTCCTTTTCAGCTTTTCTGTAAGGTTATTCTCTTTAATCTCATGTCATATTACTTTTTTGCCTGTTTGGTTTCACCTGCATCATCCCCACTTTCTCTTCATTGCTGTAGTCCTGGAACCTTTCTTTTTCTTGCTCTCTTCCTGACCCACTGCCAAACATGGTATTTGTATTATATTGCATATCGAATACATCAGTGTTACTGGTTTTGACAACCAAAATATCATTTCTCTTTCCTTTACTTATTTTATAGATTCCCACATGTTTCCATTTATAAAAAAATCAAGTTATGTTATAAATGATTTTTGAAAGCTTGTGGTCTGAAAGAAAGAGGGAAATGGTGTAGTTCATCTGTTGTGTCACTGTCAAAAATTGCTCCATGTTAACAGTCTAAACTTAATACCTGGAAAGTATTTGAGTAAGTCTGCTGAAACAGAAAATCAAGCTTCCAAGTAGAAGTTAAGTCTCTTAATGTCTAAACTACTAATTTGTAATTTTGGAATCTCTGGAGGAGAATACGTAGCAGATACTAGTGAGATCTCTTGGACTGTTGGGACAGTCTATTTCAAGCTCCCAGTAAAGCATGGCAGTAACACATCCATTTCTTTTGATAGATGTTCTCCTCTCTTCTTTGTACACAGTGGGACAGATTACATGGTCTCATGACCGGTCTCTCCATTCCATCAATATCTCCAAGGAACTTTCCAAGTATTTGGGACTTTTAGAAATGGAGTGCCATTCCAAACCTCTTTCTTTTTCAGATGACTGATGTCAAACTCAGCAGTAGAAGAAATCTTTGCTGTACAGTGGACAGTAATTTTATTAAACCAACTTGTTAAATGTTCCATTCCTCAGGCCCTGCTTTCTATAATTCTGGACTCACTTGCTGAGTGCCTTGCCCACAAAGCATTCTTAGAATCTGCTTGAAATTTAACACCGGGATATTTTAACTGCAGCTGTTCTGTCTTCTTTTTGTTGTGTTGTAAGTCAGGAGGCCCAGAGACAACCTGTTTATAACTATCTAGTTGTCTCAAGTTTTCTATTAAATCCACCAATAAAAAATCCATCCCTTTGGAATCCACCCATATAGCATTGCTTAACAGTTCAGGACTAGATTTGTCTTTTCATGTTCACAACAAATTCCCTCTATGTGATAATGCAAAGTATTTTTTTTAGATTTTTCATTTCTTATTCAGCTTTGGTGTAGTTGAAAGCCTCATCTTTTATTGCCATTAGCCATTTCTCTTCTTGTTGATAAAGCTTTTGTCATTGCCTTTTAAGGGAGCATTTTTCAAGGGAAAATTGACACTTCAATCCCACCTGAAAAATAATCTCAGATACTCAGTAGATCAAAGTACAACAGAACAATAACTCAAGCTTGTTAGCGGCAACAAAATATATATTAAAATTAGGAGTTTTGAGGTGATGCAGGGAAGAATAATAAATTAAAAAAAAAAAAAATCCAACCAAAAAGCAAGCCTAAGTTGTGGAAGACAATGAAGCTGACAACATCTTAAGTTCCTGAAATGACAAGAAGTAAATATGAGGCGAACCCATATGATCCACGCTGACCTCCCTGATGTCAGGGAAATATCCTCAAAGTCTTGGTCTGATTTTTAAGACAAAATTTTCTACTACTGTGATTTCTAGGACTGCTGAATGGGATAATGCCAGTCATCCCATGTTTTCTTATATCCTGCTTCTAGCTGTCATGCTTTTGTGAATGCTTTTGAGGAAGTGAAAGAAACAGATATTGTTAATTAGACTTGTTATGAATGGAGATGAGGGGAAACATTTGCCTTCTCCTGGCAACCACTGAATCCATGAATGAAAAGATTTGATTTCTCTATCTTATCTTCAAAAAACACTTAACACAGCATGAGCAATTTCTACATCTGTGGCTTTCAATGGTATAAAAGCTTGGGGCTGTCTTGTTATTTATCTTTTGTTGTCTTACTAAACAAAACAGTGTCCAGTATCTTCTGAAAGACTTTCAAATTACAATAGTGGCCACATTTGATAAGATCTCTTCATCTACCATGCAGCAGCCTAACCTGATATCCTTGGACACAAATGTTAATCTGTTTTTCAGCAGAAAGTACCACATAAGAAGTTACTGGTGTTCCAAGGGACCAGTAAGGTACTTGTACTAACTTGTGAGGTATTTACTGCTATAGTCAGTCTGGATCAGGAGTGACAGAGCACATAGAAACAACTGCACACTTAAGGAAGGAAAGTAAATAACTTTTCCACACTGCCCTTGAAGCTGTAACTTTTTTCAGTGATGTTTTAATTGAACGAGAAATTAGTCTATGGTGAAAGTAATGGTTTCCAGGTTTGGCCCAAAATATGAAAATCTGTAACTATTTCCTAAATTCATCCTTTCTAGAACAGTAGATCCTGAACTGCCTCGTTATCACAGATCTGTGTTTACAATTACCCTGTACTTAAGCGCTTTCCCCAGCACAGCCATCAGTTATTAGAGTATGTGTAGTTAGGATGATGGTGTTCACTATATTTTAGATCTTTAGATCTGAAAAAAAAAAAAATCTGAGAACTTAGCGGCAGATTAACTAATGATATAAGTATAAAGCTTCCTGTTTTACCCCTGAAGCTACAGTAACCCACCTCTTAGAAAGGAAAAAAAATAGAGTATTAGGATTATTGCTAGGATTACTTTTGGTATTAGTAAGCTACAAGAAAAGGTAAATCAAAATAATAACCACAATAATACTCATAATAGTGTGATTTTTGTACTGCAAAACTTTTAAGAGCCAACACAATTCAATGTTCTAACCTACATTAGCCATATAAGAGTTAAGAAGTGACAGGAAAAAGTGTGGGGTTCATATTGTGTAGTAGACATCTTTGAGGAAGTGGTTTGATACACTAATCTAAAGGTAGTTTGATACTTCTGCATTCTGGAATGAATGCTACATTAAGAATAGAAACTTATATTGTTAATATGAAATAGCACAAAACACTTTTGCTTTCTGAGGGAAAAAATGCCATGATTTCAATCATTATAACTCACGTCTTCAATTTTACTGTTTTTGTGATTTTATGTAGTATGCTATATATGTAAAATTTCCCATACAGCCATTTAGTTTATTAATTTTTTCTCTTCCCCACTAAGGAGCTAGCTACAGCTAAAATAGCACATAATAGCAGAAGGGTAGCAAATGTCATCAAATGTATGGAATGGCTGGGAAGAATGACTAAAAACACTTCAAGCCAAAACTTTGAAAAAAAAAATAAATTACTGAACAGGTTTAGAAACTCACCAGTGACATTGGGAATCACAGAATCATAGAATATCCTCTGCTGGAAGGGACCCACAAGGATCATTGACTCTGTCTCCTGGCCAACAGGACAACCCCAAGAACAGAAAACCATGTGCCTAAGATGATTTCAGAGATGAAATTGAACAGGCTTTCTTCCTGTAAAGTATGTGAAGAAAGTTACATAATGTGAGGTAACTAGAGTTTTGAGTTAAAACCCTATTGCAAACCTGGGTTATCCTTGCAAGGAAGCACAATACAATTATACCTACTACCTTTCACCATTCAGTTGTTAACCTTCTGGCACATTTTTCTTACTATGTGGGAAATGATTAAGATTATAGAAAGCTATTACTTTCTATTTCTAGAAAACTGCCCTTACCCATAGTAATTTACCTAATTTAATCTGAAATATATTTTTCTTGTTGTTTTGTCTTCTTTCCCCCACATATGTTCCTCTGAGGTAAAGGAATTCTCAAATTCAGGGAGACACATTTGGTAATCTCATTAAAAATGAAACTCTCTACCACTAGAGAAACAGTTCTTCACAAATTTTTGACACAGAGCCTTTCAGGAATACATTTTATGATGTAGAAACATCTTTTCTAGTGTGCTGACTTAGAGCACTGATAGAGTAAAACGAAGTTCTCCTCCTTCCATCTCAGCAAGGGTTTATGATGCAGCTCTGATTTTCTCAAGAGAATTTTACTGTTTATTTTATTCCAGCTGAGGGTAGAGTTGTGTGTGTGTGTGTGTGTGTGTGTGTGTGTGCAAAGAAACCAAGCCACAGCTGATTTTTTTGTCTTAAGACTAGAGAATTTAAATGAAAATATTTTTTTACTGTTGGAAAAATTAGCTGCAGAATGTCTAGAAAGGAAATTTTGGTTACTCTGACTTTTGTTGATGCCTGAATTACTATTACTGTATACTTAGTTAAAAATAGAATTCAGAGATGATTTAGCTGTTTGTGGATATATGTTTTCAAGTGTTAATAACAATCCAGTTCCCAACAGAGTCAATAGCAAGAATCATGGGCATGCAGCATCCATTGAAATCCATTTTTAGATGCTAGGGATTTTGTCTGTATCTTCCTCAGGAGTCCCAAAACATAAATATTTATGACTCACTGAAGAGAGTGGAAAGGAGGATGAGCTAAAATATCAGTACACTGAAAAGGTAGCCTTACTTGTAAGAGAAGCCTTGAAATAACAAACTGGCAAATGAGGTAGAACAGTAGTAATATTGTTCCCAAACAAATACAGTAAAACTAACTAAAGAGAAACAGGAACTTCAGGTCATCAGGACACTGTTAAATTGAACTTTTTAAGTGGTCCAAGTGACCACGTGTTAGGAAAAATCTTTGCACTGCCCCACAAACACACCTGCAGTAACAGAGAACTGATATATTCATGTCTCCAAAGACTTGGCAATGTTTCTAGGGAAACTGCAACACTTCCTGCAGCCAATATCAGTGTAAGGCTCTGGGCAGTGGCTTGGCACCAATGTGCAGTTGTTCTCCTCAGGCAATTTGCTTCTACATGGTGTCAGATGGCCAAGTAATGATGTACCACCACTGAGGGCTTTTATAAGCAGATGTCAACACAAGGTGCCAATCAAATCAGTTCATGATGATATCACAGTGAACCTTTCCAAAATGTTGAGACATCATTCTCTTGCCATTTGTTGACCTGTGCCCAGCATCTAGGCTCACTCTGTTCTTGCTTTTCTTGCCCTTTTGGACCTGGCTTAACATACCCAGGAGGCTGTGTCTGTTGTCTTCTCAGACACATCTCATTATACTCTCTTATTAAAACACACAAGGAAGACAAGTACCCATGATAGGAGGTCTTACGTATTGTATATCTTCTGTAACTCTTGGAAAATGAAGATATTCCAAGTTTACTATAGTTCCAATACTTAGAAAAGGAGACAAGAATCATACTCAAAAAATCCTGTATGTCAGTTAGCCTGAGCTGGTTTGTACAGAAAATGAGGCTTAATGTGACTGATTCTCTGGTGTCCTCAGTTCAGCCTATGCAATTTTTTGAAGTCTGTAGCTGAAAGTTCTTTGAGACCAACAGATTTCTCTTAATACTTGTTTAGCAAGACAAATAGAAACACCGATCTGAATGTGTATGCAGGGGAGAGATAATAGGGGTGCTGGATTTTTCAAAGAGAAACAAATTCCTTGCTGCCACTTTTTGAACAAAACCATTTAACTATAAAAGTGAATATTCTTTTGCATTTCTGAGGAAAAATAAAAAATCAAATTAATAATAAAATAGGAGAGAGTCACCCTAACCAAGTAACAGCCGGGAATGTCTTGGCTGGAATCTAAGTGGGCTATTTTCCTCTCCAGAGAATCTGGCCTGATGATGAATTCTGATGTGCATATTGCTAATACTAATTTCTAAAGCAGCTCCAAGACAGAATCAGATTTGTGATGGCCAAGAATTTTTCAGACTGCTTTTGTTAATGTGGTGAAGAATACAAAGTAGTCAAAGAGCAGGAGCTCCTCTGTTTATCATAAACCAAGAAATTTTTTATGAGCTGACAGGTGTTAGAAGTATTGAAAGAGGATATGTTACAGAGAGGAATAGACATGTTTGAAGTCTGTGCTCCATCACCGTTAAGGAAATCATTTGTAATGAAGGAAAAAGCTGCACATGCACATTTTTATATTTATAATGTATGGCTTCAGAAACCTTTTAAGGTGAGGACTATGTCAAACCTGGTGTGTTTTTTTAAATGACCTAGGTTTTTTATTACTTTCTAGCTCTTTTCTAATTTCTTTTTTTTATTTATTTTTTATTTATTTTAGTCCCTTGACTTGGTATCTGTGAGTGGAAGTGATTGAGGAGTTTATAACTTGTGCTTTGATGTAAGACATACTCAGTAAATTAGGCATGTTATTGGAAGCTTCTTTCATTTTGTAAAAAAACTACCCTTCTTTTGTCCTGACAGGTACATGCAAGAGAGTAGTAAATTATTGTCAGTCATCTAAGCAATTATATCAATTGTTGCTGATTGGAGAGACAATATATTATGAGTAAGATGAAATATTTTTGCAGAATTACCTAAATCATAATGAAGAAATAGTAAGAAAACACACTCCCGACACATTCATATGCAGTGTAGTACAATGTGAATCAAGAATGCAAGCAGTGCTCTCTCATTTATGTCTCAAAATATCTGACAAAATGCTAAGGATGTCATTGGCAGTTTCTTCATCATGGACCCCCAACATAATTAGGGAAAAAAAAAAAGGCAAACTATTCCCTTAATTCTTTGAGAAGACAAATTAAAAAAATTGATCTTCTCTCTGTAAATGGTGTTGTCAAAACCATAATGAAATTGCCTTTCTGGTATTTCTTTTTGCTTTTAAAGAAAACTCAGAAATGTCAAAGTTGAAAAGAAAGCACACCCCAGTGGTATAGAAGTTGTAAAACAAGTCTAAAAAGAAAGAGTAGGAGAATTATATGTTCCCTAAATAAACAGATGAGAAAGACACCCAACAAAAGCATGACCATTTCCAAAGCTGTAAAGTTGGAATTTAGACAACAACAGCCTTAAAACAAAGTCTTTTACTCTATTTTGGTTACTCCTAATATCTCTTCTTACCGCTGCCTGGTTTTGAATCTTCATGTAGTGTTATATCTCCTGGGACTCCTAGTCCACTATTGACAAACAGGATTCAGAAGCTTCTACTGTTTGTTCCTGTTCCTGCATTTTTGAAGAACTAGAGCCACTTATCCTTTTGCCAGCACAAATGTTGCCTTGATGCTGAGTTCAATCTGAACACTTTGGTGTTTGTTTTTGTGTGATAAAGCAGTTGGAAACATGATTCTTGTTCAACACTCATCAGGCAATGGTGCAGTGAAGTCAACAGTCTAGAAACTTCAACACAGGAATTCAACCAACAGTTCTAATACATTATCACCTCTTCCTACTGCAAATTATAATTAACTATAACCATAAGCACAGAGCTCAGCTACTGTTAATAGTTGTGGTATATGCTCAGTTCATACTAATTTAGACTACGTGTCCTTAGAGAGGTGATTTGGGACTTTTCTTACTCATCATCAGAGTAATTAAATGTTCTCATTCATCCTTTGAAGAACAAACATCTTGCTCATTAGTTATCTTGCTACCAAGCAGACATATACTCAAGCTCTTATTTCTTCATTTGCACATCTGTAACAATCAGATATGATATATTAGGCTTCTTTAGTATTGTCTTTCCCTACATCTAGGAGGACGGTTCATTGTTATAACAATTTTTTAACACTGGTGTGCAACTGTTAGAAGATTTTCATACTCACTAAATAGAATTTGACTCTCCCTTTGTACGTCAGACTTAACCTTCAGAAATTATTCTTTCTTTACCTAAATAATTTAAATTACTCCAATAAAAGCAAAATAACTTCAATGTGAGAGACATGAAGCCCCTAAAAAAAATATCCCTAACTCAAGGTTTTGATGAATCTTCTGGAAAGTAGGGACCCAGGAGCTCAAATTACCATTTACAGAAGGATTTGAATCTAGACCCTCTATGTACCAGCTTGTTTTTCTAATTACTTGACTAATAGCATTTGAAAGGCAGGTCACAATTTCACCTGATGGCCTTGACATGGATCACTCATTTTAGTCAAGGCTATTGTTGCCTGTGGGTGAATTATTTTATTAGATTTCTCTAAATAGTCTGATCAGACTATTCTCTCCTTACTATATTGTTTTTCTGTGTGCTTGAGTGTATCCTGCTCTTTTGTGAACTAACTGTGATAGCTGATAACTATGTCACTTAAAGCTAGCACTCTGGACAGATCAGAAAGGGCGCTTGATCATGAGTTCTTAAAGAGAAGATGGATTTCCTTAAAAGAGGATATGGAAGACACATTTCAGCTAATGTAGTTTAGATTTAAAGTGTAACCAAAGATCTGCTATCTTGCTTTCTATAAAACTTGCATAGAAATACTAAATACTGTAAGATCTCACTCTTTTCAAATTATTTCTTTAATGATGGGCTTAATTAGGAACTCCTGATGGTTTGCTTGCAAAGAATATTGATAATTTATGACTGCACTGTAGATTTAGGAAGACCTGAGATGTTATTGTGAAGGGATAGAATTGGACAAAAAAGAAAAACATAGCATGGTTCTTACTTAAAGGAAGAAAAAGAACTGAAAGCACAAGAGAGTTTAACTTCTCATGAGGCAAGAGACTTAATTTAAACAGATTTGCATTCATGAAAAAAAACCTAGCTTCTAGGAAAACACTGCCATGGGGCAGTATTTTCAATCACTGAATCACCTAGTAAGTCTTAATTTACTCTAGTCTTATTTGGTGTAATGTCACAGAAAAATAATTAAAACTACCTGTAGACTGATTATTGTTACACCTCATGCGTCAATCCATTTACATTCTTTAATCCAATTAGTTTTGTGTTAGTCTTTTTCTTAAATTACTGTTTTGTTGTTTTTTTGGTTTGATTTTTTTTTTTTTGTGAACATGAAAATATTTAAATTACAGAAAAATGAAATGTTCTCATTCTCTTTCAGAATACTTCTCGTTTGTATCTTCTGGAGAAGCTGTAATTCCTAGATTTATTTTTACACAATTGCAATCCATTTATAAACTGCCATTACAGACTCCTTATAAAAATTTTCTATACAATTCACAATACCCTTTGAATAATTCCCAGAAGTAAAATAAAATATCAAAAATTTGAAGTGAATTTTCACCCCAGATTTTCAGAAAGAACATTGGAGAGTAGTAAATTTGGTTATGTCTTCTTTTATATAGTAGGTACCTACTGTACAAGTTTCATACAGCTTTTATATTTGCCCAGAACTACCATTGAATTAAGTAAACAACCAAAAATCAAGAAAGCTTTCATGTTTTCAAAGTGGATCTGTGTAATCATTTATTATAAAGTATTTCTTAAAATACATTCAAACCAAGCTTTTATTAAATCTTTTCAGTACAAAATAATCAAATTAACTTACCCATTTTAACATTAAGATTTCATATCTCTGCATTACAAATCAATGCTGTCTTTCATTCTAAATTACAGAATTGATTCTTTGATAATTGATGTTCTTACATTAAAGGAGGAGATGAGGAGATAGTTTCATTTTTCTTGAAGCTCAACATGTCAAAATGAGATTTCAGATACCAACCGAAATGGAGGATAAACTGAAGCCATTGTCCATGAGCAAACCTGCAAAATGTTGCTAATAAACTGAACTTAAAATATCCCAAATGCTTTATGGCAAAAGCCTGAGCTGCAGCTTTTTCCCATTAGTTAGCTACTCCCAAGAAAAATACATAAATACAATTTTATTATCTTATTTTTAAATATATTGTATACATTCAAAATAGCTGTGGAGAGGGTTACAGATTCACAAAACCACTCCCTCACTTCCTAAATCAGAGATTCTAAATGGTGATTCAAAAATTTTAATGATGTTGACATAATTATAGAAACTGTTCTTTCTCATTTTAAACAAACTTTTTAGGCAAATAATTTTAAAGTATTAAATATGAATTATTTATAGTTTATTATATACCACATCCCCACAATTAGAAATACTTCTATGTTTTCTTCCACTCAAGGCCAGGAATTTGAAGGGGAAGATGTTGCTTCCCTATAAGCCACCGATGTGAAAATTGGAACAGCTTCTCCATTATAGAATGAGGCAGACTGAGATGTAAAAACAGTCCTTTGGGAGCCTGAAGCTGGAGTCAGACTTGAGTTCAAAGTGTATTGGCTCATCTAATGCAAAGAGTGTGCTCAAAGTCAAGTTTTTGAGTTGTTGGAAAGGAATAAATTTTGCTCAAGGACTACTGTTTCAGCCCAAGAGTCCAGGCCGTTCTTGTATGAATGTAGGAGATAATGTCTTTACTTTTTCTCCATGCAAAAGTATCCTGGCATTTAATTTATCTTACACAGCAGTTCTCGTTTTCCTGTTGATAGGTCTATTCTGTTCTAATTTCTGTATGTGTTTCAGTAAAATAACTTGCATTCAAGGTTTATATTATTTTTTTATATATACATTGGGTGCTATAGAGAAACTGCGGGATAATTAAAAAAACAAACAAGCAAACAAAACAAAACAATAAAACAACAGTAAAGAAACATTTTTCACTGAAGTGATCAACCTGCCACTAGACAATGTAATAATATAAAAATCTTACTTTTGCCCTCTGTCCTTCTTTCAAACCCACTGTGTTCAGAGATCTTATTATTTTTAGTTCTTCTGTAATATACAGTTATTTATAAATGTAAACAATTATTAGTCCATAAATGGACTAGTAACCTTGTATTCACTGCATTTTTATTGAAGTTGAATGGCATAAAACCTTTATTCTTTTCTCCTAAGGATTCATTTTATGTATTATCAGAATCTCAAGAATGAGAGAAAAGAGGAAAATTCATGCATAATTTGCTTTTCATTAGCTATGTTCAAAACAAGCTACTTTCTTGTAAACCATAATTTGTATGATTTTTTTAAGCTCTACTGTCCTAGATCTATGTAAAAAAACTATATTTTTTATATATATATATTTTATATTTCTCGTCTCATAAGGAAACACTGTCTACTTTCTTAGAGAACTGGCTGTTCCCTTGCTATTACTGTGGTGCTACCTTGTATTCTGTCAAAAAACTGTTACTAGGAAATATCAGATACCTCATGAACTATGACTTAGAGGATACTATACTAAGAATGACATAGAAGTCAGGATAAGAATGTAATGATAGTCAAAGAATGTTATAATTCTAGCTAAAGGTTTCTGTCAAAGAAATCTGACAGTGAGAGAACAATCAAAATATAGGTTCATGTTTCATTCACATTAAAAGGTACTGTAAAAGTTGTATGGGTAGCTCTACTTTACACTGAATGTATGAATTGAAACAATTTAAAATTATAGGTAGATAGAAAAAAATTACAGAAATTCTTTCATGAACAGAATATCCATACATGTACCTGTGCATATACAAACACATACTCTGAGTGCCTCACTAAGATTTATCAACCTACCTATGAAAATTTCATGATGAACACAATAATTTACTAGTGAATGGAATTTTTTCAAATTTAATTTTCCAAAACAGATTAGAAGTCTAAAACTGAAGTTTAAAAAAAAAATAAAATAAAAAATCACCATTCTCATAAGAAGAAGATGTTATGGCTGTAATAAAATGTATTGGCAAATTGCTCAGGAACTGGGGAAAGGAGCTGGAAAGCAAATTTTTGTGACTTCAAAAGCTGTATATTTGAACTTGTGAGAAATTAGTTCAAGTTAGTATTTTTGTAGCCATTCGATTACCTTGTGGGTAATCGAATGGCTACAAAAATACTAACTTGAACTTTTAATGGATTTTTTTCTCAGATTCACAGGATGTACCTACAATGTCTAAATAAAACAAACATCTAAAATGTTAAAAAAAAAAAAAACAACTACAAACTTACAGTCTTTAACAATGTAGAATGCACAGACCTTTACATATATTTCTGTAAGTGTTCTATTTGCTTTCTTGCAAGTAGTTTCATTTATGCACCTTCCTTGCATTAAAGTTTCATGTGAATTTATAGTTTTATAAATTACAAAAACCAGGTAACAGAAAATGAAGCCCTAAAAAACCCAAAGTGCTTGAAAAATCCTGGAAAGATAACAGAAAAATAATAGTCAGGGCAGACCTGTCAGAAACAGTTTTTGAAAGAAAAGTTTAATTCATTTTTGACATTTAACTGACCTTGCATGTCAAAGGGAAGTAAAGGAGGTCCTGTTTTGTCTTGAGTACAACTTTTGATAATCAGGTAATAAGTTTGTAAATGATCTAAGGAAAGAATGTCTTGAGAAAAACTACAGTACAGAACTCCTTCAAAACCATATTGAAAGATTTACTGGAAGTTTAGGAAAACTGCAGGATTTATGGATTGGTTCCTAGTCTCGTAATAGGTGATTTCTTAAATAATCTGGCCAATAGAATTGAGAATTCAGGACTACATTCAGATGATGTCAAACTTTAGGACAGTTCATAAGGTTTGAAATAAGTTAGAAAACAAAAAACTAAAAATAAATAAAATAAAAATCAGAGCTAAGGTTTAAAGCAAACAAATAACCAAATCCCTGTATTTCATTTAGGACAGCTACACAATACAAATGTAGGAATGTTCAACTGTACTCAGACCACAAAGTAAATGAACAACTGCGTAGGAGTTCTTCAGAAAGGTTTCTGAGTGTCTTGAAGTGACCATAAGCTAAGCATGAATCAAAACCAGCATAATTCTTAAAACATCTTATATGTTGTCTAATGAATAGAAGAATAGGCTGCAATATGTATAACACTACCCTTCTGCTGTACTCAACAGTTTCTGTACAGTTTCCTCTGGAGTAATATCACACTGTTTAGTGACAAACTTCAGAAAGATGGGTACAGATGTGGAGAGACTCTTGCAATGAAGAAAGGGAAAACTGAATTAATCACTTTCTTAGCAAAGTTTTGCCAAGCAAAATAGAGTAGTTGTTTTTTGTTTGTTTTTTTTTTTCTTTTTCATTCTCTGTGATGTATAGAACAAGATAAAAATAGACACAAATTGCAGCCAGGGTGTCAGGTTAGACACTACAGAAATTTTTATATCACTAAGGATAGCAAGAAATGTAATAGATTGCCTGGGGAAGCTGTGGGTTTCTCTGTCATTAAAGTCCTTTATGACAGATGGTGAGTATATGACAGGAGTGATGTAGCAATGCCTAATTCTCTCTTGGGGCAGAAGGGTAGATTAAATGACCCCTTAAGGTTTTTTCAACTTCCCCTGGCCTTTTTTTCCTTTTAGGTCTAAAATACTTTACAGTACATTAAAATTTCTCATGTACTTTGATTCCTGAAAGTATGTTCTGTATGGAGAGAAGGAAGGTACAATCTCTATGTACACGATCCCCTTGCCACAGAGCATTCTCCTCTCCCTGAAGACAATTAATCAGGCATTTATTTTCCCCAAAGGTATTGGATAGACTAAATGATGTATGTGTGACCCCGTCAGGTCCACTAACACTTCTCTCTCAAACAATTCTTTGAGTCCAAGGAAGTGCTCAAAAATGTTGTTTGAGCCAAACAACACTGAGCCCAAGGAAGAGAAGAACATATGGTTTGATTTTGGAAAGCATGCCATGAGTTAGCTTTTAAAAGTCTATGGTGTTTCAGAAAGTGTATCAGTGCTATACTCTAGCATAAAATGTTTGTAAGCACTGGAGTTACTTCAGCTGACCCTTCAAGGTGAGAAGTGTCTGTCTACCTTTTCTACCAGGATTTATTTTCTGTTGTATTCTTATTAAGTCAAATAAGGCAGAAAAGAACAACTGAATCTCAAAATACCAGAGCAATAACCAGTTAAATAAAAATTCAGCAAATGTATTCAGATTGAAAAATGAATTTGGAACCAAAAGTAAGTTTTGGAGACAGAATAGTCTATTTTGTATTAATAGACACTGACTGAACATTTTAAGCATCTTAGATTTCATCTTCTGTGTTTGATGAACTAGGTTCAGTTAATATACTTTCCTGGTACTTAACTCAAAATCTTAAAAACTCAAAAATGGGGCAAGAACTGTTTTCTCTATGAACTGAATGATTATCTCAAACAAGCTTTTATGGAGGATTAGAGTTTGTAGTATATTTCTTTGAATTAATGCATTACTTTGAATATATTTTCGCAGTCATGCACTACCACCAGCAATTCTCAAACCTTAACCTGTCACAATTTTATTAATAAAGAGTGTATTTATAAAAAATGTCAGTGTGAGTCTTTCAAGGGCTCTGGCAGCTGCCAGCAGTGGGTAAAGGTGTGGAGACCCAGGAGAAGATCTCTCTGTTTGGAGTGTGACCCTGAACAAATCAGTGGAACCACCCTCTGAGCTTGTGAAGTGAAGGGATTCCATAACAGGATGCTGACAGTCTGGTCGGGCACAAGGGTCTCAGCCTTTTGGGGTGCAGGCAAACTAATCAAAAACTAAGAGTTTGTGTAAACCTCCCATTTTCACATGACACAGATTCTAACAAAATAAAATATCAGATAATTAAGAAGCAGGAAATGTAAATGACAGAGGATTTGTGTAAACCAGTAATAGACATTTTTGTTATTAGAAAAAGGAAGTGTGATCTTTCTCCATAACACTAAAAATTGTATTTTCAAATACTTGCATCTAATTGTCACTGTTAAAGAGATCAGTCTGAAGAATATCATACTTATGCTATTATGTAGATTGCATTTGCATCAAACAAATGTGCTTAGAAAAGTCCTAACACAAGAGTAAGAAAACAAATGATCCACAATTCTAACAAATAATAAGTAAGCAGATCCATTTCTAGATAGAGCCTTAATCAAGTAACTAATTATCCAAATGAAATACATATCTGTGACTATAAGCACTGAGGGCAGAACACAGCATGGAAGAGATTAGTACTTGAGGTATGGCAAATCATATGGGACTTGCCAACTCACTTTTTAGTAGACAATGAAAGATAGAAAGCCATTTATTTTGTCAGATGTTAGATACAGGTTTCTGCCATGGAACTCTCCCCAGCCATTCCTGAAATATATGCAGGCAGGGATGGGAAAGGTGTTTTTTTTACTGTGGCCTTATCTACTCCTTTGTGACTTCTATATTGGCCTTTCAGGCTCTCTGGCAGGAATTGTTAGAATTAGAACCTTGACAAATTGCTGTCACAATTTTATTTTAAGTTTGAATCAGCCTTGTTTTAACATTTCAGCTTCCAGAAAATGTAGCTGCTTTCCTAGAATTTAGAATGACACTTGTACAAGTATTTATGTCCTTAGCTACCTTAAGCTTGTTTGTATTTTCATTATATCTGTACTACAGTGCAGCTACAATTTCATTGTAGCTACACTACAATTATCAGTCCAAATACTCTTAAAATACACTGAAGACTACAAATTTCCAAGGTTCCAATTACAGAAGTGAAATCTCAGTGATAACGGTTTCTTGAGTTCATGCAAGCATGTTCTATTGGTCCTGAGAGGCCTGTGTGAAACATACCCTGAGAGATCCCAGATGCTGCATTTGCCAGGTTTGATCTTCTTTTATAGCCACAAATACAGCATGGAGACAAATCCGTCTAACTCTTCACTGCAACACACCTTATCTACAGTACTAGATTAAATTAACAGTACTTGTAACTACATAATTTTCCAAAAGGTTTAGTACTACAGGGAGGCCACGGTGAACTAGTGTTATGTTATGTTTGTCTCCATCTTCCCTCTTGTAATATAGACAAGTGTATATCTCTATCCCTAGAGGAAGTTTTGCATTAAAGTACCAAGCAAGAACAAGATGACTGCTGTGCATCATACAAAGTTCAATGCCATCTGATTTCCTGAACAGGGGAAAGATTTCCAGTGGCAAATCTCACTCAGTTAAGAAATTTTTAGGAATTTACAGGATTTTTTGAGAGTACTTACTGTCACAGAATCATGGAATAATAAAATGGTCTGGGTAGGAAGCGACCTTAAAGATAATTTAGTTCCAATTCCTCTGATATGGGCAGGGGCACCTTCCACTAGACAAGGTTGCTCCAATCCCATGCAGCCTTGAACACTTCAAGGAATGGGGCATCCACAACTTCTCTAGGCAACCCATTCCAGTGCCTCATCACCCTCACAGTAAAGAACTTTTTCCTGATCTAAACCTATCCTCCTTCCTTTAAAATTACCCCTTTTGCTATCACTAAATTATTTGACTCAACATGCAACAAGTAAAGAAACATTTGAGCTTAATTGCTTTGGGTCAGATCCTCAGGTGGTTTAGAGTCATTAAGCTATTTAAGTAAGTAGGTCTATAACAATTTGAATAAGCTAAAAAGTTTACACTCTGACAAAAAACACCTGTGCATCTCAGGTCAAAAAGCGCTCACAGTCAGATGATGATTCTGGACACTTGGGCATTGTTCACATGAAGCTACTGCAGTAAACAAGCTTAGCTGTCATGTATTAAGAGTGTTGCACTCTGCTGAAGGCAGTCTGCATGGCATCCTGTCCCGTGACAAGCACTGGTATTTGGAAGAGCAGTTCAAAAGAGGGGTTCCTTGAAGAAAGGGGACATTGGCTTTCTTCTCTGGGTTGCTACGTTACACTTTTCTGTGTTACCTGATTTCAGTGGAGGCCCACATCAGCACAACTTAGTCATATCCCAGTTGCATACACTTTTGTATATTTTATTTAACTAATGTACTCAATCTAATATACTAATAAAGAAGAGACAACTGAAGAAATGAAAGAACAGAATATCAGTGGGTTTGCTTTATTTTCCCAAGAAAATAAAGGAGCAGAGGAATAAGCTGGAGAGCTACAACAGAGCAGAAGAATTATCCTCAGCTTGGAGAAAACAGGTCTGGGAGTGTGTGTTTCTTTTAGGTAGAGAAGGAGTATTTTAGCAAACTTTACCTGGAATAGTCTGAACCTCAGTGTATGCTAATTAATGCTTAATCAGCGACAGTATGGGAGCATTTTGACAAACTTAATAGGAAGAGGAAAGTGAAAAAGTACTATAAATACCTTTTGTCATAGATGGTGCAGAGAGCTATATGTATAAAGATACATATGCATAAATATTTATAAGTATATGTACCTATTTGGCATTTTGAAGTTGTTTCTGTTGAATATTTACAAACTAGATTCAACATATTCAACAGCTGCTAATTTGCTGGTGGAATAGACACAGTTACTGACAATTAAAAAAAAGAAAAAAAAGACCAGATTTTTTTTCTGTATAAAATATTGCGATTATTTAATAAACTTAATAAAATAAGGCTTTTTCAGTACAAATGCCTCTGTTCTTTGAACATGGGTTTACTAATTATGGATGTAGAAGTCTAACCTTTTTTGATATAACCCCAGCCAGCAACTAAGGCCCATGCAACTGCTTATTCACTCTCCCTCAGTGGGAGAGGGAAGAGAATCAGAAGGGTAAAAGTGAGAAAAGTTATGAGTGCGGAAAAGATGGTTTGATACAGAAAGCAAGAGCAGCTCGTGCAAACAAAGCAAAATACAGAATTCATTCACCACTTCCCATAGACAGGCATGTGTTCAGCCATCCCCAGGAAAACAGGGCTTCAACACACACAACCGTGACTTGGGAAGACAAAAGCCATCACTCTGAACTTCCTCTGTTTTCTCCTTCTTCCCCCAGCTTTATAGGTTGTGCAGAATGCCATATGGCATGTCCCCTTGGTCAACTGGGATAAGCAGTCCTGCCTATGTTCCCTCCCAACTCCCTATGCATCCCCAACTTCCTCACTGGTGGAGTGGATTGAGGAGCAGAAAAGGCCTTGATGCTGTGTCAACACTGCTTACCACCAACACAAACATCCTTGCATTATCAGTACTGGTTTCATCACAAATTCAAAATGTAGCCCCATATCAGCTACTATGAAAAAAAAATCTATACCACAGTCAAAAACAGCACAAGCACTGTAAATAATTTGTTTGGAAACTATTAGTATAGAAGCAGTTTAGTGTGTGAAATACAACTTAGATAGTATGCATTTTGTTAGACAATATTTTTACAATGCTTTAAAATGGAAACCCCCTCATTTCATATGCTAAAGTTCAATGTAAATTTAACCAATGATAGTATATATCTTTCCTGTTTCATTACTCTGAACTTAGAAGTTTCAATATTGGGTTGTCATGTTCTGCCTCCTGAATTTAAAACTGAAATATTTCAACAGAGATAGAAACTAAGAAAATAATCGACATTACTCTCTGGCTGATAGCTCTGCCACTCTTTGAAACAGCTGAATTCCCAGTGTGCCAGTTGTCACTCCAGTTAACAGCAGAAGCATTTATTTCTGTACTCAGGCTGTAGCACATTTTAATGATTCTGAAATACAAGAAGACATGCAAAACTGATTTTGCATTCCATGCCCTTAAGCAAGTCTATTATCCATGTTGTGAAAACAGCAAGTTAGCATTTTTGTTGTAATTATTTGAGCTGATTATGTATTATGTTTCTACTCAGAGGCATTTTCTTCCAAAGCAGTTTATGCAACTACTAGCTGAGAAAGGGCAAAGCAACACTCTAGAGGAATCTGCCTTAAGACAGCCTCATGCAAGTTTCCCTTGACAAAGCTGACATGATTTATCATTGAAAAAAACCCCACAATGTACCTATTGTAAGCATGATTCAGGACTGTCTGTGAAAGAACACATGTTCAATACTATATATATGTATTTATAATGCTTATAATAATTCATAAAATGTGTATGTTTATGCTGAACAGGACTATGAGACCAGTGTCATCCAGAGATTTAAAAAGTAATGCTTTAATTAACCAGTAGGTTCCCTACAGTAAGGACCACTATTTCAGTAATCCACATTTTCAAACAAATGTATTTTGATGAAATAGAAAAGAAACCCGTGAGTGTCACCTTCATAAAGAAACGCTTCTGCAACTGTTAAGAGGTGAAGCCTACTGCAAAGCTCATATATACCTTTTCATTTAGGTAAGTTGTAAGACTGTGGGAGTACAGTCAGAGGACTACCGGGACTGGAGAAGAAATAATAAAAGCAAGCTTAAGAACAAAGACAGGAATGATTCTAAAGGAAGCTCACCACCAAACTAAGGAACTACCTCATTATCTGAAGAGTTATCCCCAGTTTTATAAGTTAGTATAGAGTAGCTTATGCTAAATGTATTAGAATAGGATTAATTACTTTTACTTTTCAATTGTTCAAATGTTCCTATTGGTTGGTTTTCC
>JAWWEE010000074.1:76511517-76527324 GCA_035221455.1 Xenops minutus | reverse complement strand
AGCCCTTGGCACAGTGCACCTGTGCTATATATGGCTAGCTCCCTCCTATACCTCTCCTTATTTGTTGTAGCCCATCCCTTTTTTGCCTTTATTGTCACAGACCTGTTAATCTCCTCCCTGAACCACGCCTAGTTTCTAGCTCCTTCTAGCTAGACCCTTTTACCCTGTTTAATAAACAGCCATTTCACCTTAGCCCGCAGTTTGTGTGGAGTGGTCCTTCCCATTATCCCGAACAGGTCTGCGTCATAAGACTTTTATCTTACTTTTTCCTCATACTGGTCTAAGTGCAGAAAAGTGCAGAGAGATCAGCAGTGGAGCTGGTTTGCTGGAAAAAAGCATCAGCTGCACTTCTGAATGAAAAATGCTGCAACCCCAATCATTGTAGCCAAAGCTCCTTCTTTGGACCTGGAACACAGGGGCGGGGACATCTGATTTCCTTTCTCCTTCAAGGAAGAGCAGGAACTGCTCACTCTGAAGAAAGAAAAAGGCCTCCCATCACTGTTATTAGAGAAGGGTAAATGGAGAATTTCACTAAATGGGTGCCCCAGCTGTGCAGCTGGGAAAGCAGGAGAGGACAATCAGGTAATTGCTATAAAGCCTGAGCAGCTGCAGTATGTTCCCAGTCACTTCACTCAAACATGACCAGAAAATTCTGATCTCTTATCAGTATGTGAGGTCTGTAATGAAACTTATGACATAGTAGCTTTCAATTTTTTTTATTAAATTACTTATTTGGGGGAAAAATGCATAAAATTGATTTTTATAACATTATTTTAAAATTATTAGTATAGACAACTATTGTTGTCCAAGATGTGAAATATGTAAAATCTTAAAAGTGTATAGTATATTAAATGTCCAGCAATGATTTTAAGAAATTAAACTTTTGTTCATAGAATAAAAAAATGCAATTGGGTTTGATGATACCAATTTAAAAATGTATTCACTTTATGGTTCTCTTAAATATCTTTTTATTAGAAATACCAAGTGTAGTTTTGAAATACATCTTCCACATCAATATACACAAATTAAAATACTTTTCAGCATACAATTGCATTACTTAAATCAATATATGCTGTATAATCATGTAATGAGATAAGATTTTTGAAGACAACTGGTGACTTGGATCTTGTTATTATTTGGACTCAGGTGATTTTTATTTTTTTTTTTAAGAGAACTGACCTTCAAAGTGTATTTGATCATTACTTTCTGAAAATGGGCCTGTTTCATGTTTCCACTTAATTTGGACGTGACTTGGGGTACATAAAAGCTGCACGTTACTTTTTAGTTCTCGACACTGACATAGATTAAAGTTTTGCATGATGAAAGGAGGAAGAGATGGTGATAAGGACATAGAATGAAATAAAGTATTAGTCTTTAAAATAATTTTATAAGACAAAGAAGATTTATTCAGATCTAGTGCTGAAAAAGATCCAATTATATGAGTGAATTTTAAAATAAATTTTAAAAAATTGTAAAATTTTCTTTGACCGAGAGTGCTGAGACAATAAGGAAACAAAGGGAATACAGGTAATAGCGTGTACTGTGTTTCTTTTCAGCAAATAAGGTAATGTATCCCTTACTGGATGGCCTACAAACAGTAATGAACTATAAGGTACATGATATGGAAGAGACTGTGAAGAACAAAAAAGCATTAGGATTCCATGACAAAACTGAAGCCTATGGAAATAATATGAGAGGCTGAATTGCATGGATTCATTATTGCAGACATCACATGGAAATGAGAGCAAGTGAATAAAGATGGAAAACCTGTGAAACAGGAGCATATAGATTTCTTTACAGTAGTGAAAAGGTGATGTCCGATTTCCTCTAAATACAATAAAAGAAACCAGAAATGTATGGTTCATGTTCTCAGGGCTCCCCTTTAGGTAAGGATGTATCTTTTTGTCAAAATGCATCTTGAAGAGAAGCTTTAAAAGCTGGTTTAAAAGAATGGTTGTTCTCAGAAAAGGAAAAAGAGTACCAAAACAAGCTGAGAACATATGTTTGAGGTAATATCCTCAGCTTTTTAGATGGCTAACTGTTCTGCTGCTTTGCAATTAATTGTGCATCATATGTCATCTTGAGAGAAGAGTGTGGTTAGAAGCAACATTTCTGTCTAAAACTACAAATTATGTATTTCTAGCATGGTATTCTGTATTTCAATATTAACAATGTGTAACTTTTTAAATCATTATGATGTTTTCTCTTCCTCCAAAACTACAAAATGTCAGAGGGGAAAAAAGCAATTCATAACAAGGGGAAACTGAAATTTTTTGTCCCAGTATCTAAGTGCCTGATTGAATGTGCAGTTTTAAAAAAAATTTCAAACTTCAATTTTAACAATATAAAGTAAGTAAAGAAAATTATATCTCTCTGTTTAACTAAAAATTGTACATTAGTTCAACACCCAAATTATTTCAGGGTTAGAATAGTGAAAGAATGAGGATTGTAAGGCCAGTTGATTTAGAACTTTTTACACAATGAAATGTTTCAAATTTCTACTTAGAGGAATCTGCCTTTCGGTTTCCCTCTGCCTTGGACAGTGAGTCAGGAGACAGCTTGCTTTAATTTGAATGGCTGAAGTCTCCCAAATTATTTGTTATTTTCCTAATTGTTTATGGAAACAGATTCTGACTACAGAAGATCTGATGCTGATTTGGAGCTTTCTATCTTTTAAGTAATCACATTTCTTTTTGCTCCTTTTTTATCACAAATATTCAGATCCAAAAATCATTCTTCCCATTTACATGTGATTGTCACTTTTCTTTTTGAGAAGGAAAAGTGTAAAATTCTCCACAATTTTCTTCTGCCTGGGTTTTTTATCATCCTGTTGGAGAGTTTCCTATAACATTTATGCTGCCTCTTTCCTGCTTCTCCAAATATGTAACGCCTATCTATTTTTCAGAATTAAAAAGTTAAGCAAAAAGACCTTTCAAAAACCTCCTCACACCAGAAGTACCAGCATTTATTTTCAGAGACAAAGCCATTCCAGTAGGAATAGAGCATTTAATGATATAAGATTCAATGATAAATGAATAAAAGTTTAGAAGAAAGTTAATTAGTGCTATTGTCATTAGATTGTAGTTAATCTGTGCAATGCTGTAGTAACTATCTTGGAATCTTAAGAAATAACTGCATTGGAAAGAAGATTGAGGTCACATCTTCAAAAATATTGAGGACTTTTGTTGTGTTAATTTTTGTTTGTTGATTAGTTGTTTTTAACACACCTCAATGAGATTAATTACTTACTAAATGTGAAGTTCAGAATATAAGAAAAAGCCCCCTGTTTGGCTTCCTCTATTCATAGGGAATGTTTTAGGTAATCTTCATTTATTTCCCAGTGAACAAGTACCTCTCCTATAAGTAAGAACTTAAACAAAATTGCTGGAGCAAAATATCCAGAACTTGTGTTTGGCAGCACATAATTTACCAGGCACTATATTTCTCTCTAGAGCAAGTTCAATATTATTTGTAAAGCTCATGAAAAAATATAAGTAATCAAGTAAGCCCTGACTAAAAGCAAAAATATTCAGCAAATCAAAACAAAAAACTTCTTATAGTAGCCAGATAGCTATGAAATGCTTGTTTGTTTTGGTTTGGGGGATTTTGTTGTTTGGTTGGGGTTTTTTGATTTAATATATTACCCTTTCTGGGCTTAGCAAATTAACAGACCAAAGAAAAGCATCTCTCAGTAGACAAAAATAAGTAGAAAGTCGAACAAAAAGATTGCTATTTTGTGGAGACATATCTGAGTAGAAGCAAAAAGGACGGAAAGATTAAAGAGTCCAAATACACAAAAGTAAGAAGTAGATATGGCAATATGGTCATTTAAGGTTTTTTGCCTTCACTACAATAGAATAAAAAAACCCAAAACCAAACAAACAAAAAAACTCACAAGTGAAATAAAGGGTTGGCTTAATTATTTTGAGCAGTTAGCCCTCTACAAGAAGAACACAGAGTCTGGTGACTCAGGTTTTTCCATGTCATTTTATTTTATTTGTCTCATGGCTTTTATATGGCCAGGTGAACCCGTCAATCTGGTTTTTTGTTTGTTTGTTTGTTTGTTTTTTTAATGTGTGAAATGAAAGCCTGTGTTTACTACATGCCTCCATTTTTAGAAGGTATTTTATTCTTTCACGAAGAAATGGTTTATACTTTGCTTGTTTCATTACTTTTGGTAAAGTGAAATTTTCATTAAGTATGGTATTGCAACAATCAAAGGGAGCACTAAACAACACAGAAGATAGAAGTTAGTAAGGGTTTATGTCATTTAATTTGTAAGACAGCCAAACATCTCACTGTTTTGCCAAGCAGAGAAAATGTAGCTTGCTTTTATTTGAAAACATTCTACTAATTAGAAGGAAGAGGAATTGATCAATAACAAATCCTGTTGATTTCTGTGTACCACAGTATTTACAGACAGACTAATTTACAATTCATCTCAAATTTTGTAGATTTTTTTTGTACTAAGAGTCAAAAATATGACATGTGAAAACATTAATAGAGTTGGAGTGGTTGGTGGAGGAATTTCTGAGCTCAGAATTCAGTTTATGTTATCTGATCCCATTTTTTGCCTTAGTTTAAATAATGAATGCAGTAAATAACATGATGTAATCAGATAGCAAGAACAGTGAGTGTACAGTTGCTAATCACAGAGGAGCAAAACTGAAGAACAGCTAAAGAGATGACATAACCTCTCCTTTTGTCAGACAAACTTTAGTCATTCTGCCACTCAAGAACATAATATCAGACATACAGAATAATTCTGAAGTTTCACCTTTTGAAAATGTGATCATTTATGAAGAAAGAAAGGAAAGAAAGGACACATACTTGATTGTACTGTGCAGGTTCTTTCTTGCACTTCGTACACTTGCTCATTCTGGAACTTTATTATTTTCAACTTGTTTCCAATGTGTAGTTCTCGAGACAATAACAATGCTTCTTTTTTTTCTGTAATATTTTTGCATAATTGTGGTGAAATTATTTTACATCCCTGCAGCAACAACAGCTGTTTTGTGATCATTCAAGCCTATGCATCTTTGAAGAACACAACCACAGCTCAGAAATTTTCTCTGGTGAGATTCAGAGCAGAGATATTGTTTTCCCCTTGGTATTTAGGTTAGGGTGCATATGTTTATCTGCCCAGAAATAAGTGAAGAGGAGTCATCAAATCACTAATCATAAGGCATGATTAACAGTTCAAACAATTATGGAATAAGAACCTTTCTCAAAAATTTTAATGTCTCTTTTCTTAGTCAAAAACAAAGAACAGTTCCATTGACATAACTTCTCATTTCTTACTTTTCTTCTGAGGGGAGGAAGTTTTGTAAAGCTGCATGGTTACACACTCATTATTTGGGCAGCAAATATAAAGATGGAAGAATGTTTAATGTTATCGGGTCATATTTGCACTTAAATATGAGCTTTTTGGGATGTGTTAAGGTTTTTCCTGATATTAGAAACAATTCAAGTAAATGGGGAGGGTTGTGAGAAAGATAGAAAAAATATGTGGGAACAAAATGTCAAATAAGGACTTGATAGTTAAAGAAAAGTTTGTAAAATTAAGGAAGAAACAAACACATTATAAGGAAGATAACTGGTTTAAAAAATTATTACCAGGAAAAGAAATGTAAATGAATACCATAGATTAATACTTATCCATGGGTATTTTTCACTGAAGGTAGATGTAAATATGAACATTGAACAAAACCAAAATGGAAGTAATTTTAATTTGGCTAAAAGTTCTGATGTGGTTAGCACAGCTACAGATTCTTATATTGGAGCAGGAGTTTTACAGTGATAGTACTACCAAACTCTTAATTTCTTTTGAAGAAAATACATCTGTTCATAAGTTTTCAAGACTTCTTCATAAGGGTTTAGTTCAATAAACCCCAAAACTTTCTGAGGTTTATAAAACTGGAAATTTTTCAAACATTTTTTTCTTGCTTATCAAAGAAACCAAGTGCACCAAGAACATGAAATGACAGATTTGAGTAGTACAATCTTTTATATGGCCACAAATCAAATCTCTCATAGATACAATTATGAAAGACCTAACATGGAATATGGAAGGTTGTTATCTGCAGACAAATTCCCAGCGTTAAAAAACTGAAGAATAGTGCTTAAAAGGTCAAACTTTGTCCTTATAAAGAAGCTAAAATATTTTAGGAAAGAGAAAGTCTTGATTTGAAGTAATTTATGACTCATCTGGTATTATTCCAGAAAGACAGTCTTCAGAAATCAAAGAGAATAGATTCTTAGAACTAGAAATTAGAGATGGAAAAATGACAAAATCATGCACAGAAAAACTGGGGGGTAATAAACTAATTGTTGACAAGTTTTTATAAAGATTTCCAGGGGTTTTAGGAGTTAAGTACATTCAGAAATCAGTGACAATTTGGTTAAGAGCTTCTAGATAATGCTTGGTTACCCTATCAATATCTCCATATTGAAGTATTTTATATCTTTTATATCTCTGTATTTAAATTCTCATACAGACTATCCCAAGAGGTATGTTTTTAAGTGTTCATATTTGTGTCCTTTTTTCTAGTTTCACTGCAATGTGATATCTTTCAGCTTTCCTTTGTTATACTTTCTCCAATTTTCTCCTTAGTCCACTTCTGAAAGGAGTTATGTCTGGTGAATTTTCCTTCAGAAGTACACAGAAATTAAACTAAGATGACAATATCTCTTGTAATGGCATAAAAATATATAGCACATCTCATAAATACATTTTTATTTATATGTTTTTGTATATATTTTTCAATAGAAGTCTCTCTTTTTTGCCCTGTGGATTCAATAACACTTCATCTTCTGACCCTCTTCTGTATAGAAGGACTGCTATTTGGTCTTATTACTTCATTCAGTGTTTGGGGGGCTTAACTGCTTTCCACTGCTGTGTTTTTCAGACTATCCGTGTAACCCTGGCACAGAAAGTCAGTGGTGATGTTGCATTTCATCTTAGCCAAGCTTCTTGTTTTCCCTAGGACAATGCAGCCGCAAAATGAGATATACACATCAGTTCTACTAGGTCATATCACTAAATATTTCTTTACTAATTTGTGGATAACACCACTGTAAAGAACATCATAGAATGACACCGTGTCTTCTCTTGGGACTTGATGCTAACTGATGATGATCAGGACCAGACTCTGCCATATATATTAACCTGAGAAACTTACATAAACATAGATGGAAGTCTCAGGTCACTTTTTCATGCCATTGCAAGTCAGCATCCAAAAATTCAGAGATTATTTTATTAGCTTATGTATAAGTTGATTTTCTCAAGTATATCAACTATTCAGATGCTCCAAGTAAATAAATGGATTTATAAAATGAAAGTTATGCATAACTGCATCAGGATTTGATGCAGTTCTGAAGCAAAAAAAGTTCGACAGTGTTTAGTTCATGTACAAGCTTTTTTAAAAAAAACCTTAAGAATATGTTGGATAGTTAATTTAAAAGGAAAGAAGTATAGATTTGTTTTATATTGTGTCCAAGATAAGCTAAGAAGTATGGAGTGTTGGGGGTTTTCAGTGTATATTCCTCCTTTTACATACTTTTATATTTAGCAGATTTGTATAAACACTTGTGTATATGTAGTGTTTTCACTGACTTGCACAAGGCTACTGAAGTTAAACATGATTATCTGTTTATACAATAGGGTACATCTTTTTTCCAGTGGTTACTGTGAAGTCCTAAAATTCATGATGTAAAAGAAAGACTGAGTCATCAGATTCAGGATCACTTTCCAGTAAGGTATTTGAAGGACTATTACTGTGGTATGGTAGCAAGTAGAATAGCAATATAAAGGCAGATCTATGTATTGAAACAATTGATAAACGACTCACTGTTTGCACTGTACGTGGAAGGCATGGACCTCACACTCAGTTCACAAGTGATTTAAGAACATTATGTTGGCTCCTGTGGCACGTTTTCCAATTTATTTTAATTTGGAATAAATCCAGTTTGTGTAGTCTGCAGCTACGCTGTGATATAAATGAAAAGCAGGATAAGTGGGGACATTTAGAAGTTTCACTTCAAAAGCATATTCCTGGTGCAAATTTAAAGCACTGACTTGCACATATCCAGTTTCAACTTCAGAGTATGACTAAGCCTACTAAACAAAATGGAACTGGGAAGGGAAAGGGGCAAGGTGAAGGATTAAAAGGCATATCTACCCTGAGGATACAAAGTATCCCAATTCATTTCTATGCAAGACACCTGAGGAACTAAATGTCTGGTGCTGAACTATTAAAAAATATTTAGTGTCTGTCTTCACATGTCTTTTCTAAAAGGATAATGAAAGCTGTAGATGGCCAAGACTAGAAATACTTTGCCCTTGTGCCTGTAAGTTATACCCCAGTGCCAGACACTAATCCCATGGGAACGGAGAGATTCATGTTCTTCAGGTTTGAATATTCTTTTAAACATTTTAAAAAATTGCATAAATCATCTTCACATCATGAATACAAATAGAACATTTTCAGACAATATGGCAAAATATTGTTGAATCTTTTTCTTCATGGTTATTTTTTCTGCAATCCCTATTTCTTTTCTTGCTGCAATATTGCATTTCTTCCAAGACCTGATAAAAAGAGAAACTTCTATAGGGGCTTTTTACCCATGGAAATTATTTGATTTGTTCCTAATGAGGATCTGGGCTCTGTGTTAGGTTCTTTTGCCTATTGTGTGAACAGTGATTTTTCACTTTCAGTGTACTTCATATATAACTACTTCATGTATTTTATCAATCAGCTTCAAAAATCCAACCAGATTTTGTCTGCTATGTTTTACTATGATGACAGAAGACAGCAAGAAAATAAATTAACAAAGCACAAAATAAATAAGCATGTTCCTTGAATCTCCTGTAATATCATACTGAAATTAAAAGATCATGTTTGATGCCACTTTTTACCATTTTGCTTTATAGTTTATGGTATCCCATTGGGCTGTTGTGCATTACTTTGATGTGTCCATGATGTAAACTTTTGAGTATAAGTATCTTCATGCTATATTAAAGTTTCCAAATAAAGAGGATACCCGATTTATTGGTAGGCAAGTAAAACTTTTCTTCTTCAAGTAAATGTAAAAAGAAATTTACCACCAATCATCATTCTAAATATTTCTTTCCAAAATAACCAACCTAATAAATTAAAATTTAAAGGATCAGTCAAGCAAGTTTTATTTCAATGCAATTGATTTTATTTTTTTTTTTCTTACTGCACTTAAATGATTAATTCACTTCCAGTTATATTCTCCTTAGTGAAGATATATTCGAAAAACAACCTGTGTTCAAAGAACTGTCAGTATGGTAATTTATCCTCATTTAAAATACAAATTATGGCTCATTAGGGAGCCCATATTCTGGGGGGAATGCCCATCATTGGTTTTGTTAATGATTCTCTAATGCTGTAATTCTGTATGAGTACATGCATTAATTTACATGTAAAACTACCAGTATGATTAAACCAGATTTGCTGTAATGCCACAACCTCTAGAACTAAATTTAGATGAAGAGAGAAAGTATCCTGGCTTCCAAATGTAAAAAGATTAAAATCTTAAATTAAATTCTCTTGAACTGAAATGCTTGTATTCAAAATCTGCAGGACAAAACCTAGTTCATCTATTACTTTGAAAACCTTCCATGGCTAATATAATTGGTAATATATAAATTACTACAAGATATATTTTTCAGCTATTTATTTTAGTAATTAATTTACCTAGGTAAGTTTTATTTTTTCTTTTTTTTTCTTTTTTTTTTTTTAATCAAAAACCCCTTTTTTAGGTGATTACTGAGAAGAAGCTGTGATTGATTGTATTTCTAAGACAATTTTGTGACTCAGAATTCAGGCAGGTAAAAGACCACTGTAACTCATTTCTTCTGAAGACATTATAGTTGCAAAATCAGTCTAGTTTTTTTCATTAATGGAAATCCTTTGAAAGTATTGGTGCTATATCAAAGTGTTAATGGAAAAAATTATTTAGATATCTATAAAAAAATCAGGAGATATGACTCTTGTGCATTTTGTTAAAAGAGCAAGGGTGCTGAATTAAACATTTCACCATTACCCCATTCCTTGGACACTTTGTCAGTCTTTTATAAGGAGGTTGTAAAATCCTATATCAAACATTTTGATTTGGTTTATTTGATGCCCAATTTGATGACTTTGATTGAGAGCTTTAACTTAAAATCAAGCCAACTAAGAGTGTTTGGTCAATTATTGAGGGTTTTTTGTTTTGTTTTTATGTCACACAAAGGTGAAAGATGCATCATTTTACCCTAAGGTCTGTGCAATACACCATCTGGCTTACAAGTGAAGGCATAGTGCTTGTCAAGAGATTTAACAATAGAAAAATGCAAATTACTATTAAATTAAGATTAGTCTTGTGGGCAACTCCCAAATCAATTTAATTAATGCGCTGATATCAGAGTGTAATATTCATTTAAAAAACATTCTGTGCATTGGTCAATAATGTGGTTTTTAAATATACAGTTCTTGTGTAACCTTCTGTAGAGTGGCTGCTCCCTTCAGACATGCTACAAGTGTTTCTTTTGGCACAGGACTAAAGGGCACAAGTAAATTAGCTGTATTGTAAAATGAATTATTTAATTTTCTTGGTTATCTCTATACAGGGCTCAAATGCGCAAAAAACATATTTAAAACAATGAGCTACACACTAATCTGCAAGCTGAGAAGAGTACTACTTCTTCCTTCCTGTTCCCCAGTAACATTTTGACTTGATTCTATAATTACATAGATTAGAGATAGGCAGAAGACAACCAAAATTAGAAGTAATATTTTAAACAGGAAACATGAAGCACTGCCCAGTAACTATGAAATTAACTGAGGGAAATTAAAATTAAAATAAAGTACAGCTTTGTAATTGTAAGTTACCATCAGAACTTTATGCACAGTGAGATCTCTGAATCATACAAGACATGTTTCTAAAACTTTATATTTTCAACTAAAAACATGCTGTTAGCCTGAGAAATATGCTGCATGAAATATCTGGCTTTATGGAGGAGTTCTAATTCTTAATTCCCAAGTCTCATTTCTACCTCTTAACTTTGCATGGCTATTAAATTTTTCTAGTATTATAGCATCAGGTTGTAGATATTGCAAAAGGGCAAGACTTTAAATTCTATACAACTTATTCAGATATTCTTTTTGGAAGCAAGAATACTATGAGCTTACTTAATGACAAAATGTATTCAGTAGCACAATGCATGAAGGTGTCTTTATATGTGTAATCAAAAGACACTTTTAAGTCTTTGCACAAAGTCTTTCAGTCAAAACTGAATGCAAAATCTAGTGCTTCAGGAGACCACAAGGATTTCCAAGGATCCTTTAGTGTAATGTTCACTTGAATTCATGATTAAAATTCAAATGACCGATACTGAATCATAAAATCCAACCTGCAAAAGATCATTGCTAACAGCTTTTCTTTTGCACCAGTATCATTTCACAGAATCATAGAACATGCTGAATTGGAAGGGACCCATAAGGATCATTGAGTCCAACTCTTACATGTAGATTGTCCTACATGGTACAGGAATCATGACTAGATATGCTGCAGTGAATTCTTATCCAAAGGCTCACAACTTTGGGTTTTAATTTATTAAAACTGTTTAAACACAGCAAAGTCTGCCTGCTTTCAGAGTGTGGGACATGGGAAAATTGTTCAGACTTTTTCAAAGGTGCAAATCCTGAACTATCTACTTATTTTTCATCCTTTTGAAAGACAGCTCTTTTGAACTTGTACTTTTTCCCCTGACTGATAATCATATACCTGGCACACACAGCCTCTGACATGTGCACTCACAGCTGTTTTAAAACACTAAATCCTTCAGCTATGTTTCCTTTTATCCAAGATGAGGTATAATTTGTGTAAATGCAATTTAATAAGCAGCCTAATTATAATTTACAAACTTAGAAATACACTAAATTTTGTTTCTGTTTTAATTAAGTAGTTGCCTAATTAGTCTATAAACAGAATTAGTTAACATAGAAGGAACCAAAAATGCAAACAGGAATTAAATCATTTACTAAACAGTTCAGCAAAGTGAGAGGCACTACGTGGTCTCTTTTACTATTTCTACCATGTTCTTTTTAACGGCCTGATTCAGCAGCATATTTATTTATATGCCTGAGCAATTCTCAGCCCTCCAAGGGCACTTCCAACACTGATCATCCCTGCCTACCCTCTGGGGTTTCCCCACCCCCAGGGCTGGCAGCCCCCACCGCCATGACCCCTCAATAGGGCTGGGCTCCTGTGCCCTGAGCCGTGTCCTGAGGCCACTCTCAGCCTGTCCAGGGCTGGGGCTGTCCTCATGCCCCCTTGGCTTCTGGGCTCCTGGCTGGGGCAGTGGGACAGCACCTGATGGCCAGACCCTGCCATGCTGGGTGCGAGGGAGCCTGACAGGCCAGCTCCTGTCCCAGGTCACCGTCAACCCCTGCAGTGCCTTACAGCATTCAAATGGGATGGTGGTTATCAGCCAGCACTGGCCAAATCACCTGGTATGTCCCTGGGGAAATTAAGCAGAGGTCTTAAATGTAGCACAGCACACTTACCAGGAAACAATCTGGAGCATGCTGGAGAAGGGTGTCAGGCAGATGAAAGGCAGACTAGCAAGCATCGTGATTTAAGCACCTGGAGTCTTGTAGAAAGTCCAAACAGTACTCCAAGCTCTCATAAAAGTGGAGAACTCTGCTACAAGTGATGAAATTTGGGAAAGACAACTCCTATGAGGGTGTATATGAACCTTCTCTGACATGGTTTCTGAACCGGCACCAGCTTGCAGCCCACCAGCTCAGAAAAATGTAGAAAGCCCATATGTCTGACTGCATAATATGCTCACATACCTCACCTCAGCATTCAGCATGTTTTTCCCCTCTGAATCTCTAAAAGGGATGTCTCTGCCAGAACTTCGAGGTCAATAAAGTTGAATCTCTTCCTTACGAGTTCCCAAAAAAATCATTTTAAAAGAAAGAAAAAAAAAAAAAAGAAAAAAACCAATGCTCGTAACAATATGCATATTTATTTATCTGCTATATATATTGATATATATATGCTAGGCAAAATGTTTTAACAAAAAATGGTTTAATAGTCGTCTTGCCTCTTGGACCCTATGACCTTCCAGGCTGGCGCCTTGCCTCTATGCCTTTCAGGTGGTATTTCTCTTTTTCTTTACCTTCTGTGACCCCTGTCTTCTGAACCTGTGTGTGGCCAGCAGGCTGAGGGACATCAGCATCCTCCAGCAGAGGCCACAAGGATGATGAGCAGTCTGGAGCATCTCTGTTATGAAGGGAGACTGCAGAAGCTGGGTCTGTTTAGTCCAGAGAAGAGAAGAATGAGAGGGAATCTCATTAATGCGTATAAATATCTCAAAGGTGGGTGTCAAGAGGATGGTGCCAGACTCTTCTTGGTGATGCTCACCAACAGGATGAGGAGCATGACCATAAACTAAACCACAAGTTCCACCTCAGTATGAGGAAGAACTTTGCATAGCACTGGAAGAGGCTGCCCAGGGAGACTACGGAGATATTCCAAACCCACCTGGACATGTTCCTGTGTGACCTAAGTGACCTTGCCTTGGAGGGGGGTTGGACTAGATGATCTTCAGAGGTCCTTTCCAACCACAAGTATTCTGCAATTCTGCAATTCTCTTTCTCTTGGAGAAGTCTCAGGTTGACAGGGACACACCATTTCTGCTCATCCTCAGAAAGGTTTGCCAGCACAGCCACTCTCTTTTGAAATGAACAAAATAATAATAGAAAACATTGATCCCATCCATCTATGATGGACCTGCATTATTTCACCCCATTTTCTGTTCACTCATATTTTTATACAGTGTACCTGAGTTGAGACCTTTGCAGCCTGTAGTGCACTGTAGTGCACAGTGTACCTCATCTCTCTCCTTTACTGCAGGGGGAAGAAATGTGCCTGTCTGAACGAAGTAGTTGCTTTTCAGTGCTGATTTCAGGTAACAGGAAAGAATTCTTGCCTCATTATTCCATGTGGTCATAACAAATTTATATCCAGACAGTTTTTTTCCATTCCTTAGGCTACCTTGTTTCCAGAGTGTCATTGCCTGATGACCAGGTAGAAAGGTTGCTACTAAAAATAGAATTCTGGTTTGAGCCTAAAGTGGTACAAACATTCTAAAATATTACTTTAAAATATAAGTCCCATTTTCCTGTATTCACACCATTTCTCATACTTTAAAAGAGGAATATCAGCCTTGAAAGTACCTTAAAGAATTAAAACGTGTTCACTTTCCTAATTACATGAAGATCCACCTGTTCATACTTGGCTCCAGCATATGCCCTTGCAGAGTTTTTCCTATTTGCTTGCATAAATATAAAATGTTTTCTTACACAGAATAATTGCACATTTTACCCTGCATTACATATCTACAAATATTCACAGAAGCTGCACTTTCAAACAGGAGCAAGATTCATATGAAAAAAAGAAAAAAATTCATTTCTAGATTGGCATTTGCTGGAAGCTCTCAAATTTAAGAATTATTGTCTTTTAAAATTGTTTCAAACTTTCTGTTTGTCAGGTTATCTGAAAAAACTTTTCCCCTTTTTAGTAAGAAACTAAGGGTTAATCAAGATAATATAAACTGTCTATATTAGATTTTTTTTCTCCCCAGTGTTTGTAAACAGGGGGAAAAGAGTTCTCTGCTTAGTTTCTCTTCATTGATAGAATGATGATTCTTGGAATATTTTGATAGACTTTTAAATGTGTGGGTTTTTTTAATAACTCAAATAAAATATAAATAATAATTTTCAACCCCCCAAAACATACAGGGGTATGTTTCTCTTTCATCTCTAACATTATTTTATGGGACTTTTCCATGGTTCTGCTGTTGGACCTTCTTTTTCAGCCTCAATTTCCTGTCATATTTAACAGCCAACAAAAATAATTTGTCTCAGATTACAGTTTATTTGGTATTTTTAGTCCTCGAAATTAATTAATTCAAAGGATATTGTTGTGAAAGAATGACAACGTGATACTTTACTCCAATTAAATGTCAATTGTTAATTATTTTAAAATATCACACTACCAAAACACTACATAAAATAACTGTTTACCATATGCAAAAGTGAAAATGTTTTGGTATATGCACATGTTCTCAAATGTAGTATTGACATATTTCTGGAATTCCTTATGATATTCTATGCTGTTAAACTTTCATAGCTATATATGTAGTGATCTTTCCTTTGAAATAATGGCCCTTTTTTTAAGCTGTTTGAAAGAAATTAATAATAATAATAAAAAAAATCTAAATCACCAAAGACCAAATTTCCAGACTACAATGCAAGATATATCTTTGTGATTTGTCTCACTTCTCTCTAATTTTCAATAATTGAGTAGACCTCAGTAGTTAAAGTTGGTTGCATTCAAACTGTAACTGCTTGGCATTGCATAACATATAACCTTTCATAACTTTGCCTGAACTCTGTTGGAGCCACTTACACCTACTTTTTGTTGTGATAATATTAAGGCTTCTGCTGGATAATAGAAAGGTATTGCTACAGGGATAGGGAAGTAAAAAATTAAAAATCAAGCTCTTTTTTTTTTTTTTTTTAATGAGTATTATTCATTGTAGAATATTTCAATAAGCCAACATAGTGCAGTCATACCAATGTCAGCTCAGAATCTAACCTGCAGAAAACCAAACATAATCTTATGGGCTGCTTCCCACTACGCAACAGTGGAAAGAAAGAGAAAGAGAAAGAGAAAGAGAAAGAGAAAGAGAAAGAGAAAGAGAAAGAGAAAGAGAAAGAGAAAGAG
>JAWWEE010000074.1:76477180-76494246 GCA_035221455.1 Xenops minutus | reverse complement strand
TGCTAGCTGCTCTGAATGCAAGAAACTACACAGAAGTATAAAAATCTACAAATTCATGAAAACCCTACGGCATCACCTCAAATATTTATATACCCAATTCTTAATAAAAGTAAAGAACTTTTATGTGAATTGGCCCAACCCTATGCCCTCTACATTTACAGCCCTTCAGAGTGAAGTTGATTTTTGTTGAATTCATAAATTTCTAAAGAACATCTATGTGGGGTCCAAACTCTTTGGTAAGAAAAGCAAAGTGTTACAAAGTGTTACAACCTCTTATTTTTAATGTTTTCTAAGAAAATACGCCTGAACTTGTTGGAAGCATTCACATTGAAGCACACAAACAAGAGAATACCTTGGGGCAGGGAGGGAGTTATTAAGAAAAAGAGAAGCAAGGATGGTAGTAGAAAAAGCTCATATGTGCAAGACAAAAAGAATTCTCAATATCTTTTGAAGACTTTAATATTGGAAATTTCATTGTTTTAAATTATCATAGAAACACTCTCTTAATATTTCCTCATTCTTAACTGCTATTTCTTCATTTCTCTTCAAAGAATCAGTGATTTGACAAATGTTTTAATGAAACTGTGGTCCTATGTGGATTTGCGTACAATGTTTCAGAAAAGCTTAATAATTAGCCAACTTCAGTCATATTTTTGTCAAAAATCTGTATGAGTACTGGTTAGTGCAACGAAGGGTCAGATACAACTTGGACATTTTTTAACCCCTCTAAATAAAAGATGAGAGAGGCATAGGAAGCCAGTAGTGGACTAAATTTCTTTTCCCGTTCTTCCCTGAAAATAATGAAAAACAGGTACAGGAACACTGTTAAGATGTTGGTGTGATTTTTGATAAGCTGTAGAGGAATATATTATAGACAATCCACTATTTCATCTTAATGTAAGATTTATTATGAAAAAGTGACAGACTGAAGTAACAGGAGCATATAGGCTCCTGCAATGCAAAACTGTCTAGGTTTATATCTCCTCAACAAGGGTTCATGGTGGTGTATGAAGAAATTGGTGATATTCTCAGCTTACCACAGGCCTCCTTTATTCCTTTGTCCTTGCTGAGAGGACTGGTTTTACACCTTATTCGTCTGTATTTCATAGTCAATCATCGTCTTTTTCTGCTTTTCAAGAGCAATCATACCATCATAGATGTCACTTCATTAGGCAGTCCTTCTCATTACATTTCCCTGTAGACATTCTGGGCTCTCATCTTGAAATGGCATCTGCAATTTCTGACACCAGCTATGCAAAGATGCCAACAAAATAGAGGGGGAGATCACAAGGAGGTCACATTTTAAAGACACAAATTCCTAGCACTTGAGATAGGCTTTAGATCTACTGTCTTGGACTAGACGATCATGCAGAAGACAAACTCCTATCATTTTGCAGCTTAAATGCTCATGAACGTACTATTTAGGGGCTATTTCAGAAAAAAAAAGCAACAATGCAAGCAACTAAGTATGAGTGATGTTTGCTTGCCAGACAAAGAAAAATGTGGAATAAAAAAGGGGACCACAGCAAGACATCAGAACCATCTGTTCCCTTTGTTTTGAATAAAGACTTCTGGATGAACAGGCACACCTGAGATCCTTAAAAGTAACAAAGACTGTGTGTTAATAAACAGCAAAGACAAAATTTGCTTACAGCTGAGTGGTGACAAAGGTGTGCTACTGCAATATTCAGCGTGCATCCAGACAGATAAACTCTGTATTATTAGCTGAGAACTGAAAGTGCACAGGCTTAAAAGCTTATCACTGTTGCTGACTATTGCATTTTTTCCTTTTATTGAGTGTAATTATCATGTCTGTTTCTCTTCCACAAAACTGACTTTTTTCACTTGTTTCCACTGTCATACTTTAGTTCTACCAAGCGAGAACAGTAGTGAGAAGGACATAACCACTCTTTTGTCTTTTATGATTTTCTTTTATAATAAGTACTGGTCCTTGGGCTATTGGAAAGTGATTAACTGAATAGTCAAAAAATAGATCCACATCAATTATGGAAAATCTAGATAATACATCACATTTCCACCATAAGTTTGCAATAAAATAAACAAACAAAATTTCAGTACTTTACATGTAAATATGTTCTGCTTTAGTTTGACAGAAAATGGACATAAGCTTTATTTCTTACTATGCTTACCCATAGAAAGTGAATATAATTTTCATAGGAGAGAACCTGTGATTGTGTGACTATCCTTCAATTTACCTTCAAATCACTTCCCTTTCATTAATCTAAAAATTCCTTTCTCTCTTAATACCTCATTCCCAATCTGTAAAATGGAAAGAGTACTCTTTTACAATGCAGTTCTTTTATGTTAAATGCTGAACTAAAAAGGCAATAAAAGTTATAAAATCATCTTGTGTAGGTAAATGTCGATGGAGAAAAGAAATACATAAATATGTGTAGTTTGGAGACAGCAGTCTGTGCTCAGCATCTGTAAAAACATCAACATGAATCTAGGAAAAAGTTGTTTAGGTGACATATATATAGCTATAACATGACTAATAGGATGAAGTTTTAAAAAGGAATATTTAAAGTGAATATCAAGAAAAGCTTTCTGAGAATGAGATTGGAGTGTGGCTTACTGTCAAATGACACCAATGGAGAGGCACCTTGTTAGAGAATTGAATTAAAACCCACTGAAAATACATTTTAAATCATAGTGTTGCATTTTTTTTTATTTGACAGCAACTGCAAAATCTCTCCCTAATTCTAATTGCTCTGAGTTTTCTTTTTGTCTCTTTCTCAGAATATAAGTAAAAAGAAACCAACATATAAAATTTGTAGCTGCTATTGCCAACGATTACTGTGACAAAATTGATTGAAAAACAGACCAAGAGTATTTTCTACTCAAAACACATTTTGAAATTTTTTGGTATTTCAATAGTAATAAAGCAGACCTTTTCCTTTATAATATAATATATTTATATATATATAATTATAATATAATATTTTAAATGGTACGTAAAATGATCTGTGACTTTCACTGAAATCTCTTTGGAAATTTTCAGCATTATAATCAGTTTTAATCCTGATGATATATAATGGTTTTTTTCTGTTTGTCTGATGTGAATGGTTGCAATAAATAATGTGGACCTTATATTTAATTAATATTCATTGAAATCATTTATGATTTACAAAGAGACTGGAAAAGCATCTATAATAAACCAAAATCTTAATAGCTACAATACTAATTTATATAGTAACCTTCATATGAGTTTCTCACAGTTTCTTCACAGACAAATCATACAGAACTATGGGAAGGAAAAGTAATCAATCTCAAAGAAAGACATTTTGAAAAATGGCTGTAAAAATATTCAAAAAAACTAATAAATTTAATATTTTTAGGAAGAAAGCAGTACATCCAGGGTGCCAGCAGAGAAATGCTGTTTCGAATCAGTCCATAAACTGAGATAAGAATAAATCATAAACATTACTGAAGGCAAAACAGAAGTGAAATAAAATATGAAAATATTGCAAACAACATTTGGTATTGTGCGAAAATCACAGGGTCTCTTGTTTTCTTATCAGCTCTGGAAAGTGTGTTATGTGGCTTCATATAAGTGCAGCTTCATTTTTTGTCAGTAGATGAATATGTTTTTGTTTTAAATCTCAGCCTCTAACACTGAGCAGAAGTACAGGTATGTGAGTTCCACAAAGAAGGCACAGTTTAGATATTGTGTGTTTCATGAAACTTGGCAAACTGACTCTCTTATCTTCTAATTTAAATTAAAATTTTAATTCTCTATTTTCCATTATATTAGAGTTTTCAAATTTGAATTTGACTAAAATATGTGTGTGTTAATAAAAAGTAAAAAGTACATGACATATTACAAAAGTGATCCAGATTTTGGGGAAAATGTTTGGATAAACTCTATAACATCTCTACTGATGTAGAGATGAATAACTTATTCTTGGTTCAGCCTATTATGTGAAGATACTGTATTGAAAAATAGTTATAGTTAGGATGAAACTGTGAAAAAAGTATAAATTTGGGGGAAATTTAAAGGTTAGTTGAGTTTTTTTAAGCTAATTGTTAAATCAAATTTGCATACTTACATTAGGAATCATCTTTTCACCCTTTCAGAGGGAAGAAATAGAAGTGGTGTTCTCCAGGATGAAGGTGGAGGGGAGGGATCATTTTACTGTGTCTAGTATCCTACTAAGTTGTGTTTTCCATGGGCAAATAGCAGATGTGTATACTGCAGGTATGTTGTAACTCTAACATAAAAAGAAAACAAACTCTTATGAGGCTAAAGGGGTTGATCTAAATGACCAAAGAGACTGGGGAGAGTCTTCAAGACTTTTTACAGATAATTAATCACTCTCTTTTTCAAGACAGCAAAACCAGCACTGCTGAGAAGCAGCACAGATTCACAGAGAGGATCGATTGTTTTTGCACTTCAGATAGACATAGAGGCACTGAGGCCAAAGAAGGCACCACAGCTGGTGTCTGGGGACAGGGTGAGGGGCATGAGGATTCAGGATCCCACTCAGGAGTCTGCCTTGCTCAAAGTTGCTCATCTGCCATCCTGCACCAGGGAAATGCCTCTTCAAGCAGAGGCTCTGCTGGAAGCAAGTGGCAGATTGCAGTGGTGGGCAAGTGCTACCAGAAAAATAGCAAGCTGGGCTTGTGATTGCAGAGAGAATTTCATGGTGACTTGCTTGCCAAGTGCCCAAATGTGTCAGACCTCGTGAAATGTCTCTACCAACTGCTAGGAGAAAACAGAGGGGGTCTCTAGCTGGTGTGCATGAGAGTAAAAATAGCAGAGTGAAAGGCAGGAGAGAGATGGAGTAGATTTTAGGCTTTTAGGAATGGTTTGACAGTACCGAGCCTACTCAGCTAGTGTTATTTGTAGTGCTTTCAGTAATTCCTGCGGCACCAGACATACTTTTAATGCCGGCCTGAGAAGCCAGTAGTAAGGATTAAGATGCATTAGAAGCTGGAGACACTTCTAACATAATGGATGGCCTTGAAGGAGAGATGTATTTCCTCTGAATGACAAGTGGGTCAAGCTGCTACCACTTAATGTCAAGGAAATTGAGAGTGATCTTTTCAATGAAAAAAGAGGACCAAGCTGAAAAGTCCAGAACAACACAGAGATGAAGATGACATATCTATTAAGGATGATGTTATAGAAACGTTTTTGGTCTCTGGGAAGGCAAGAACACAGGATGGAATTAGTCAAACACAGAGTATGATTCAAACTGGATGCTGAAAAGAGAACCAAACCTCTACAATAACAATATAAAGTCTTAAGTTGTCAGATGAAGGAACACGAATATTGAAAGAGAAGACATTCCAGAAACTTGGTGGAAAGAAGACAATCTGCTAGGCATCATTCAGTGGGATAAAATTAGCAACATCAATGATAAAATTAGCAGTGATTATTTGTCAAGATCAAATGATACACACCCAAGACCTACTTAAAATTCTCCTGGCAATTGAAGTATTTCTCAGACATAGAAATACCTTTTAAACTGATTTCAGGTGAAATTCAAAAAAAATACAGGGTATATAAGCCTGATATCTCAACAGGACAAATTAGTAAAGCCTGTAATAAACCACAAATTAATAATCACATGGATGAACCTGACTATATGCTAGGGAAGAGACCTTGTGGATTCTTGAAGGGAAATCTTGTGTCACCAACATGCTGCAGTTATTTGTGTATTCAGCATGTTTGTAAGGGTATTGTGCTTGATATATCCTACCTGGAGTCACAGTGAAGTTTCTGGCACAATTTGTCACCCAAAGCTTTAAAGATCCTAAGCAACTACAGCATAAGGAATAGAGTTCCTTGGTTTATTTCATTATTTGGTTAAATGATGAAACAGAGGGCAGGGATGAACACACTTTGCAGTGTTATCACCAGTGAATTCCACACAGATCTGTGCTGGGACTTGTGCAGTTCACAATATTCATAGATGACCTAAACCAGCAAGTTTTTAGTGAAGTGACAAACTTTACTGCTGATAACAAGTTATTCAAGGCAGTAAAAATGAGAGCAGACTATGAAGAATTGCAGAAGAACCTTATGAAGATGAATGAGTAGCCAATAAAATGGCAGATGAAATTCAGTATAGATAAATGTCAAGCCATGTGTATGGGAACATGCAGGCCTACCTTCACATACAACACAATGGGCCTTGAACTGATCACTATCACTCAGGGACAAAATCTTGGATTATAATCAATGGCTGTATAAAAACATCAGCCCAATATTGGTTAGAAAGGCAAATTAAAGCAAAGAATTATTTAATTAAAGCAAAGAATTATTTTAAAAAGGATTAAAGAAGAAAACAGGGAACATCATATCTCTTTGAATAATTCTCTGGAATCACCCCTTTTTCTGCCATTTGAAGTAGAATCTATTAAAACTAGAAAAAGTTCAAGGAAGGAGAACAAGGATTGTCAAATGCATGGGAGAGCTTCTTTGCATAAAATAATGAAATAACAAAAGACTGTAAAACTTGGGGGGAAAAAAAGAAAAAAGGTTAAAGAAAGTGGTTAATATAGAGCTCTTCAAAAAAAGAGTGCCAGAGAGAGATTGGGTAAGGATCCATAATCCAATGTGAATGTAAAATTGTCCATAATAAAAGGAGTTAAATCAGGTTAATAGGAGTCGGGTTGAAAACAATTTTCATTCACACAGCAGTTTTGGGCTGGTGGAACTGCTCCAAAGGATGTTGGAAATACTAAAAGGAACATGGACTGGAGAAAAGACTGGGAATACTCATGGAAGAGGAGTCCAAAGGTACCTCCTAAATGCATTCATAGAATCTTCACCTCCAGAACCAAAAACTAGTGAAAAGAATATGAGGTGGGAGTGTCACAGACATAGATTTCCATTTGTGACAAGTTTTATTTTGGAAACAATAGAAAGAGTCATTTGGTGTGACTCAGAATGGCCTTTACTATATAGAATCATTGTTATTGATTCTTCCAATGACAGGTACTGCCAACATCAATACTGACAAACAAACCGAATTGAGTGTAGAGAACAAGAGGCACATCCTCACTGTTTACATACGCATTACAACTTCAGTCTCATCCTTATGTGACCTTAAAACCATAGTGATTTTGCATTAATTTTCCTTTTCAAAGTTAATGGCAGTTGTTTCATAGTCTGTCCAAGTTTTGTTTTGTTTTGTTTTGTTTTGTTTTTACATGTGAATTGAAAAGTTGACTTTATGTCCTCACTTATGATGCAAGTATGTTGAGGAGTGAAGCCCGGTGAGGCTGCGGGAGTGTGGGAGGCGGAGACTGCCACACCCAGTATGGCACCAATCTTACAAGTCATTTCAGACCCTCAGAGGCAAGGAGTGCAGCAGCACATGATGCAGACAGCAACAGCCTGGCACTTGAGTACCAGCCCTCTCACGGCACAGAGACAGATGATGTGTGGTTTAACAGAAACAGACAGAGGTAGACACACTGCCTTTTCCTGAAACTGAGCCTGTAATTGAATGATAAGGAATTTGGGGCTGTCCTGATAAGAAACTTGATCACTCAGATAATTTTGCTGTATATTTTTTTTGTAAAAGGAGTCTCTGTTTAGTCCATGATGTTCATTATGAGAAACATAAGTTCCTCCTATATCCGTTGTTCCTGGAGGGCTGCTTAATATAAGATTTATGCTCCCACCTTAGCAATGGCAACATTAATCTTCATAGGTCTGGACTGCATACGTAGCAAGAATAATAATTATGAAAAACCATTTTTCCTCATACCTATTATCCATCTTATCTTTTAGATCATAAGCTACCACTCATTGTTCAACACTGTTAAATCAAAATATTCTGAAGGTCAAAATGCCTTTGGTACTGCTACTTTTTTTGGGACAAATCATTGTTTTCACCAATATGTTTAATGACTCTAATACTACTTACTCAGTCTTTTAATTTCAGATTGCTGTTCACATCAGGTGTGTTTGAACACTTTCTGATAGAACCATATAAAGCTTTTAATACTGAGAAACCAAACAATCTCTTGTTTCAGACTATCTGGTGCTTTATTCTTGCACAGAAAGGATGACGATATATGTGATTAAAACTAAATATTTTTAAAATTTAGACAGCACTGTGTTCTTCAAAAGCAGAGAACTAACCACTGCAAATTTTTTAGTGAAGAGACACAGTATTTCCTTCTCCTACTTTTTATTGTTACACTGGTACTTGTGTACTTTACAGTAGCCTATGGCTTCTGCTTCCCTCAGTGGTTGTACTTTCCAGAATTGAAAGTTACTCCTTAGGCATGCATCATTCTTGGAAAACTTGGCAAAACAATTTTCTTAAATAGAAGGAGTGCTGTTCCCCAGGTTGTCTCCAACTGATATTACAGGCATTTATAAAAGCATTCTTTCTTCTGAAAAACAAAACAAAACCAAAAAGAAAACCAACAACAAAACAAACAAACAAACAAACACCTGTATAGTCTGTTGTTGGTTATAGATTGTCTTCAGAGAAGGAAAACATGAGACTTGTAAGAATTTTTACTTTCTTTTTTATACTTCCTTAAACCTGAGAATGTTCTGAAGGTTGATCACTGTTCTGAACCATAGCTAGAACTGCTGAGCTAAATATATTTTCTAATCTTTTTCTGCCTAGGACTCAGTGAAGATCCATATAACAATACAGCTGAATCAGTGTATTTCACTGATTAAAGATTTTTGTCTAAAAAATAATTTTCCTCCAAAGTCATTATATTGATGTGACTAACAAAATAGTTTGATTAACAACATAACAATGTTTACCAAAAGAAATATATAATGGTTTGCTACTTATAGCAAGCTAAAATAATAATTTATTCACATATGCTGATGAATAATTATCAATTTAGTTAATTTGTCTAAAAATTGTTAATTTATTTGGCTTTTTGATCTTATACATTGACTAAACTGAGGGGTGGCAGAGGTGGGGGCAAAGAGCTGCCATGGTGCTGGAGGCATGGCTAAAGAGTCTCTAATTCATTTGATATTGCTTTCATATTAATCATAATGAAAACATTTGACATGCATGTAGGCATATAATAATACAATGTCTTGTAATTTATGGAAGTCCCTCAGTATTTTATCATTAATCACTGTGCTATTGAAACACATTAATGATTTAAAAAAGAGAATAAAAGGTGAGGTTTTGAGTGATCAAAGTAACTCAGGTAAGACCTAGTTTGAGCCTTAGAAGGGCTGATCAATTCAGGGTCTAGTCAGCCTGAACCTACACTATTAGGTTTCCAAGAAAGCTTATGGTTTCCAAGAAAGCATTTTACCTCAAGCTCTTATTTTCTTCATAAGTATAGATTTCTGGATAAGAACAGTTAGACGACTATTTTGGTTTAGTTTTATTTTTTTTTGCTTTTGTAGACATCCAGTTTCCAGATCTTTGCCTTCTATCATGCCTTCCTCTGCCTTTGTTTCAGCTTTTTTTTTCCAGAGTAGCCTGAAATGAGTCTGCATAGCCTCACCTCTGTTGCAGCACAGCAGCACATTCTAATGAAGAAAAACCATTGTCTTTCTTCTCTAGAGTACTGGCTCTTCTGACAAGAAAATTGTTGACACATAACATAGCAGCAGTATGTGGAAATCAGTTTGGGAAACCTTCTAATGTGTCAAGAGGCATTGCAATACTTTCCAGGTGAAATTAAAGCTCTAGGTCTAACTCACATTTTCATCATATCCAAGTCGTCCATAAATCTCAGTGTCCCATTGCTCAAAAGCAGCAGTAGGATTGCAGGATTTTTTTGAGGTATCAAATTTTGAGATAATCTTGGTATTTTTAGTGTGCTCCTTGGGTCCAGTGGATAGGTGGGACATGGTAAGTTGAATGCTTGAAGATAAGTGTGCAAATATTCCTTTAAATAAGGTAAAAACAAAGTGAATGATGGATCAGAATCAAGTATACTTGTGGATGATATAGATCACATGCATTACTACCACCAATATTTTGTTTTTATCTGCCTAAGTTAGGTTATAGAAAACCTGTCTAACTGAAGTAAAATGATGAAATATGTTGCAGAATCTTATTTCCCTTATTGCTGTTTCTTATTTGGTAGAAATCCTAAAAATATGAGTTTTGCCTTTTGAGCAGTATGGAAAGGGTGTAATTTAATATATATACCTCTAACTCATAGTAAAACACCCCCCCAAAAAAACCAAACCATGTCAGATTTACAACAGAACTTAGCTGAAACCTGTGGAACATCAATGATATCTGCTGAAGTAGCTCAAGAATAACCTAACAATAAATAATAAAATATGGGATTATTTTTCTTCAACTAGAAAATTAGGAAGGGTCTTGTTACAATACTCTCAAGGCAGCAAATTTTTTAACTGGTTCAAAAATAATTTGCAATTAATAATTTGCTGTTCAAAAGTCTGCATATCTCAATGTCAAAACATCCACTGATAATAAACTTGGTTGTGGTAAAGGTATGCAAACAATGCTTATCTTTACTAGTATATGAATAATTCATAAGTGATCAAGAACTTTTGAAAAATCAGTTTATGGATCACAGATTTATTTTAAATATTTTCAAAACTTGTTTGTATTCTATACAGATTGACTCTGTGTTCTGCAGACTGTTCTTCCAGAGCTTAGAGGTGTCCTGAAGGACTCTGCATAAAGCATGTAAAGTGACAATGAAACTTTGATATGAAATTATGGCCTTTACTAAACTTTTTATGCTTCACTTGTGCTCAGAATTCACAGGATTTACACAGAACAAAATGTCCAATGTGTCAAGTCCATTTCAGTTTTGAAGGTTTACTACTGCCTGAAATTCATTACTATAATCAGATGCTTCCCACTTCTCTCAGCAACGCAACTGAGGTGGCTAGTTACTAGAAGCAGACAAAACCCAAGGTCAGCAATTCACATGAAAGTTGGGGACTCTGACTTTGTTTCTATTTAAAACAAACACACAAACAGAATAAATTTCTGTAAACTAGATAGAGTACTTCATCTAGTCACTGAAATAAAAGCAGATTTAGCAAATAAATGCATCAAGGAAATTTTTTTTGCACTCAAAATTTAAAAACAGTAGTAAATGTGAATTTTCCTGAGTAGATATGAAGTTATCTGGGATATAGGTCTATGGAGTAACCGTCTAGAATGACAGCCTGGAGCAATAGCCCTGGGGGAAAAAAATATGTTAAGCTTTTCAGCAGCCAATATATAAGGTTGCCACCATTTTGGCAGGAGACAGAAATTATTCCCAGCCTCACCAATCCTATGACAATAGTCTCCAACAGCTGTAGTCCATTACTGAAGCCTATTTCTCATTTTGTTACTCCTTGAGATAGCTGGTGACTGGAAATGATGTTTGGCCTTGATCTGTATCTCATAGCAACTGAGACACAAATTAATGCTTAAGAATGCACTGAATAGCTAGTGGGTTTTGTGACCCAAAAACCCATTTTATATTAAAAAATCTTCATATGTTCCCTACCACAACATGATGATTCCTTCATGTAGCCATAATGTGGCTTTGGGAGTTTCAGAGGCCACTGGAGCTGCAGACTCTGCAACCAGTGGGTACTGAACAGAGAATTTTTGTCTCAGATACATGAATCCATGAATTACTACTACTATGTCATTCCAGGACAAGTTAATATGGATAGTATTGCTCAATATTACTTTTTTACTTTTCAGTTCTGTGCTTATTGTTAAGAACTATCCATACTTTTCTCATGTTAATAAATTGCAGAGAAATGGTGTTAGTTTTGTCCTTGCATTTCTAGGTAGTTTCTCAGAGAGCAATCTTTTCAGGGGTATGAAGTGAAAAAGAAATTTAATGAATTTTTACATGATGACAAATGACCTGTCACTCATCTTTAATCATTGTTATAGCTGCTAAGAACATAAAATGACAATTCTGCATCAGATTATTATTACAATTGTATACAGTCACTTTTTTTTTTTTTTTAATATCAGACACGATCTGAGAGCTAATAACTACAAGAACAGTGGCTCTTGAATCTCTTACTCTTCAGCTTTTGGCACAACATCATAAATCTTATTTTTGTCTCTGTTTTTTTGGGGGGTTTTATTCCCTCTAATGACAAATCTATTCAGTGACATGAGTTGAATGAGATTTCAAGAGGAAAGGCTATAAAAGGCATCCTGTATGCAGAGAAAGAGTTAGAGCTTGCTGTGATTTTTCACAGTAAACAGTAGGTAAGCGCTGTCATTCTCACTTCATGTCATATTCTATGGAGTAGATAAGGAAAGAGGAAATAAGAAATGGCAAGTCAAGGAACTGATTACAACAGAAGTCTGAATTCTGAAAATTTCTACTTTTTCAATGTGGTATGAATTAAAGCATTTTATTCCTACCATATCTTCCTTTTTTCTACTTCTTCCTGTCATTGTCAATGCTCTTTGACTACTTCAGGTTTAAAACTAACATAACATCTCCCATATTGTTTCATACAAACCTCTAGACCTTCTAATTACCATTTATTCCTGTTCTTTGTGTCCTCCAAATGTTTTAGGTATTCATTTATCTGTCTAGGTGCCTAAGCCTAAAAGCTGGATTGACAGAAGCTCTGTTAAGCTGATGCCTGGCCTGGGCAGTTGAAAGTGTCTCAACATTTAAATACAAATTCCATACCATGGCTAGAAATTCTTCCTATCTGAAAGGTCTGACAGCTTTCTGGAATCACAAATGGTTTGTTTTGAATTATCTGCTTTCATTGAGCAGCCTGGTAGTTGGAATATTTGTGCAAAATAAAAATATTTGATGGTACAGAAGAATATAAGTTTCCTTGAAGGTTAAAGCTTTCACTATCAGGCTATGCGGTCATAATAATTCTTCCCAATTTTTGTGTCCTTGTCATTAGTTATGACATCTTCAGTTCAGCTATAGAGAGAATAATAGTAAACCTGATACTTTAAATCAGTCTCCAAAAGAGAGAAGATGATAAGAGAATACATAAATGCCTACATTAAGCTGTAAAATTAAAACTCCTTGTTTTTTAGCAGAAATGAATGCATCTCCTGAGTTCTTAAAGAAGAAGTTTTGTTACCTAAGTAAAGTGATTAAGGCTACAGAACTGACAATAGATTGTTCCTGCAATTTGAGACCCTATTTGCCCATGTTTGATTTGTGTCAGAGCCTTGAGTGTGCAAAGAAGCATCAGTTGCTTTGTGTCAGAGAATACGGGGCTCTGATCGCTATGTCCCAATCAGAAATCAGTGTCTTATAAACACAGTGAAAAGATTCATATCCCATAATCTAGAAGAAAGGTTCATTTTAAATATCAAGAGGTTTGTCTTTCTAAATAGTTCTACCAGCCAGGAGTTCAATAGTAGAGGCAGATGCTTCTACCTGAAGGCACAGAAAACTCCTTTTAACATGTCTACATTTGGGACTCATGTTCACAAGTCCTCCTTCAAGTGAGTGGATTTTGCAGCTCTCTGCCACAGATAGGAGGTATTACTGTTATTTCCTCACCCAATACATGGCAAATTGATAATTGCCAGCAACTTCTAATAATTGGTGTGTATTCTGGGTAAGTGTACTATGTACTTATATCTAAGTATACCAAAAGGGAAGGAGTAATTGTGTTCTGCATACAAAGAACACTTTGAGGATAGATAAGTTTTGTTCCTTTCCAAAAAGCATCCACCAAGTTTCAGATTAAGCAGACTGTACATCTCCTTTTCTATCCAGTGTTAAACCTGGGTGGTGCATGAGACAAGGTAGGGTGTTAACTCAGATAGTAAGAATATTATTGTACTGGTTTGGGGTCAGATAGAGTTAATTTTCTTTACAGTAGCTAGTGTGAGCCTTGTTTTGAAATTGTGCTGGAAAGTGTGTTGATAACTTCAGGGATGTTTAAGTCACTGCTGAGCAGTGTTTATACAGACCCAAGGTCTTTTCTTCTTCTCGCCCCACTCCACCAGCAAGGAGGTTGGGGGTGCACAAGAAGTTGGGAGGTGGCACAGCCAGGACAGCTGACTCCAACTGACCAAAAAACTTCCATACCATGTGACACCATGCCCAGTGTAAAAATCTGGGGGAAGTAAAAGGAAGGGGGAACGTTTATCATGATGGTGTTTTGCTTTCCAAGGTGTTTTTTTACGCTTGATGTATCCCTGCTTTCCTGGGGATGACTAAACACCTTCCTGGCCATGGGAAGAGGTGAATGAATTTTGTGTTCTGCTTTGTTTTTGTGCACAGCTTTTGCTTTCCATATTAAATTGTCCTTATCTCAAACTACAAGTTTTCTCACCTTTTCCCTTCCAATTGTCTCTCCCACCCTTCTGGTGGAGGAATGAGCAAGCAGCTGTGTGATATTTAGCTGCCTACTGGGGCTAAACCACGACAATTATTATGAAATTTCTAGTGTAATTTAATTTTGTCAGCTAATGAGAAGCAATACTAGCCCTGAAAACAATCCCAGAATTACAAACTGAATTAACCTTAGCAAAACACACACTTCATCAGGAAATATCCAACACAAAATTTAAATCAGCTTTATTCTAAAACTAAAAATTTTTATTTTTCAACCTACTCTATTTAACTACAAATTTTCTCTGATATATATGGATTTCTGAGAAAAGCAGTGCCTTTTACTTGCTGGTATATATTCAAAGCGAATTAGAACAAATATTTTATAGCAGCCAATGCTTCAATTAGCACTTTATATTTTTAACTGGTTTGTCAATTTAGTTTATTGTATTTTTCATTTGTAGTCACTTTTCAATTGATTTCCATTTCCATTTATTTTACTTAAAAAAAACCACATTCCTTCAGTATGTTGATACGGTTTCTTCTCCTTACACTCAGCCCAAAGGCACAGACAGCAAGACAATCAACTTTTTTGTTTTGACCAATAGAAATTTAAGCAGTGTTTGTGAAATTCATTATATAATCAATTCTGTGTTGGTTGCAACAGCTTCTTTTAAGGGAAACAATCTGTTGTTTTGTATAGAACATACATATAGGCATATAATTAACCCATACTAATTCATATTCTACAATTGTGATAAGTAGTACTAGTTTTGCAAGTATTCACGTAAAATGTAAGTTAGTAGTGAAGACAAGTGCTTGACTTTGAATCTATAATTTTTCTAATTATTGGATATTAGACTCTAAAAATTACTAGTATGCTTGCTGTATGAAAAAAATAATAATTAAAAAAACCGTTAGGACAGCACATTTTACAGATGCTTTGTTAGAAATCTGTGCCATTTTATGATTACTTTTCTGATTTCTCTGTGTAACCAGGGATATGTATATCCATAAATAAAGCTTAAATGGAAAAAAAAAAGTAACTGAAATAAAAAGGAAATATGTTCAGCTGCCGTCATGTGATAGCTTAAAGAAGCTCTTACAAGGAAGACGGGAAACAGAAATCACTGAGAATTGAAGAACAATTCAAATGAACAGCATGGTGTCAGATCTCAATTCTTTTCGTCCTAGTTGAGTTGCTTTAAACAGCAGAACACATGCCAGTATCATTATTAGATAGTGTCAGCAGTGATCACACCTAGAAAGAAGCTGGAGTAAATAGGCCAGGATTTGGCATTATCAAATACTATCTGATTCTGTCACTGGCAAGATATTCACCCTTGTACTTTTGCTGGATCACGTCTGTGACAAACCTGTCCAGTGCCAGAGTGTAAGAGCACATATTGTCTTCCAGCTTCTTATAATCATCTATAACCACACATCAGCACCATCAGCCACAGGCTAAGAGAGCATCTGCCTTTTCCTCAAGGTCCTGTGGTACATCAGTCCAGTACCCCCCTGGTACTGGTCCTTCTAGGTACAGGGATCAGAAATCCTGCAATCAAGTTAAAGGGCCTCTGCCCACATGAGGTCTTCCATGGATGATGATGCACCCACTTTCTGGATTCAAAAAGAAGCTGAATGCAATTGTACAAATAGGAAAATTGCAATTTGAAAATTGGAAAATCCTATCAGGATCTCTAGTCTGCCTCCTCTGTGAAAAAGTTGAGGGCTGTCATAACTTAATAGATAGAGCTTAGTTGGTCCCATCCAACTCTTTGCCTGCCAGTGGAATCTATCTGGAGCCAACCCACTGGATATTACAGCTTCCAAACACATCTCAAGCAGAAACAATGGCATAGATCAACATGATATTTTCAGTCACACGGTGTGACTCTTGAGGATGGTCCTGTGCAGGGCTAAGAGTTGCACTCGATGGTCCTTGCAGGCCCCTTCCAACTCAGCATATTCTGTGATTCTGTGGTCCGGTGATCCTGATACAACATGCCCAGTTATACATATGTATATATATATGTATATATATATATATGTATATATATGCATATATATATATGTTTTCCTCCTGGCCCTTCCCTCTGATGCTGCTTTTTCTGATGATGACAGCTAAAAGGATAGCTATGAAACACAGGGTATACTCTTTCTTGGGCAACTATCTTCTGACAGCAGGCTTTGGTATTCAACAAACTTTCCTTGGATACTTCTTGTCTTTGCTTTGTCTGATCTTTGAAAAGAGTATTTCTGCTAGTCATTACCGTCCCTCAGACACTTAGAGGAGAGCTAGGTCCTTGGGGTTTTCACTCAACAGATTGAGTTTTAGAAATCACTTTACATTTATTCCTAAAGCAATATCAGATTTTCATCCTGGTCTGTTTTTTTATTAAGAGGTGAATTAACCTTCCTGTTTATTTCTCCATGTCTCTTGTTCTTAGGTGTGATGCAGCACTTCTCCCTAAAAGTAAAAAAAAAAAATAAAAAAAAATTGATTTCCGCAGGTATATGCATTTTAAAAATAACTTTTTGGCCACATTTCCCACTGAAGTAAGAGTTGAGGCTCAATTCTCTTTCTTTGGTGATTTCCAAGATAATTTCACCTATATCCAGATAATCTGTGAAACAGTAAAAGCTCAAAAAACTTCCAGTGGAAAGTCAGGGAGCATTCTGCTGGAGTTCTTACATTTGCCATGCCTGATATCTTGATCCCAAAATGCTTGTGGGCTGATGTTATAGTTTCAAAATCAGTTGGAATTCCTTCCAAAGCTTGGAGGCAACGCCTTAGAACCGATAAAAGGTTTAAC
>JAWWEE010000074.1:76448901-76477080 GCA_035221455.1 Xenops minutus | reverse complement strand
ACACAGAAGCAGCTCTGCAGCGCTTAACATCCTGCTTTGCAGAGGCTGCTGAGCTTTTTGGGCTGGAAGTCAGCTTGCAGAAGACAGAAGTTCTCTACCAACCTGCACCTTGGAGGATGCAACAGCCTCAATCATACTAAACCAAAGTTTAATCTACATTTTTTTCTGTTTATTTAAATTTTAAATAAAATGAAAGTTAATTGATACTCTTTTGTAAAAATAGAGTATTTTTTTTGTATCAAGCACTATTTTAGACTTATTAATAATTCATCTAAGGTTTTAGTGTTGACCTATCTTCTTAAATTTTATTGCATATTGTTATATCCTCACAGTACTATGACCATGGAGTGCTATTGTGAGTCTTCCAAAAGTCAAATATCTTCATGAATCTCCCTAAATCCAGTAATAGATTCATTTAAAAAAATGTATCATTCATACCTTTTGAATACTGACATTCATTATTTCGTTTGATGCAGTGACCTTAGCCAGAATTTGCCCATATCCAAAGAGGTAAGCTTGTAACTCGGTAACACGGTTACCTTTAATTAGTCAGACATGCTCAGGTTCTCTGTAGCTTTTAAACATTTGAATTAAGTTTTCATGGCATTATTCTCAGGGAGAATGAAACAGATGCACATAATTCTTGTTAGCATATTATTTGAAGTTGACTTTAAGCATGTGTACATTGTAGTTGTTAGGCTGCCTTCATCTACTGGGAATACAATTTGCCTATTTGCCCTTTTTTTTTAACTTTAATTACTACTACTATCATTTCTTGTAGCCCCCACCTGGGAGCCTGTGCATTTGGTAGGCTGGCCCTTTTTAATATCAAGGCTTGTATGGACAAACATAAATCTCTTCTCTACAGTTTATTGTGTAAAACTCAGAATTTCCTTCTTGTTTCTTTCTTACAGAAAACTAACTTTTTTAAAGGAGGTATTTTATTTTTATGCCCAATTAAATTTTTTATGTTTTTGCTTTTCTGTAATGGTGACAGCCATCTGAGTATATTTTCACAAATTAGAATGGGAGTCCTAGGGTCACCCTCTGTGCAGAGCTGTCAGCTTTGAGGTCCAGTCTTGTGTGACAATTTGCTTGAATGAAGGAGCTCAGATCTTGGCACTTTGTGATAGAAGGTCTATCACATAGGCAATGTGTTTCTTCTTCCATGCTTAAATGTGTAGTACACTATCTGCTGGTCTAAATGACAATCTTCTGTAGTACTGTGTATGTTCAGGTTCATATAAAGCCAAAAGGATTAATTGTTAATGCTATAGTTATTTTTTAAAGTCACTATTAGACATCTAAAAATAAAGGAAGAAGAAGAATTAGAGAACAAGTAGGTATCTGCTAATCTGTTGTAAAGTCTCTGCACTGGTTCTTTGTCTGACTGAATTCATGAACTTTGGTGTTCACCAAAAAGTTCCTGGCAGAAATGACTCCGCAGTATTTTTTTTTATTATTTTCCACGCTCTAAAAACAAGGAATGCTCTAAATAATCTTGTGGCACGTGAACAGCCTTCTGATGCAGAGTACCAGCGGTTCAGTGGAGTTCCTTGGTTTTGTCTTCAACCAGTATGTTACAGTATCCCAGGTGTAGATTAAGACCTTGATTTTTTTGACAGAAGCAGCCTGTTTGTAGAGTAAGAAATAAGTTTGCTGAGTGTGTAAGATGTGATTTTTCCTCAATAAAAAATATTGGTGTTTGTTTGGTGTTTGTTGATTTTTTTTTTTATTTTATTTTATTATTGTGGTAGAGTAGTAGCTCATTCCTTTCCCTAGGTAGTCACTGGTTAGTGTTATTTTTGACAAGTTTTTTTAAGAAATAGAGTAGTTCAAGTTCTCACAGTGGTTTGTGTCATACCATAGCAAGACATTATTTTCTTGCAGAGCTGAGGTGAAAGGATTGGCTGAGCATAGCAATAATGCTGTACTTTTCTAGGCTTGAGCTTTGGTTTGCAGTCTTGGCTGTAGTTCTCTTCCTCCAAAGTCTGGAAGGAGCTGTAAAGTTAACAGCCAGTTCTCTGAAAAATTTACCTCCTTTCTGAAAATGCTGGATAACATTCTTGGGGTGATAGTGAGTATTAACACCTCTTTAGCTTGGGAGAAATAAGGTAGGCAGCCAACTTCCTCTGCTGCTCTGAATTGATTCATGCTTCATATTGTACTTAGTCTTTAATGCTTTCAGTATGTGCTTTTTCTTCTAATGTTCTCATTAAATGTAAATGAGTGTTTTGAATTTGGTTATGCTTTCAATGATATAGAAATGAGATTCAAAATACTGTAAGATGTGGCATTAGGAGTAAATAAATTTGAGGAAAAAAGATGCCAGTTGAGTAGATGTGTGTAGTGATAGACAGCTTGAAGTTCAGGGAGGTCTTCTGCATCTAGACTTGCTACAGTCTCCCCCCACCATGCAAATACCTCGTGTCTCTAGAACTCTTTGAAGTGCAATCAATCATCCAGTCCAACCACCACTGACTGGAAATTTTGGTCAGGTCATTGGTGTGGCAGTGTATTCTTTGAACCTTGTGCATGTGAAATTTTACAGAAAATATAGCAAAAATTTGCACAGATGTTTAACAGTGAAGATGTGCCTATGAAATTTCACCATCATGAGCTAGATGAAGTGCTAGTTACTACAAAATCTTTCTTAAGCAGCATTGCTTTTATTCAGGACAGATCATTGCATCTCCAACACTAAAAGCCTTCTGTAAGGACACAATTTTGAAGTCCTTAGTGGAATTTGCATTCCTTGAAGTTTTGCACTTGTACTTGAGATAGAGAAATGACCTGTTTAAGATTACGTGTTGGTGATTCAATAGTGTCCAAAAATCATATGCACTGTCTGCTTACCTATGGATTCACATTCTTGGAATGTTTGCCCAATAGAAGTGATGTGACAGGGGCTTCTCTAGCTGTGGTTTCACTGTATATGGGTAAATTTCAAAAAATTTGATTACTACGGTGTCTCAATGGCAACTATGCTTCACAAATGATCAATAGATAAAATACTTTAGTCTTCTGTTGTAAGGCAAGGCTTGGCACTTGTTTCTTGGAAAGTATATAATGAAAGCAGAAAAATAGGTGTACAGTTGTAGAATTACAGAAATTGAGGCAGAGTGTGCCAAAGACAATGACAAAGATAAGCATGTATCTCTGATGCTGAATCCAGTTTTTTTTACCTTTGGTTTTTTTTGGTGCTTATCATGGCTGCCAGTGCATCATTGTGAGCCACGTGCTCAATACCATATGAGAGACACAATTCATCTCCTGCAGAGTGTTTTTTCCACAAGGCAGAAACTTACATATTTTCTTCAAAGTACCCATGGCACATCATAACATTAATAACTGACTGTTGGTTTGTCTGGTTCACTTCTGTTAAATTTTACTCTGGCCTAATCTAGCACTGTTATGGGAGAAAACATTCTGCTTCTGACTGCTTTGTGTTATGTGCCTGTGAGGCACAGGACAAAGTGGATCAAACCATGTGTTTCCCTTTCTCTCCTCTACTGGTTTATCTGCTCAGGATGGTCTATTCTTCATCAGCTCTGTGATCTGGTTCCCAGGGGGATTTCAAGAACATCTATCTTGATGTAAGAGGGTAGAGTGGCCCAGAGAGACCAGAGGCATGGATAGCATAGAACTGTTCCTTCTGGGGTCAGGACCTGGTTACAGTGGGGTAACATGCTGAGGGACCTGCAGCTCTAGTATCACCCCTTGTTCTGTGCCAAATTACAGGTAAAGGTGTAGGTGCTGCTCAGAACACACGGAACATGGAACAGCAGCACTGTTAGGGACAGGAGGGAGGATATTGTCCAACACATCTCTGCATCTTAAATTCATGGATAAACACACATACACCTAGCCTCTTAGCCAGGTGGAAAGAAGATATGAGACTGCAGAGAAAGCATGGGCCTTCCTCTGAGGCTTAGGTCAGCCTGTGAGGACATTGCACAGGTCTGTTCATAGTGCTCTTGGTCATGGGTATGGTGGAGTGTGCTGTGTGATCTGTCAGGTGCCAAACAGGTGTGTGGCTGCTTGTGGGTGTGCTGACTGGTATGTCACCCCAGACACTTTCTGCAGACAGCAGCAGTACCAAGCGTTGATCTCTGTTTAAACTTTCCACAGCTAAAAGGCAGCTGAATGACTCAGTTGGCTGCTGTACAAGAGAACTGCTAAAGATATTGCTTGCTTAATTTATTTTACTTCATAAGCAGACTTTTGGGGGCACATTAGTCTTCAAAAGACCTTTCTTCCTCTTCTTCCCTGAAAAAGAAAAAAAGGTTCCCTCGCACATATTGCTTTAGGCCCATATTTCAAAGTGACACATTGGTACTGCAGATTGTAGAGCTGCGCCCGTCATTCATGATGCATTGCTCGCTATCCACAGAGTTCCTCCACTTTATGATCAAAATAAAACACTTGAAATATGTTCTAGTCTGCTGGGTGGAGAGTGAACAAAATGCTGGAGGGGAACCTTTAAGTGGTATCTCTCTGGACTTATTTCTAAGATTGCGCTATTTTTCCCACAACCCATTCCCTGTTTCTCCTCCTCTTTTCCTTCAAATATTCTGACTTGTGCTGACAGAAATGATTATAGCTTATGAGTGATAATATAATTCAATTTTCCTCAAGGAGACATGCTATCAGAGAAGATTTTTTTAAAATATACTGGTTGAAAAGGGCCATCTTTCTTCCTAGAAGAACAGTTATTAATCTCTTACCAGCACATTTTCATATCATTTTGGACATTTATTTCCATGCTGTGATATTATAAACCCTGGCATTTGTGTCAGTTTTGATGCAGTGCAACATGCTGGAACATGAAAAGCTGTAATTACCACTGTGGTCATTTGAATTGCTAACCAGATCCTGACATTTCTAAATCGGACCAATTTCTTAGCGATCCAGAAGTAAGCCTGGGTGTGACATGAGCTGCATTTCAATTAGGCAGCTCAACATTTAAAGGGAAAACATGGAGAACTCACATCCCCAAAGCATTGTTAAAATGAAGAAGTGCTTTGATGGTTTTCTATTGCCTCCTCTAGACTGAATGTTTTGTTTATGAGGATTTGTTGATAAAATTTTAGTTTCTGTTAATTTTGATGCATTTGAATTGTTCAGGAAGATCTCTTTAAGCAACTTTTTCTTAAGCCTTTAGCTCTTTCTAATGGATATACCTGTAGCAACCTGCTCTAACGTTTGTGTGTGAATGTGCTGCATACCCTTAGAGATGTGAGCTCACAGTTCTCCTGAGAATTTGGGTCATGGCCTTCATTCTATGTGCCCTGTTCATTTGGGTTAGCAGTGCTACCTTCATAATTGAGTTTCCAAAGTGGCTGGAGAGCTCAATTTTAGCTGTAGATGCACTTGTCCATGCTGCTGCTTGCTGTTGCTGCTCTGCTGGCTGGTGTTGCCTGCAGGGGTTATTGTGTTAGAGCATGATCTGGGAGGAGGGAATGTGACATAGAGAGAAATGTTCAAGTGATCAATAACCCTACGTGAAGGGTGTGACCCCTGTCACATCATAAACTTCATCTTTGAATGAGGGATTCAGAGGCTCTCAGCATCCCAAACCAGAAGAGGTAAATACATATCTTCTGGGTTTTTTGTAAAAGAAGATTCGTGTGCTTTTAGCCTATTGGACCTGAGAGATGTGGTATTAATGTGTAAAAGGAGTCTCTTAGACTTGAGGCTGGAGGAAACCATACAGCAATCACCTTATAAGTGTGAGGGTGGAGAATGAGAAGAAAAAATATTTACTGTTCTTCTGCATAGCAAGAGTGGCAGTTGCAAAAATATTTTCCACTTCGGTAACTATGGAAAATACTAGACTTGATCAGGAAAGAAAGCAGAACACAGATGAAAATGTGTTTGAATTAGTGTTAAATACTTCTATATGATTACTTTTTTATTATTATTATTTACTTGCAAAATTTTGTAGCTGAAAATCTGGAGAGTCTGATTTTTATTTCTGTCCCGTCTCCTTTTTCTTTGAGAAGTGCTAGAGTATTTTACTCCAAGGAAAAGGTGAATTCTTGGTTCAGTCTGGGGAGGTCTGTTGTTTTTTTTTTTTTGTGGACAAAATCATCATTTTCCTTAAGTTTATTGAATCAAGAAGAGGAAAAAAGATGACAGAAGCCAGCTGCAGGCTCCTTTTAAAGATCAGACTTCAACCCTTCATATATAGGGATTTCACCTTTTTACCTGAAAATATCAGATTTGCATATATGTCATAATGTTTTTGTATACCGATCTATGAAAATGTAGCTGTAGATAAATGAAGCTAAAAACTGGCTTAAATTAACAATTATTTTCTCTGTGATTGTTTTTGCTTCTTAGAGGTTTAAGAGAAGTGCTTTAATCTGTTTTTGTGAAAGCATTTGTAATGCATAATTTATATATATTTATATATATTAATAATTTGTATATATTATGTATATATACATATGTAATGTAGTAGTTGTTGGAATATTACTGTCAAAGCTACCATTCCTGGTTTAAAGACATTGCTCTCCTCCAAATGGATTTTTAGATGCATTTGTGTGGCATGTGAGTTTTGGAGTGACCAAAGCAGTGCGTGTGATGATACGATGTGTGGTGTTTAATGCAGCCTTCTAGGAGGTAAAGTTGACCTTGAGAACACAGGCAATTTGGACATACTGTGCTTTGCTCTCAAGTTGGCAGTGGATAATTATCATTCAACAAATGTGTTTGATTATAGCAACCGGGGCATGAAATTACTCCTAATGCTAAAACTAGTGGGTTCAATATAGTGTTGGGTTATTTCCACTGCAGAAATGTCTAGACACCTCACCCAAGGAGCCAGAACCCCAGATACTGAGCACTGTATGCCTGGGTAACAAAAAGCCTCTTTCAGACACGAACAGCTTTAAAAACACTTGAAAAGCATGTTGGTTATTCCAAAATAAAGAATAAAAAAAATAAATTTTTTTTTAAAAAAGTCTATTCTGGTTGTGAAACTCATATGTGGGGAAAAGTTAGAAAAATCCCTGTGTGTCAAAAAGTGAAGGAGTCACAATGTGCACAGCTACTGTTTGACTCATTCCCTCTCTGGGTTCTCTCCTCCTGGCACATCTCCAGTCTTTGCAGCCTGGTGTGGATCCCAGCAATCCCCCACGAACCTGCTCCTGGTGATGGTGGTGTGCACAGGCCAAGGAAACAAACATGACACAAAGAGTACAGAGGCCAGAATTTTATAATGAACTGTTCCTGGCCTGCTTGTTAGGTCTTCCACTAGTGTTCTCTGGATGACATGGGGTTTATTTATTTGATTTAAAGAAAAAAAATATAAATGAGTAGCTCATAACATCTATGTTTGGATCTATGAAGTCTGAAGTCCAGAATATGAAGCAATGAATAAACTTGTTGCCATTAGTCCTTGTATTAGGTGCATCATTTTACCTGAGCCAAGTCAGCCCCTTCTGTAGATGCTTTCCTAGGCATGATCTACTTCCATGTGCACTGTCACTCTCCTGAATCAGTGTTGAGCTGTTCTGACTGGAGCACAGATAGCAAATTTCCTGAGGGCATTGCTGTAGATTGCGTTCTTACTGCTAAGAAAAAACAGAATGTGTGTTTGTGAATGTCTATAGTGTATTGCTAAATGGAAGTCCTGTTTCTGTGGCATTTTAGAAATATACTAGAGAATATTGGCATGGATTTGTGCTTTAGGTTAGGCATGGTAGAAAACTGGAGGATTCTGACCCAGCCTGCAGAAGAGACAACTGCTTATGGCCAGAGCAGTGGTCATTGCCATCCGTCAGTGTCACGATCTGTCGGGATACAAGGAGGGAGCGGTCCACACTCACAGAGGGTGGAACATTTATTAAAGGAGCACGAGACTTATAAAGGGTTCGGGGCGGAAGCTGCGAGAATAAGGATGGGGCGCGACAAATAAGGGAAAAATGGGGTGGAATTAGAACAAATATGGGAAATAGGGGGTGGCTAGCCCCTATATGGTACTAGCCAATAGGAAAATAGGAACAGGGCTACCAATGGGGAAACAGTAACTAGGGATAAAGCAACCAATGAGAACAATTAAATAACGTAATAATTATCTATCTAATACATTAAATATCTATCTATTAAAATATTTTAAAACATGGGAAACACTCCAATATTCCAAGTGACAGTCCACAGGTCTGGTAGGTGTCCTTCTCATTTTGCTGACAACTCGATCCACTCGTGAAAGTGTTCGTCTTCGCTGGACTCCCCTCCTACAGGGATGATGGAGCAGGAGAACTGAGTGCCTTTCCATATGCCCGGAGAATACTGAACTGTAGAGGACTTTTGATTGCTTTTGCCGTTGGCAGTTATCACATTTGCAAATAAAAGCTCACTGAAAATCATCAGCTTACTAGCATTAAGTAGGTTGTATATTGATGTCCATTTCCTATCTTTAGACTTACATATATCAGTAATGAATCACAACAATACAAGTATTTCCCCTCCAGAAAGGTGAGGAGATAATGCTTTTCCTGTAAAATTTAATTGTCAGATCTAACCACCTCAGTAAATTAATCTTTCCTTCAGAAAAATTGTCAATGTCAGTCAAATAATTTGAGACATCTCTGGTAGATATCCTATCTTTTTTTTTTTCCCCATTACAATGCAAATGAATGGCTATCGTTTAATAATTAGGCACTTCTTGTAGCATGAGTGAAGGAAAGATAAACGTGAAATGAACAGAGACTTCTGATGCAAGATTTAAATCTGATTTAAATCTTAAAAACACCCTTGCTTGAAGGTTTCTTTTTAACATAAATTCAGGAGTTCTCAAGAAAACTCATTTACAGCAAAAGCATTGACACAGGAATAAGGGGAAATTTGAACTCTAGTTTTTAGTAGAGGGTGCTTTTTTCAGCTGATCCTGACAGCCTCCAAAACTTTGACCTGATACTTGATAGAGATTGAAAAATAAATAAATAAATAGATAATAAACTATACATGAACAGTCATCATTACTAGAAGCAAGAAATTAAACAAATATGTTTAGGACTTGCATAGATTTTAACACCTCATCCTCAGTTGATTTGATGGACACTGAAAGCAGCAGTGCTGTCTTTACTTGCTGTTCTGAAAGAAAAATACCAAGAACATCTACAGTACTGATTATGCAATTCCTGCTCTTTCTTACCCTTTGCTAGCACACTCCTGAATACCTGCTACCGCAGGTGACTTTTTTAAATTCTAAATTAGTTTTCTGCATTATTTGCCTCCCGTTCTCTAATGGATGTGGGGAGGTTAGAGGAGCAGTAGACAACAGGTTGATGATAGTAGAGCAGCGTGCCTGCATCCCACAGTGTACACTGAAGCAGGAACAGTATAGTTACTGCAGCATCACTTGTGTCAGCTGTGTCCTCTCCTGCACAGCAGTGCTTTAAGGCCATGTTCAAAAATAACACTGAAACTTCAGCTCTATCACCAGGCTAGGTGATAAGACATGAAGTACTGAAGAGCAGACAATGATGGCAGAATTGCTGTGTTAGATAGATAGCTTTGCCACTTAGATTTTATAGACTTTTTCAGAAGCCACTTTAAAACTGCTATGCCAAGTTTATTTATCTACAAAATAAGATTAATGATTCTTTAAATCATTCCCATAAGCCTCCATGCTATGTTCAAACTGTTTTCATTATTGATTATCCTACATAAATGACAGCAGTGACAATTTGTTTTTAACAACCTAATTCTGCGGAGTATATAGTAAGTTTTCCCTCTATTGTTTGCATATTTTTAGTTGAATTTCATTTGTTTGTGAGACATGATGTTAAAATAATAACTGCTGAAGTCTACACAAGGAAGAACAGTAGGATTTTACAAGCTGGAAAATGATTTATTGGAATTTGAGCAATTTGTTCTAATTGACTACCAATTTTTTTTTTTTTGTGGTTACTTAATATATCTAGTTAAAAACTGGCATTCTTCAATTCATTGTAACATAGATAAAAATATTTAATATAATCTTTTTTCCTGTTACAGAGGCAGGCAACATTTCTTACACTAACAATTAAAATGTTGTTTTAAAAATTAAATCATGAGAATCAAAGAAGCTAAGGCCCACAAATAGAATCACCATTCCCCAAAGTTGTGACAATTCAGAAATTTCCAATATTTTTTACGCTACCGTCACAAATAAAATAATGAGTCATCATGAGTTTGTAAAGTGACAATTTTAAGCTTGGCATTTTGGAAAAACTTTGGTTTCAAAGGATTTTGGCTCAAAGTCAAACACAAGCTTTGTTGAATTACTGTAGCTCAAATATTTGTTTCTAAAAATTAAAAGGTTTGAAACAATTTTAAAACCAAAATATCTCATTGATCTTTGCAAGTTTAAACAATTTTTTCAGGATTATTTTCCCTAGTGTCAAGTGTATTTTCTGTCATATTATCACACAGATAAAAGCTTCATGTAAGAGAATAAATCAATGCTAACAAACAGGAAAAGCTTTCAACACCCTGTTAGCCCACACTGGTCACGCCACTCCTCGTCGTTCTCACTGCCTAGGGCTGCTCTTATTTGGTGTGGGGGTTGACCACCATTGCCCTTGACTCAGCCCATGGTTCATCTGCCTCAAGTTGCCAGCTCCTGGAAGGTCTCAGGGCTCCCCATGTGTTTTCCTGGCTCAGGGCACCACCCCATACGCTGTAACCCACCACTCTGCAGTGGAATAGACCTGCACAAGAGCTGATCTCCTTGGCAAAGGATGGAACTATAACTGTGTCCTTTACTTTACATTCACTGTGATCATTGTGCTGTTTTAATTGTGCTGTTGCAAAACATAAATAATGTCTTTTAGCTTCATACTAATGCTTGCAGTCTGTAGTTAATAAATATAATGCCCTTTCAAACACAGTTAGGCATCTGATGCTGGTTTGGTACAGCCACATCTCCTACTGATTTAAACTAGATGAAAGGAAATGTCTGTTGTATAATTGTTGAATTGTATTACTGCTAAATTTATGCCCCCCTCAAAAAAAAAAAAAAAAAGTTAAGATGATTTTGTCTTGTCAGATTTGTTTCTAGCCAGTTGCTTTTAAAGAAAAAGAGGAATATATCTTGAATCCTGACTAGAAGTCAGTATCCCAGGCTGTGCACAAAAATACTTTCAAAACAAAGAGAATTACTTTATCTTCCCAAAATATGAGAAATTGTTTAAATGTCCCAAAGACAAAGGAAAATCCCTAGGGTTTTGTGGTTGAGTTTTGTTTTGGTTTTTTGTTTTTGTTGTTGTTTGTTTTTTTTTTAATTTCCTATACGAAAATTTTTACAAGAAAGCCCTGACATTGTAAAAGCACTGATTTCTCTTTGAGAAACTTGTTTTGATTCTGTTTAGTTGTTTTTTGGGTTTTTTTTTGCCAAAGCTGAAAGAACATAAATGTTTATTTATGCTTATCAAAAAGCATTAATACATAAATTTTACTCACTGTTTTTCAATTGGCAGTGCAGCTGGACTTTATGCAAATTCGCATTTGCACCCTAAGAATTCTGTATTAGCAAATCCATGTGAGGGTCCCGGTACTGCAAAATCACTACTTTGGTAATTTTTTATAGAAATAGGTACTTGCAGCCTTATTAGTAGAAGTATGGCACATGTTTGTGTAAGAAACAACTAGTTTTATTGATTGTTGACATACATTACAGAAAACATCTTTCTAGAATAACTTTAGCTTCAAAAGACTAAATTTTCTTTTTAAAGGGCAAAGTCTAAAATTTTTGTTTTCCTGCATGTATAACTAGGTTTGCAATGAAGACTTTCGTGGGACTTGAAGCATGTAATTTAGTTTCCTTTATATGTTTATATCCAAAGACTAACAGTCATTTTTGCATGATTCTTTTAACCTTGGGTGCAACTCAGGGACAGTTTAGATCTATTATGGTGCCTATGTAAGAGATTTGTTTGTAAGCATGCATCAGAGAGGACCCCACCTTTACAGGCTGTTGGTAGTGTTTCTGCTTTCCTGACAGTCTCATTCAGTCCCAAAACATCATAACCAAATTAATTATTAATGACCAGATATTTTGTGTATTTTCATAGCACTAAACTTTCTCTAAAGTGATCTATTTGCAAGAGAATCAAGCATAAGATTGCAAAATTATCTTCTTATATTTTGAGCATTTCTGTTGATGGCATTCTAGAAGTAGATAAATATCTCCCAAGAATGTCTATGAAAGTTGGGAATACACTATCATACCCAGAATATATATTTAAGGCATGAAAACCAAAGTGAAAATCATATTTTCTTCATAAATATTCTTGGAAATAATAATCAAATTTCTGTTTATGTTCCTTGGTAAAATGGATTATAGCTTGATTATCTGAGAATATTTACAGATAATTTCATATCAGTTTTACTGACTTTTTAAAGCATCTTCTACAAAGGTTAATTATATTCTAAGAGCTTTTTAATATTTCTGCCACTTCTGTTGTTTTTTTAACAGAATGCTACTTGAAATAGTCTCCCTAAAATTGTGGAACTCTCACATAAAAAAGAGCTTCATTATTTTGAATGAAACCTAAATTATGATGTAACTCACTGTGTAGGCATTATTCACACACTTTCAAATTTGGAGAAGAATGAGAATAACCTTTCTTCTTGATGGAACATAACTAAATTTATATTTGTTAAATACAGCTTTTTCTTCAGAGTTCTACATCAACAGTCTCTCTTAAAGTTGATAATTGCAAATCTTACATATTTTTCTGTCAACACAGCAGTGTTTTTCCTCCGTTATCAGGATACTCAGATAAAAGAAAATTGCCTCAGAAATATTTTCTTTTTTTTGTAGAAGAGGAAGCTGAAGCACAAAGTTTGAGTGACAAGGATGCATGTAGGAAGAAGAGCAAACAAAATCAATGTGCTCTAGGGGAGAAAAAAGGAAGTGCAGGTTCAAACCATTATTTTTTTTAAGTCTGGTAGTCCCTCATGTGACTTTGAACAAACCCTTTAGAGTTCAACTTTTAGAATTGCTTTTTAAGTTTTGATGTTCACATTGAGACAGTAAGGTTGCTCACAGTTTTTGCAAATAAGGCACTCTGTGTTTCAGAAGCAGTGCCGACTTGAAGTTTGAAATCCTTTGAAAATATTTTGATTATTTTGATGCATTAGGATCGCTGCAGTTTATTAAAAATTAATGAAATTTAAACTTCCATTCATTGCCAAATAGCTACTGAATTTCAAATAAAAATTTGTGGCAATTCTTCCTTTAAGGGAAAGGAAAAGACGAGGAGGTCATGTTTCTGTATGATGAGAAATGTATATCAAATCAGAAGACAAGAATGTGAGTGTAAATTAAACATCTTTTGTATTTATAAATGCACAAGACTGCCTGGAGGGTATTTGCACCAAAGAGGTCACAATAAACACAGCAAAATTATCATAAAACAGTAAATTGGAAATTACAAAGAAACTTTTTAAAAAGGGAAAGAGACAGATGGAAGAACAATATAAAAATTTGTATCAGGGAATGGCGTCCTGAGAGTGGAAACAGCAGTGGTCAAATCTTGGTATGACATTGCCAGAAGACATTTCACATTATTTGTGTGGGAATGCCTTAGCCAGAGGCTAAAACTCCTCTCTTTATGGTGGAGTTTTGGACACTGGTTCTAAGAATGCTGTGGCAAAATATCTAATTTTATCGAATTTTATATCTTCTTTTATAACCAGCTTTCTTCTGAGATCCCATGGTAAAAGTCAAGGCACACTCACAGACACTTCAACCAAGATATGTTATGCTCCCCTGCTTTACAGGCAAAGTCTGTGATGGTTCCCAAGAGGTTGTATAGGCAGCACTTGCTGGAGGGAAAGGATATTAAAACCATGAACAGGTTGTCTGGGCATCTCCAGGCATAGCAAATTGTCATGCTGAAATAGCAGTCAGTCTGTGACTGTGAGCATAATATGGGAAAAAAGCAAACGGAAGCTTAGCAGAAAAACTTTAATACAGGATGAGAGGGTGCTCTTGAGACAGAACAGGAACCAAAGGGACAAGTATGAATTGGTCTGAGAAGCGTAAAAGCCATTTTGCTATTGAATTTTACTGGTATCATATCTCTTGTCTCATGCCCTTTTGTTACCATTCTGTGTCCTATATCCATATTGGAATCCATTCTCAGCTGTCACCCCTGAGTGACTGAGTTTTTTGGAAGTTTTGCTGGCTGACATTTTACTTGGAGTGACTCCTCACTGTGCACTATAATCCAGGATGATGGCTCTTGAGAAATGAGAAAAATCTAATATTCTGCTTGGGAACTAGTGAAAAGCTTAGTTCCTACAGGAAATGAAACTATGGCAAATAGGGACTGATCTGTTAAAAACCAGACTGTGAGAGGATTTGAAATGTGAGTATTTGGGGACAAAAGAATTAGCAAACTTTTCCAAATGGTCTCCTAATATTCTCAAAGCCCAATATAGCTAAGTATCTTCTTCCTCAGTATCAGGACAATAAGGCAGCTGAAACTGTAAAAGTTAAATTAGGGTGGGCCTACCTTAAATAGAAACCCCTTAATATTTTCTTCTTCCCTAGACAGAAAGGGAGTGTCCTGCTCCTGCTGGTTCAGATTCTCTGGAGTGACAGTTGTCTTTTAAGACTAAATACTAAACCTGAGAAACTAGGGCTTTCCAAATATTGTGGTGTGCATTCACTTCAGTAAAAAGAAGAATCCAACTTAATTGTCCCTTTTCTCTCTTTAAGTCTACATTAATTTCTCACTTTTTTCAAACTTCATTGCTTTGACCTGCCACAGTTGCGGAAGACAGGTCAGTTGGTGTCCTTCAAAGGAAAAAGATCTCACTGGAGGGATGTCTAGTCTTTCTAAATCTGCACTGAGGATGGACTGTCCTTGCCAAGCTTATTGACAATATTTTTGGAGGAGAAACTGAGATATTCCAAGAAGGAATCATATGTTATTCAGGCAGCTAGACAGTTTTTTGCAAAATTAGCATGCATTGGTGACTGCTTTCAATACACAATGTTTATGTGATCCCACACAGCAAGAGAGGAAAAAAACTTTTGAGACACAGGAAAAAAACAAGTAGGGAGGGTATAAAATGTAGATAGGCAGAATGTCAAATAATTGAGAAATAAAAGAGAAAAGAAGGACAGTAAATATCCTTTCAAGGAATGTCTATGATCAAAGCAAGTAGACACCATGGATTTTGTTTATACTGTTGTTTACCCTGTGAGGAAAGGGATCCTTCAGTTTGTTGCAGGACTGAACCCAAGAGGCATCTTGCAGTCTATTTTCAGAATGACTTAGCTGATATCCACATGTAAGACAAGGGGGAAAGACACTGTCTGGTTATTGAACTATGTCTCTTCTGATTCTGTCTACAAAGGTGATACCTCTGAAGTATTTCTGAATTTTTCTGTTGCCAGCAGGATATCACCTCCAAGCATAGCCTTGAGGCAGCTGTGGAGAAGTTGCTCTGCTTTGTCACAGGTGCTCTCAGTAGAGGAAAGAAACCAGGGGCAGAAAATATATACCTTGACATATTGTGTGTATCCAGTTAGCAAAAAAGAGATGCTTTAATTAGTGTTTCACAGAGAGATTGTAATAGATGAACTCATATTGTCTTGAAATGTTTCTTTGTAATAAAAAATTATTTTTATTATATAGAAAAATTTTAAGAGAAGGGACATCCAATAATATTCCTTAAACACATCTTTGTTAGTGGCTCCTTGACTCAGTCTAACCCACTAGGATCTGGAATAAAGTGTTAGCACAGCTACTAATCAAGAATTTAGATATTGTCAGGAAATTATGAAAGGTTGAATTTTTTTTAATTGCAGGCTTTAAAAAATTACATGTTTTAAAATGCATTTTAAGTAGTAAAATGTAAATCTAGAGAACTAATGGAACATTTTATATAGATATTTATGTTTTAACACCATATCCCACAATGACTATAAAGCATTCTTTTTCATCTTCATCTCATTAATGCTGTGAGAGACCTGTTGCTTAAACCAACATGAAAACTCTTTGCCCTTGGAGATGCATATTGATGAGTATAACAGCTCTATTTCTTCAAAAGATAAGAAACATGCTATTGTGCTGCATTTTAATGTTGTGAAATATGAGGTGCTCACCCTGGAATTGATTATTGTGGATTGGATTTAGATATCCTGGAGAGAAGGTGATTTGAAAGTTAGATTAATTAAATGGACCCACAGTTTGTCAGTGAAGTTTGATTTTTACATTAAATTGGTTTCCCCCTGCCTTCTTTATAATTTTATTTCGGCACTGTTCTTACCCATTAAGAAATTGATGATATTAAAAAAAAAAAAAAAAAAAAAAAAAAAAAAGAAGCATGCTGCTGATTTTCCCTTTGTCCCACCTTTATTCTTTTGCTGAAAATGGTTTCAGTGCATGAAGAGATGTCTAATAACTGCAAGACTTCATAAAGTCATGGTATTTTCTCAACAGAAGAGCACTGGTTGTGAATTTCAGATATCTTTGTTTCTAGTTTTAAAACTTGTCTGCCACTTAATCTTTGTATGGTCTTTTCACTTGTCTGTTCTTCTGTCTTTGAATAATGACACTGAGAATCTTCATAAAATGTTGTGGCATATATTGATAAGAAGAAATATGGTAGAGTTAGGCAGTATTTTTAAACATAATGCCGTCAGATCCCAGTCTGCACAACTAAACCTCTGTGTTTCATCTTTGCTGATGCAAGACTAAGCAGTTATCAGCACCACAGGAGCCTGGCTCTTTGTTGCACTGTACTCATCCAAAGACTTGTTAACAATAAAAGATTCAGAAAATAAGTGCTCAAATTTTCTTTGTATTTTTGCCCTTTATTTTATACTTTACCCCTGAGAAACTAAGGAAGCACTGTACATCACTTTAAAATCCACATGGTTTTTTTCACCCATTCTACCTAATGGACGAACCAAAAGTATTTTGTATAGAAGCTTTGACCCTAAAAAGAGCAGTACTTATGACAGTACTAAAGAGCTACATTTGGGAATAATTTTTAACTCATGGTAGACCTAGGGACTTCTATATAACGTAAACTTACACAAGTTTCAGTTGGAACTCTTTCATTTAGTTTAGTCAAACTATAACATTTTTACAAGGCTCATTAATCTAATACTTAATTTCATATTTCAAAGAACATATTGGCTTAGACAATATCAGGAGGATGACAGTGACTCTTCAGATTTATAAGGTCTAGCAATTTCCAGAATAAAAATCCTTTGTAAAATGCTCATGTTATCATTCCTTGTAGGGGAGTACCAGTACTGACACCGAGGTAATCTCCAGGAAACACGACTTCTTTCTTTCACTCAGTTATAACTTCTCAAATGCTGAATAAAAATACCGTTCCCCTCATGGTTGATTGAAAGATATGGGCAGCTTTTCAAAATGACAAAGCAATAAATTTGCTAATTGGTTTTATTGCCTACAACTTCTGGCTTGTGTCCCCCACTCTCTTCTGAAGAGGAAACAGAAGACTGAAGAAACATAAAGACTAGATAAAACTCAGCTCCCTGGTCCATCCTCTGTCAGTCAGAGTAGTCCAATGAACTCGGTTCCTGGGAGCAGAGTAGAAACATAAGACAGCTCCAATATTAAGAAATTAGTCTGGCATTACTGCCCAGAAAATGACTTCTATAAGCACTTAATTTCAGGATAATTGCTGCTTCATCTGCAGTATCACATGTTGAAACCATGAGGGTTATACCAGGAAAGTGGTGTGTGTGTGTGAAAGTGATTGTCTGTAACAAAAAAAAAAAAAGGCACTGTAAGTAGTCTGAGCTCAGAAAATAAAAGTGTTCTTAAAAATTCATCCTCTGAAAGTTTAACTCATTCTTCTGATCCTTAGAGTAATAGAATAATTTAGGGTCAGAGGGATCTTTGGCTGAAAGTCTAGTACAATTCTCTGCTGAAAGCAGGGCCAACTTGAAGTTGGATCAGGTTGCTTAGGGCATTCATTGTTCAATCAAGTTAAGTATCTCCAAGGTGGAATTAAGGTGTGAAAACACCTTAATTAGGCAAACTTTTTCAGTGATTTACCGTCCTTTGATTTTTTCCAAGATTTAATATATATATACCAAGAATATATAATATTCATAATTCAAAATAATTTATATTTGCCTTTCTGCAGTTTGTACGTGTTACACTACAGTGCACCTTTATGAAACGTGTCTGTGTCTTCTCTGTAGCTACCCACTACCTGAAGATAGCAGTCCTAGAATAGTCCATTGATCAATTAGAGGTGCTAAGATGCTAAAGCACCATCAGAGCTTTATTCTCCTGAACAAACAAAACCAGTTCATTTAGTCTCTTCTCAAACATCTAGAGCTCTAGTACCATGATCATTTCGGTAACCCTTCACTGAACTTACCTCAGTGAATCAATACCTATTTTTGTACTGGAGATGCCAAAGTGGGATATAATACACCAGACTTGCATCTTCAGAAACTAAATAGCTGAAGTTTTGAACTAATTGCAAGAGCAAAAATAAAGTTTAAGCTCTTACTTGGCAACTTGGGCTGCTGCTTTGAAAAGGGGAATCTAAAATATAAGAACATGCATAACAATATGCATAATATTAATGTATATTAATAGCAATGTGCAAATATATATTAAATATGCATGAAACCTTTAATGCCTCCCAGTAACTTTTATAGAATAAAGACAAATAAGAACATATCCCTGCTAGCAGTTGTTATCAGAGGACATAAGGTCCAACTGTAGGTTATTATTTTTCTGTCATCTGTTCTGAGTTTTTTTCTTAATCATCATGTCACATATTTTGCTGACCTACAATATTGGAACAAAGATCAGATGGCCTGAATCATGCTCTAGACTGAACAATGATGAGAAATTGTGGGTTGATGTAAAGGCAGTTAAACACAGGAAAAAAAAAATGAAAAAAATTGAGAGGTGGGACAGGGACAGAACACGACACACACAAACAAAGAGTTGGAGGGGGCAAGAAAAGAATATTACACAGAAAAAAATCCAAAACAAACAAGCAAACAAGAATCCAAACAAAAAAAAACAAAACAAACAAACAAACCAACAAAAACACCAAAAACTAAAAATAAACAAACGAACAAACGAAAAACTGTTAAGTGCCATGACATCTGACTGATACCTATCATCAGCTGTCTGAAATCCAACCAGTCCCTGAGGACTGGCAGCCCCAGCAAACTTCCCTTTTCAGTTTTTATTGCCAAGTACAATGTCATACGGTATGAAATGCAGTCAGTTGGCGTGAGTTGTCCCAGCTGTGACCACTCCCAGCTTCCTGTGCACTCCCAGGTCCCTGACTGGTAAGGCAGGATGAGGAGCAGAAAAAGCCTTCAGTCTGCATAAGTGCTTTTCTGCAGTAACTAAAACATCCCTGTGATTTCAATGGCCCCATACAAGTCATCGTGAAGATAATTAACTCTAGCACATATAGGACAGTAAGAGGTTCCTTATTTCCTACTTCTTTGCCTTATAATAAAAAAACCCCAGTTGTCTCAAAATGACAGCAAAGAAGTGAACAGAAAAGAACTGAATACAAAAGATAAATGCAGAAATTTATATTCCATCGTCCCCTTTACTCATTACTATCATACGCATCTGTACAGAAAAATCAAGCCCTCTCCTCTCTCTCCTTGCTGCTAATACAGGATTTGGAAAATCTATCTTTATATCCCTACAACTAAATTTCCAACACAAGAATGAAAGGATGTAGCAATAACTAACAGCAAAGTAGTTGACATGGCAACAGCAAATAGCTAGAAGTTCTTGTGCAGTCTCTCAAGATGGAAAAGTTTGATTTTCCTTAGTAAGGAAGGAAGGAAAAAATATCTTTACATATACACTATTGCCTGTTTTAGAATTGGCACTGAAATTATAATGAACAGCAGTGTTAGCACTGCAAATGAGAAATTATTTACTTAGAGGGCTATGTTCATTACTATTGTTTGCTGCCAGTCTTAGCATTCAGGATATTAGATTTGCCTTAACCTCTAAGGATATATTGAAAGGGTATGACAGGCAAAGATATTAGTCTTCTGTGCAGCCTCAAAACAACACTTACTGGACTATTCTGTATTGTGACTTTTCTTTCAGTAATGCATTTATGATTAAACAATTATCTTGCAAATATGAAAAAATGCTGTTTAATTTCTTTCCCATCTGCATGTAAAATCTGGAAGTCTACTCCTTAATAACGTATACCAATTTTATTGTATTATAGCTGACTTTCTTTGCCATAAATGAGAGAGCAATCTAAATGCACTTAGAATGCCCTCAACTTTTATCTTTTGTCATGACCGAAAATGAGTTTTAACATCCTACTTCTCCATTTCTACTTAATGCACCTACAAATTAAAATGCAACAGAAATAATATTTTAATATATCTAATTAAATCATTACCTACTCCAGTCTCTGATGTTCACATTGTGTAGTACCTTGCTTTCAGCTTGATCCAAACCCCACTAAAAGCAGTGGGATACAGTGGATTGTTTACTAAACAGATCTATTGATTCTGGAAAGGTTGAAGTTCATCATTAGTGAAAATACTATCTTAGACACACTTCTGAGATTTAAATAACATTGGGATGTGTAACAAAGCTGCAAGTGACATGCAAATCTTTTTCTCTTTTTCATCGTATTTTAGTTATGTTTTTTAGTTGTTGGATGATAGTACCTTCCTGTTGTTATTTTAGCTTTTTCTTCTCAAGGATAAAATTTTGAGTTGTTCTAACCCTAGTTTCCTCTTTCTTTTAACCTGGAGCTGTTTGGGTTTACTCCCCCAATTTTTTATGAAGTATGCTTGCCATTGTGGCTAATTGCATTACAAAACTGGCTTTAAGAAACCAAATACGCACTCTAGAACAGACTGGAACATCAGAAGAAGTGTGTTATGCAAAAATAGAGCAGAGAACTGTTTAGCACTTTTGCAGTATAGTGAATAAATATTGAAAAGTTCAAACAATTTGAATAAAACATGATTCCTGGAGGAGTAGCAACTCATGAATTTTCCACTGCTATCACTACTCTATTCTTTGTCCATTTCTTTTGCTTCTGACAAGACTGATTTTTGGACAGATATTGGGAGTCCAAATACATCCTGAATAGAATATGAGCTCCTGGCTATAAAATTCAAATTCATTTTGAGTGAGAAATACCAAAAATGAGGAGACATTGTCCTCACCGGACAATGGTCTGCTACATTTCAGCAGAGGGATTTGTCCATTTCCATCTATGAATGAAATTTGTTTTTCCCACTTCTTTGAATGTTTGTAGGAATCGAAACTTCTGAGCATGTAGAACCAGTACCTTCAAAAAAAAAATTATGTTTTTTGGCATAGATAGCAATGGACTTTTTGAAAATCAAACTCATGTTGTCCATATAGTTGCATTTCTAATTTTATCGGAAACTTTTTTATCTGAAATCTAATAGTACCTTACTATTTCTTGTACTGGAGTGTCTATATAAATAATTGTATTTATGTATGTATATATAATTATGTAAATATATGAATTGCATATATAATTTGTCATTTTTACTCACTGTTCAACTACTTGGTGCATAAAACTAAGTGGACTTTGGAAAGGGAACAGCTACTGACTGCAAATTCTTCTTCCACATCAGTATAAACCACATTTGGCTAAACCCAAGAATTTTTATCTGTACATTTCTATCCTTTCCTCTCCTCTTATCCTTTCCCATCTCCTCCCCCTTCATGTTGATAAATTAGTGCTTTATTCCTTCCTGAGAAATTACTTTTATTTATAAAACAAATATTTTGAAATTCAAGACAAAGTAAGTATGTGCAATTCATTTAGATCTGGTATCTAAATAGAAAAGTTATTAAAAATATGTGTTTAGAGATGACAGATAATTTTCAGTATGTTCTAATGTTAGTATTGAACATGGTACAAAACAGGGCAAAAATTATTAGAAGTAAGACTTAAAATAACACTTGTCTGTGGTGGTCCCTTGGTTCTTTTTGGACCTCCAGTGACATGCTGTGATGTGGGAAGATTTTAGTTCATTCTGAAGATACCAGTGACTGATCCATTTTTCAGAAACTTCTTAGAAGAAACTACTGTCTTATAAATTTGGCTACTCTAACTCTTACCTGAAAGATGATATCTAACTTCTTACTAAGCATTAAAGGCTCAGCTTCACTCTGGTTCAGTTATAGCACCTGAAGTCTGGGAGATACTACTGGCATAAAAGAAGACCTTGTGGTAGCATGCTATTTACAAAATTAAGCAGATCCATGCAGGAAGAAAACAGGTTGTATATAAACTTCTCTGTAACACCCTTGTTTAATAAGACAAAGAAACAATTAACTTTCACCTCTAACATGCTGCTTTGCATTTGATGGAAGCAAGTTTCTGTGAACGCCTTAACTGAATCCCTCTGGTGTCTTTGTGCATGTGTGTCTATGCAGCAGCCTTTGGCAGATAAAAAAGTTTTGGTTCAGTATTGTTATGCCTGGGTTTTATGGCATATTTACAGATGATCTACCACACAGCTTCCTGTACTGCGATGAGGCATCATCTGTTAGTCTTCAAGCAATTGTACTTCCTGCTGGTTGCAACTTCCTGCTGGGTTTTTTGACCAGAAAAACTGTGAGGACTCTGAAAAAAAAAGCCCCATATGTGTTGTCTGCCTGTTATATATGCTTTATATCAGATGAAGTTTACTATGATTTATGGGTTTTCTAGGTATACCCGTAATCGTAGAAGAGCTACCAGAGGAGCAAACAGCAGCAACATGCAAAATAGTCTGGCAATATTAGAACAGAGAGAAATAGACCAAAAAGACATGTTTGATCATAATAAATGCAGAGTTGTTCACAGTGGCTGAATAAACAAAGACGAAGATTTGAAATCTACAATTCAGAATAAGGTAGTGCCTCCAAGAAGCAATTGCAAATACAGCATTGAAACAACTCATTGACTCCTGTGTATTGACCTAATATTGACTTTACTTAAGATTAAGCTTTCACAAATTGGCTGGGGAAAGAAATGGAAGCATAAAGGTTTCTGACTGGAATACTCCTGTGTGTGCACTAATTCAGCAAAACACTGAATGCTGTTTACCTTTATGCATAGTTTCTCTGTATCAACGTCTCAGCCCCTGATGGACTAAAAGTTGATTGCTTCTGAGCAGATGAGTTCATTTTGGTCTGCTGTTGTATATTCAGAAGGGAAGTAGTTTGAAAGAGAATCCTGATTTTGAGAGATTATCTACATCAACATCTTTATTTGAATGACATGTTAAGGATTTTCAACAGTTCCTTAAATTACTTGAATGAGACTCACATAGCATACAGTTGCATCCATAAATAATTTAAAACATGATGAATACTTAAATTCAATAAAATTTAGGTTGATTTTTATAATTTTATTTATTTGAGCAGGGCGAACACAAATCCCATTATCAGAGTCTTGTTGCATGAGAAGCATACAAAGAGAGATTGAGAGACATGACAATATTGTTTTCAACAAAATGACGCTTTAAATAAATGCATTCAGAAAACCACTTACAAACCATTAATTCAGCATGAAATTATTGTATGTTTTTTGTGGGTTTGACGCTGCTGCAAACTTCTAGGAACTGCAGCACAGGGAGTCCCTTTCCAGCTGAACAAAAACATGGCAAGCTGGGGAACCCGTTGGACATTGTTCATTCTCTTGGGCTCTTCTGTGAGCATTTTTGCATGTAAATCATTCTCTCTTTTTGTATGCTTTTGTTATTAATATTGTTGCAGTTACTGTTTGTTTTCTTATCTCACTGCTGTTTCCAGTAAATTGCTCTTATCTCAGCCTGTGATCCTTGCTTTTTTGCCTCCAATTCTCCTCTCCAGCAACCTGCAAAGTGGGAGTGCAGAAAAGGGGTGAGGGGAAGTGAGTGAGAACAGTGTGGTTTGGAAAGTCTCTAAGGGAGAACTAAGTTGGGGAGTACCTTTGCTAACTATAACGAACAGTCACTGTTACTTTGAGGGAATTTTGCCATTTAATTTATGCTAACTTTTTTTTTATTATTTTCTGCTGTTCCACAGTCCTGGACACTTCTTTGCTTTACTGAGGATGATGTTTTACATAATTTGAAAACCAAGCAGTATAAGAAATAGTAAATGGACTAAGAAACAATAGTCACTTCTCATAGTGGAAGGGAACTGTAGTGATCAGTGAGTTTGCACTTTATTATTCCATTTGTTTTAGGTAGGCCTTTTTAACTAACGAGGGATTTGCAAGAAGGCAAATGGAGGATAGAGAGTGCTTTGTTCCAAAAGTCAATATGAAAGCAACCCTACAACAGAGAAGTGTTTTAAAAAAGAAAACAAAGTGAAAAGCTAAATCAGCAAGAGGGATTCGAAACAGATCAGAGAAGGAAAAATAAAAGTGTTTGAATGGAAATTACCTCCATTCATAGCCGAGAAACCAGATTTACTTTTAAGCAGGACATATAAAAAGGCATCAGAAGAAAGTAATCTGGGTGAAAGTGCAAAAGAGGTGACTGTGTCAGACCTATTGTTTACAATAGAAATTGTAGTAGGCCATTAGCACATCAGCAAATGAGCATCACTGGAAAAAAGGTAAAACTATAGAGCAAGTTGCACACTATTATAATTATCTACAGACTTTTCCACTTCATAAAGCTGTTGCCGCAATGTACTGTGCAATAATATCTCTACCATAAACTCTTTAACTGGGATTGCAATGGATAGTTTTCTCTCTAAATTTGTGTCATTTATTGCTTACTACTCTGTTCCTCTACTAAGATTTTGGTAACGTTTTGTGCTTTATACTTTTGTTTTCACTGAAATATAATGAATGTAACCCCAATTAACATTGGCAGTTAGTATTTTTAGCATGCTCCCTCTTCCCAAAACACGTTTCTCAAGGCTCATTAATTGCCATTTCTGATTACTTCTGAAAATGTGTTTGGCTATCTGGAGTTTCATATCAGTATTATTATATAATCCAGCATCAGGTTAGCAACTTTGCTGGCATCTGCTTTTCAAAGACTTCCATCTTTATTTGTAAGGTGACAAAGAAGAAAGGTATTTATTCAGCTTCCTCTTGTTATTATTTTAACGCCTAATTAATTAATGAAGTGATGCTTTTGACTTTACAATAAGGATAGCATCAAAACACCTGAAACTTTAGCAGCTGTTCCCACTAATTTAAATTCCACTGCTATCTGTCCAGAGAAATGTGCTTTACTACCCCAGTATAGACTAAACAGATGCAACAGCATAATGTATCCCAGTTAAATACCATTTCTGTCCAGCTATTTTGCCTCCTAACTGAAGATATGATGCATAGGAATTGTTAAATGGTATGTTATCACCAAATGTAAACAAGAGCACAGTTGGTTTATTCCAGCTATAAAGCTGAATTCCTAGTAAAAATATCTCATCTATATTTCATCAATATCACAAACAATTAAAAACTAATCATATCTAAAGTAATGGAATGCAGTTTTATTCAATGGCTTCAGATCATTAATTCACTCAACCCTCAGTTTATGAAATCCTGAAACATTTTTTTTTTATGTACTAAGGTACTTAGCTATTTAGCAGGAAGGTATTCAATAGGAGGAAACTGAAAATATCAGTGTATGTCAGTACCCATCACTTAGAAATAAGGAATTTTTAACACATTCTGATGTTTTGGACTATGCTAAAATTATTGGAATGACTAAACATTGTTTATGTCTGCTTGTAACTATGTAAAGGGAACTCTAAAACAGACAACAGCCAAAATGACAACCAGTTCTTGTACTTGTAAACAGCTTGAATTTGAAAGAAATGTAGCATTTTCTTCTAATGAAAAACAAACAAACAAACAAACAAACCCAGATGAAATAATGAGGTGTATTAGGCAAAATTGTGTTTAACCATTAGTTCATGTAAACTGGCAACAATAGGAGTTCTATTGACGAGTCATGGAATACGTGGTATTTAGAACACAGCATCAGCTCATCAGACATGTATGCAGAAATGTATTGAAATATAAAAATATATTCTTTAAGAAGTCTTTTGACATGCCACTAGGCTAACATAATTCAATGGATTTGCTGATTTTTTAACTTTTGCCTTCAGGTATTGCTCACTTTAAGAAACAAAGTCAGTTACTGGGATGATGCAAGGGTGCTTTACCTTTAAAAAAGTTAAGTCCTTCTGACATTATTGAAAACCTACTTTCTTGATTCCAAAACACTGCTTTGATTCTTCATTGACCTTTCCACAGGTATTGTATTTGTATCCTTGTGAGCTTTGTGTACCTTCAGTATACCAACATGCAATGTTAAATTGGGATGTCAGCTTGTTCATTTCTTTCCTTTTCTGATATATGTCAGTGACCTCTTCACAGACTAACTATTCCACTGTGAAACAGCCATCCAAAATCCTAGAGATGCTTTTAAGACAGAAAGCAATAATCTTTATTATGTAACCAGTGACATTCTCAACAAAACCATGACCACAAATATAAAAGGACTTTGCTTTCCGATTGTTGTTGTGTTTTGTTTTTGGTTTTTTTCCTTTACAAACTACATACTGCCTTTGGGGCTAAAATGAAGCGAGTTGTAAATGACGTATGAAATAAAACATGGAATTCTGCTAGAAAATGAGTTTTGGAGAGGAAAAAAAGCCTGATTGTTAGCATCCTTTAAAAAGAAAAGAAACTTATTTCTAGGATTTATAATGTTGAGAATAAAGTGATGGTACTGGGGAATACAAATGAGAATTGATTAAGTAAATGACAAAGCGACTTAAAGCAACTACTGATGAAAAAATATTGGAACAGATGACTTATTTTAATAGAGTCATCTATAATAGGTATCAAATTATAAAATACTCTTCTAAGCATTATCATTCTTTATTCTTCAGCCCACATTGTAGAAACAATCCTGGTGTGATGTAGATATTATTTAAAGATGTACCTTCTATTCTTCTACAGACAGAGCATTGCTTTCTGCTTTCTCAAAATAGCTTTAATGTGCTGCTTTCAAAGGAATTTAAAAATTATTATTCAAGCTATATTAATAGTATTATTAAAATTATAAGAAACTTGAAAATCATTTTTATTTTTAGAAAAACACAGAGTATATTTGAAAACATGCAAGTGAAATATGTGGGCAACACATAACCTTTTTGGTTCTACACACCTGCAGTCACTGAGTTCTTTTTTTAATGGCTTTCCATGGAAACACACTACTAAGCTGCTCACTGATGGTTTTTTTGGAGAACAAGTATAATATGAAAGGTCAGTATTTTGCGTGTTTGAAACTCAGTCATTTTGAAGTATAAATATTGATAATTTAGCACTGTGAAGATATGTGCTAATATCTAAACTGGAAGATAGACACATTCCCACATGCATAGACACATTCTCACCCCAAGTGCAGGATGCTGATTACAAGTCCAACTTTAAAACCTCTGAAGTCTTCTTCATGGGACATTTCCACACTTCAGTATCAAGCATTCATCTCTGTAAGTTAATAATGTCTTATGTCAGATGTTTAATTTAAAGCCAGACCACGTAAATCCCCACTAGCTTCTTACCTCTTGATTGTTCTGTAGGCATATGCTGGAACAGCTCCTGAGTAGCCAGATGTGCACAGAAAGCTTGAAAAATGGTAGTAGTCAGAAGGAAACTGATGCAGATAGTAATCTCATAGTTACAAATGTTCTGGGTGAACAAGTTAATACATGGAAAAATAGTAGTTTTCCAGTGATCCTTGGAAATCATGAGCGGCTCCTGAGTTCATCATTGCCCTCAATATTGCCCTCAATTGCTTTTGGGACAGTACTGTCCTTCAGCTGCCTCATTCCAGAGGGCCTGTTTTCAGGCTATATGTGTCTGGAATAAAACTGCTACACTGAAGTGTCAGTTTTTGTTCTGGAGACTTCACAGCTGGGCATGCAACACAAGGCAGGGAGCAACGCATGATTTGCAAACTGAAAGATTTAAAGATACCATTTTTCGCTTAGCTTTACAGGAAATATTTCATAGTAGAAACCTACTTATTAGCTCCTGATGAATACCTGAGGACGGAGAAATTCTATTGCCTAAACATGGTCATTAATAACTGAGTGTCCTAGTTCAGCAGGTGGGACCAGTTATCACTGTGTGGGGGTGATCAAAGCCATGTATTCTACCCCCCTCTAT
>JAWWEE010000074.1:76367244-76447585 GCA_035221455.1 Xenops minutus | reverse complement strand
ATTGCAAAGCTCCCTCAGCAGGGGAGGTGCCTGGGCATCTCCTGAATGTGTATTAATCAATTGGACTCTGTTTTTTCAGGATACTCACCACCAAGAAGACAAAAAGAAGAGAACTCAAGGGAGATTGCTGGATTTCTAAGGGTGGTGATACATTTTCTATTTAATCTTTCTGTCATTCTCTTTCCCCCCACCCCCCACTCTTTTTCCTATTTCTTTCATTATCTCTTTCTGCCTCACATTTACTTTTAAATAAAATCCATAATATTGACTATGGCATATGATCTTGTTTGCACCTTAATTTGGGCAGAGGCATTTCTAATAATTTTAATAACGGATCATAACAGACATGTGTGTAGGAGAGAGGTGACTGATTCTGACATTACATTCACTGTCGATACATATTGTATAGAGCAGCTGATTTTACCAAAAAAATCATGCCTATAAAAAATGACATATGTAAAAAAACAAATTAGGAGTAAGTGCCTCAGCTACACAATCATATCCTAGTTATAAAAATGGCATTGTTTAGCAATGGATTTTAACAAGATTTATTTGTTTTCTGTTCTGCACTAAAAATTTAGGGCAACTTTCTGTAAAGAGCAGTGGGAAACAAATTCATTCTACTGGTCTTCTGTGAAAAATGTGGAAATACTGTGTTCAAGCATGATATTATTCTGTTATTTGGGGCAGTGATAGATCCATAAAAGAAAAATCATCAAAATGCTTGTGAGTCTATTTTCTTTTAAAACACTTAAATATTTTTTTCCAATAACAATAAAGATACATTTTCAGCTACACAGATACCTTAATGCAACAACAGTCCTGTAGTTTGATTTTTGGTAGCACAAAGACAGAATGATCAGGTGCATTTCCAAAGTCATTGACTTGAATGATTCAGTATTTCAGTAAACAAAAAAGCTGTTATATGGTGTTTGTCCAAGGTGAAATGGATTTTGAATGCATAGGAATCAAACCATAAGTTAGAATGAAAGCTCCATGACTAGAAAGAATATTTTGATAGAGGGTATGCTCTTACCTCATCACATGAAGTGGAAAGTGGGAGGAGGGAGTTGACTCAGAAATCGCCTCCTCACCATCAAATCCGTGGCTTTGTGAAGCTGTTCTTCTGGCTGCCAAAGGCTCACCACTTGCACACAGTACTGTTCATATTTCTTCTCTTTCTCAAGCAATCATAACCAAAACAAGATGCAAAACCTGTGCCAGTGCTAGTGTAGATCCCTCTGCCTGTGGGAGGGCCTTCCCCACTGGACTGCTGAGACCTGTGGGGTGTTGAAGAAGAAACTCAGATATGGGGAAGGGTGGAAATGCATTCCTGAGATCTGAATAGGGATTTGGATTGTCTGGGTATTTTGTGGAGACTGTTTCTGATCCAAGACTGCAGATCACCTTACCACATTCAAAGGTGTGGGGCAGGTAAGGCTGAGAGAGATGTTTGTGTTCATCTGCAGCAGACCAGCTACTTGAGCAGTGGGTTTACGTGCCTGAGCCACTCTTAACATTTTCAATTTCAAATGTCATTGCTCAATGCCATTTCACCAGCAAATAGATGCTCAAATGTACCCTGGGCAATCAATCCACATGTAAGAGAATGAGAGGCTTCTGTTGGGCTTTTCTCATCTTGATGAAGGATGAAAACATGTTGGTATATAATAAGGACTGTTTGCAGGAATGATTAACTTTCATTTTCTACACTATGGAGTCTACTGCAAGGCTGTTTCAGGCAGAGGAGGAAATGGAGGTGACACTCATGCCACAGTGCCAGCAGGGCTCAGTTTCAGCAGCCACCCTTTTGCCTGCATCTCAACTTCCCCATTCCAGGAAATGATTGGGTGTTTTGCCTGAGTGAAATAAGCTGTAAGCATTGGGGAGTGCTGTGGTGTCAGAGCAGAAGAGCAGAGATTCCCTCCAAAGAAGAATTCAGATAGACCTTACTATTTCAAAAATGTAAGTCCTAGTTGAAGGAAACACCTCCTCAAAAGCAAAGTTGTAAATCCCATATGCTGTCCTCCTGTTCCATGCTGCTTGTAAATAGGTGATAATTCTCCTAAAAGATTAAGATTGAAATAAATTAATTTATTAACCTTTTTTAAGCATTCAACATATATCATTATAGAAATACTGAAATGTGACGTGCAATTCATACTAACAGATAATTAGGAGACATAGATGACACTTTTAATCCTCTCTACAGGTCACTTGCATTTAAAATTAAACCTTGAATTAGACAATTATACTTCATTGTATGTTTTTTGGCCAAAAGCAATGGTCTTTATGGCAATGACAGGTAAGCTGCTCTTTATTTTAAAGAAACTTGCTTTGTTCTAACATGGGAAGTTGGAAGTTGTATCTTAACAAATTCTGTTTGACAGAAAATTGTTCCCCCTTGCCATATCTAAACTCATATCCTAATATTTTTCTTTACACCTCTATATTAAAAAGCAACAGAGAAAACTCGTTACTCATAACTCACTGAATGACTATCAGGTAACAACTTTCAGCTGTTTTCAGTGCCTGATGAGAATAGACCACTAGTTTTTGTTGTTGATTTTTTTTAGGAATTGTCCAATGAAACAATTTGCATTTTAAATTTAGGGATTATTGTGCTCATGATGCTGTGTAGTTTGACTTCTATAAGATCAGAATATTAATTTTTGCAATAAGTGTCAGACATCTTCTGTCATAAGTATCTTCTGACTATCACAAATTTACAAGGTCAATTTCTTTCATTTAATGGATCTGATTTAATTTCCATGTGAAATGTTTTGGCATAGCTGTAACTCATTATTGTAGATGAGAATAGGAATAAAAATCACTACATTGCTCAGTACTTTTTAATAGCATCTTTCACACTGTGACAGGCCTAACAGTCTTTAATTCCCTAGACCTTCTGACCTATTCTGAACAACCTTACTCCCTTTTTACTCCTTTATTCCTGTATTTGCTACATGATATTTTAAACACTTACTATGGATTTATGTATCCATACTTAAATTTCTCCAAAAAAAATTTAGGTTATGCATCACAAAGAGGGGAGATTTAGATTAGATATTATGAGAAAATTATTTGCTATGAGGCTGCTGAGGCACTGGAATAGTTTGCCCAGGGAGGTTGTGGATGTCAGTGCTCAAGGCCAGGCTGAATGGAGGCTCTGAGCAACCCGGTCTAGTGGAAAGTGTCTCTGCCCATGGCAGGAGGATGCAATTAGATGACCTTTAAGGTCCCTCCCAATCCAACACATTCTATGACTCTGTTATCAAGAGTTCTTTTCAAAGAAGACATACCTCAGAAGTGAATCTGTGTTTTGCAGTTTTCATGCTCTCTTGAAAACTGATAGAAGTTGTGATGGCAAAAAGTGCTTTCCATTGTACCCGCTTGCTTGATACATAACCTATTTCATTTTGTATGCAAACCAATGTCTAGTTTTTCAATTGTTGCTAACATTTCTAAAAGAACTGTTGCATTTTTGACAGTTATTTTAGTAGCAAGAAATGTTTAGATAATATTCTCTATTTGTGATTGAAAATTCATATTGCAAAATAGAAAGCATTCCAGAACATAACTGGGAAGACGGTCTCATTTCTCTCCTGTGTCTTCATTTTTTAATTATGAAATCTGGCAATTGGTTAAAATTTTGTCTAATAGGCTGTTATCTTACCTTCAGAGCTTAAAAAGAGGGAAATAAATGTAAACATGTAAATATGTTTACATTTTAATCAGCCGTTTTCTATGATTTGTCACAAGGAATTGATGATACATGCATATATCTAACTCTTAGAACATGTTTTTGACAGCTCAATGTCAATGATCATTTTGTGAATTTCATATTTTCAAAATAGGGATAGAGACGAGAAGAAGAGACAGCCTTCAAAAATCCCTCTCTAGATTAACACTGAGTATAAGTTTTGGGTAATTAATGAAAATAAATCTATACTTCCCAAGTAAAAGGAAGTTTCATAGCTATAATCTGTTGCTTCCTGGGAAAAAAAAAAAAAAAAAAAAAAACACCTTAAATTAAACTTTAAATTTAGCTATTTCAGAATTAAAATAGCTATTAGGCTCTTGAATTCTTTTCCTGACATAACCCAGAAGTATCACCATAAAGTGATATGAGATGGAAGAGGAGAAAGAGATGAAGTAGAGAGAAATAAATATTAACATTAGAAATATTTTTTTTAATTTTTTTACTGTTACCTGAAGTATCTGGCAGCAAGCAAAATGAACGTTTTTAATCAGAATTATGACAAAATTCCATTCATTTTCTGTACTTGCTGTCAAATTGTGAGAACATTTCTGTGAGATAAGGGACTTCTGTATGATTGTCTCACATAATCTGTTTACTTAATGTTTTTGAATGAAGAAAAATAGTATCAAAGTTATTAAAGTTTTATAATATTTTCTTCTTGCGATAATGACCATATAATTACAACAGTCAGTTATGTAATTATATTTGTACTTGAGCTTCGATTTCATATGAATGTATCCAGTGATTCAATTTCTTCTGCATGATTATGTGGTGTCATAAAAATTTAAATAATTATGCTACAAAGCAAAATGTGAATAATGTAAGTTATTAGAAGGAGAACTTGTTCAGTCCAAAGTTTCTCAATCATCATATGTTTAGTTTATTACTACACTTTTCCATTTTATTACTCTCAAGAAATTAGAACAAACTATACAGGCTCTTAAACCTGTGATTTATTTTATTATGTAAACTGCACTATATTTCCATATTCTGTAGACTTTCATTATTAAGCATCTGATTCTTGGATTTGATAAGAATAATTTCTTGGGAATATCTTCCTCAGCCCTCCTGTTGATCATGCAATCATGTTGATCATGTTCATCACCATATTGTAAGAAGGCCATGGAGTAAAGAGAGCCAAGAAAGTCACACTTTCATGAGAAAAGTGTAAGAAGCTGTGAGGTATTTATTCGTACATAAATCACAGAAATTATTCCTTAAAAAGTAGATATATTCTGTAGACAGCATTGGCAAAAAATACGTTTGTTTCTACATTAAATGAAATTAATTTCATTTGAACACAAGGTTCAGAGACTGCTTCCTGAAGAACATTTTGTCAGAGGCTCCATGAGCAAAGTGAATACAGAGGTGAGTGGACCAGGTATGCCAGTAGGAGGAAAAGCTTTTTCTTATTCCTTCTCTTGTGGTCCAACATGGACATAAGAAAAATACATTACAATTAAACAAAAACTTCAGAAAACAAGAATGAACAGAAACAGAATTTGAGGATTCTACAGAAATATCAGAAAAGGGAATGAAAAATTCCTTTGTCCTTGAAATACTTTGTCTAGAAACTGAAATAAGTGAAGTCTGCTCAGAATGTTCCACTGTTCTACCAAACCTCTCTAGATTCTTTAGGAGATATTTTGGAACTATAATGGAAATACTATTGAAAAAAAAGTTGAAGCATAGTGCTTCTCTTTTATATTTTCTCTCAGCTATGATTTTGGGAAAGTATTTAACTGACTGCCTTAATTTAGCTAGCTGCAAAGACTGATCACATTCAAGTATATATTTTAGTCATCGAGCTGAACAGACTTTCCTCAAATGTTCTTCTGGTTGAGTGTAACTATTATTTAGAGGTAATTTTTATTCCATGTTATGATAGACATTTTAACAATGCTAGTTAATATCAAGAAAGAAATGGAATTCCTCCCATTAAAAGAATGCTGTTAAGTGGCAAAATTTTGGTCCTTATATTAGAAAATGCTGTATTTGCTGTTATGTTACTTATTTAAGGTTTTGTAATTATTATTTTAATATTTAGAATGTATAATTTCATGCTATTTTATCATACGGTAATTTTTGAGTGTTTGACATTCCAATTTTGATTAATGTTCTTTTAAGATACTTACTGGTGTGTTTTTTTCCTATGGTTTAGGGAAAGCTGCCTAACAACAACAAATTCCACGGTTTGGCATCAAAATATCTAACATAAAAGCCATGTGATTTTCTAGGAATATCCATCCTTGGTAATGTGCAAACTAAGTTGTTCCCTGACTTTTGGACCAATGCTGAAGACACATAAAAAATCTGATTATGGAAAAGCTGTTCAGTTCATGTAGTTTAATTCAACTTAGAAGTGGTTTATTGATTTCTTAATGATACATAATTAACCCACAGACAATAGATCAGGATCAAGATCAACATAGCAACAGAGAAACCATCACCCTAGGATCTTGGAAAGTGTTAATAAATACCTAAAAATTGCTAATCATGCTTCCATAATTATTCTTAAAAAGTCCTCATCTCATGCACATGCAGAATGATGGCAAACCTCCCACTCCCTCACAGGCAGAGTTTAATTCCCCACTTCTGGGATTGTGGTTGTGTTACTCAAAGAGACATGGATGGTCTCATTCGTGTCAACCCGAGCAACCTAATCACCACATCTACATGTTTAATGAACATCTCTATGTGTGTGCATATGAACTGATAATGGTTTGACTCTTGGGAATGATCCTGTTCAGGGCAAGAAGCTGGATTTGATGATCACTGTAGGTCCCTTCCAGCTTGGCATATTCTGTAATTCTGTTATTCTGCATGAATTTTGTAACTGTGAATCTAAAATTGTCACTGTAATAATTATAGCAAATCTTATTGAATTACATTATAAATGGTAAATTGGCCAATGACTAAAGGCTAAACCCTTTTTCACTCTTATCTTTTTGTGTTCGTATCCTTTGCACCTCTATTCTCTGTGTAAGTAGTTCCAAACTGATTCTAATCCAATTTTCCTATGTATGTTTCATCCAAGTAGTAAGTAATAGAGTGAAACTTGGCACTGAACTCTGTTAAAGTCATACTTCCTCAAATTCTTATTAAAACCCGCTTTCTTGTCAATATCTGGGATGGTGATTCTTCAAGCAGCCTAACCACTCAATCATGACAGACCCATGCTCATCACCGCAGCACCTCTCAACCTTCTCCCACCATCTCTGGGACCCTGTCCTGAGCACAACCTGCTCTAAGCATGCAAACTTTGAACTGGGTGATTTTGCTGTGCCAGTTGCTAGAATATAAGAAAACACTGCCTTGTGGCACATTGCTTTCCTTCTATTTTAATTCTTTTTATTACCGTTTTTTGTTGTTGTTGTTCTAATTCTAACTCTTTCAAACCCTTTCAAAGGACATATGATGTGGGGGAAAAAGCCATCTTCTGCAATGTTTCTAAAAAATGTTTTCTGTTACAATCAAATAAAATTAGATTGCTCTTTCCATTAATTTTCTTTCCATTTTTTGAAGTCCCTAGTTGTGAGCATAGCAATAGATGTTTGGGGTTTCTTTCTCTGTGCTTGAATGTAGCAATCATTTTAGGAAGTACCTTCTGGCACCTTAGTGACTGTCACAGACTGAGAAACACTAACTCACCTGAAGTATCTGGTTTCTGGGTAATTGAAAATGGTGATCTGAGGTTTAGAACTTGTTGGTTTTTCTCACAGAGCAGAGACTGGAGGGAAACGTTTCCTGCTCTTGCCTTGTAGAGCAGTAGAGAACATTGGACCATTTTGGACTTTTTAGCACAGAGAACTAAGAAATCTTTCAAGGAGTCAGTATGGACAGAGAAGTCTGATATTTAAATTGTTAAGGTACAAGAAGACATGCAGGATGGTGATATGGTCATCTGCTTAGCATTGCAGATTTGCTTAATGATGACTGGCTTTTAACAAAAGATGCAAAGGCCAGCTTGTGGGAGGATTTCAAGTTTCTCTATGAACTGCATCTGTACAGAAAAAAAAGATGGCATTTTCACAATAGGAGAATAGTTTTTTCTACATTTAGTCTTAAAGTGCAAACCATTTGGGCTACACTTGAAAGCATATCACAGCCTGGTTTGCAGGCTGTGTTGTCCACCACCAATAGTCACATATAGAGTGCCTTTGCTCTGTTCATGTCTGTATTGGCAAACCAAGCTGCTTACCAGCTTCAGCTGTATGAGCTGAGGAAGAAACAATGGTAGTGAACAATTTAAGACTCTCTATCAATAATTGGAAGTGTTACCATCAGTTAAAGGTCAACATTTTAGCCTTATGAAATCACCTGAAAAATTACCAAAATAAAATGACCAAGCACTCAGTCATTTCAAAGAGTTGCTGAAAACAACACACTAAGAAGGATCTCCCTTCTTCAGAAAGCACAGTCTCATGCTTTATCAAAAAAATGCATCATAGAATTTCTGTGAGTAATTTTAAGTTACTCTGAAAATGCTCATCCATCTTTGCAGTGATAGTGTAAATGTAACAATTTTTATTTTAATCAAGCTATTAAAATGTGACCTTGCAACAATGTTTATTTTTGTCATGAATTTTTAAAACCCTGATTTTCACTTTGGAATTGTGTTGCTAAACAAAAGTGATTTACCGCTTGCTCGTTCACTCACATTTTACAAGTTGTTTACTTATATTCACCTTATATAAGGAAGTACAAAACAAATGTTCAAACGTTGATGGTTGCAACATCAACATGTTGGGAATGTCTGGGAAATAAATTATATTTTAAACTTGTGTAGAATATTTTTATACAGACACACTCTTGACCAGACTTTATTTTTCAGATCTGCATATTTAATTCCATTTGGCATCATAGTCTTGCAATCTACTACAGACGATGTATAGGATTTATATATTGGGACAATACTGCAGTAAAAAGAAAATTTAAAAGGAAATACCATAAGAAGGGGAAATGTTTGCAATTGTGCACTGCTTGTTAGAAACATCTATCACCATTAATTTAATCAATGGGACTAGTTGAAGCTTGTGAATGTAAACAGTACGCTTATTTCTCTTGTATCGTTAGTATTTGAATATTTAATGTTCTCAAATGTGTGAAATGGGATGATGAAAAGGACATGAAGCACAGTGTGAAAACTCAGTTATACCCTGATTGCATTCACAAGAAATTAAATAGAACACTGTTGCAGTGCTTTTTCTTTGGGTTTAAAATTGCAAAATCAATTAAGTTTATTTGCTAAAATGCTCAAATATACTTAACTATTGCAATAGTAATTAAAGTATAGATCAACCAATTAGCTCTCATATATAAACACAGAGTTTGAATCTTAATGCAAATCACAGGTAAAAGTACAGTTACAGTTACTATGACTTTTTATATCTCTTAAGATTATGCTTTACTGGCACAATCTGTCTGTAGAAACAAGATAGACAAGTTTGACTTATTTTCCAAGATTCTTTAAGATATCATGTAAAAGCTTGTTGACTGTTTTGTTTTGTTTTTTTTTAAATCCTACTCAATGTCTCCTACCTCAAAAAAAAAAAAAAAAAATCCAAACAAAAATCCAAACCAAGCAAAAATCCAAATACTTTAATTTGCACAGTAGCCACATGAAACTAAAGTGTTCAGGAATGAGAGTTCAATTCTGAATGGAATAATACTTCAAAACACACCTGACAAACCCTTACTGCTTTCTTCTAGTAGGAGCACAATATGACAACAGTACAATGCTATTTCCATTCCAAAAGTACACAATACCAAGAGACGCCAAGATAACTAGCTACTATACTGTATGCTATTGTGTAAGTTCCCTTCTACCTTCTAGAATTAATGTCCATTGGTCACAAGGGCATTTGTTACTATGTGACCAGTGACTTTATGTGGGTCTTCTGTCCCTCTTCTTCCCTGTACCCACTAACCTTTTATACTGAATAAAGAGTAGCACAAAAGTGGCAAATTAAACAGATAGGCAGATATATATATTCTGCATAGAAATTGAAATTATATTCATTCTGTCTTTTTCACTTCAAATGAGCTTAGTTTTCAGTTGTCTTCTGAAGTCAGACAAGTAAAAGGGTAGGGGACTTTTCTTCTATGTACCGAAATGATGAATGATGAATTTAAAAGTTATGAGAACCATATCTGCAATAAAAGTAAATGTTTAGTTACATACCATGTGTGTTTTCCTTCTGCATCAGACATATAAATGAAAACAGATATCAGCAAAAAGGCAAGTAAATTAGATGTCCATCAGATTTGGGGGTTTGGTTTTGGGTAGGGGTTTGGTTTTCATTTTTGTACATATTCACAGAATTTATCTTAATTATATAACTTGTTTCATGTTTTAAAGGTTATATGGGAGGAAAAGAAAAATCATCCAGCCTATAGGCAGATGCAAAAAACTCCAGCAATTGAAATGATTCTTTCATCAAAAAAGAAAAAGGGTTTATTTTTAAAAATGCCAAGGCTGAGAGTCAGTTATGCATGAAAATACAGGCAGAAAAAAAATCAGAGGAAAAAATCCAAGTTTTACTAGACCCTCCTAAATGTAGTTGTAACTGGAGAATTTGGAGCTGCAGCAGATAAAAGCATTTTTTGGCTCACCGGCATCTTGCTACTATGGTGATTGCTACACACCACCGTATTACATCTACTGAGTACACACTCCTAAAAGAAAACCCTTACAATCTGAGCAGAGCAGAGAATTGGTTTTTAGGTGCTGACCTCAGTGCTGAGTTTAAATCAGACAACATTGACATGCACGTAGAAGTGCTTAGAGTTTTACTGTTAAGTAGCTGATTGCTCATCAAAGTGTTGAAAAACACAAGACAGCTATGGCAAAATAATATGTTGCTTACTGATTTTAACTTACACATTTTCTTAGCTTTGGTATTGGTTGTGAACAATAAAAAGTACAATGAGCAACTGTGACAAGGACTATAGTAACAGAAAGGCAGATTACAGTTAAGAGGGAAATATGTGTACATCACATCTTAGGAGTGTAATAGAATTTTATGTAGTAGATGTAGAAATGTCTAGCCACACTATAAGAAACCTGCTTTATTGCTACATTTAAAATTTAGAGGAAGAGAAATTCTGGAGATGCTATTTCATTTATACAATGTAATAAATAAATTTCCAGCAAGGCATAAATGACTGAAATTAAACCGAAGTTTTAAAAGAAAGCTGATTGTGGAGTAATATACTTTGCACCTGGAAGAAAATATTAAGAGAAAAAAAATACCATTAAAAAGAGAAAGGAAAAAAAAATCACAGGTATGGTCTCAGAACTTTAATTGTTGTAAAGGCAGATTTAACAGATTCTAATGGATTCTGTGGATATCTATCCAATAAAGACTTGATGTACAAAGTTAAGTGCCAGGTTGTCGTAGAAAAAACAAAAATGCTTGTCTGTTCCTATGTCTTGTTTCTACAGGCAGTTGAAGTTGATAATGAGCCTTATTTGTAGTACAACAAACAAACAGTAGAACCAGCTCCTTCTAAACACAGCAAGATAAAAATTGCTAGCCTTTCTGAGTTATGTGCTTTTGGAAACATATTCCTTAGAAATTCAAGAGTCTTAGCATGCCTCTTTGCTTGAAAGGTAGCAGCAAGAGTAAATCCAGGGAGATGTGCATGGGGCAGTTGTTGCAGACAGTATTCAATAGCCCGTTTTTTGAGGGCAAATATGCCAGTTTGTTGAGGTTTTTTTCTTCTAATTTGCAGTGTCTGTGGTTCTTTCCTAGGTGATTTTAATATATAATTTTATTGAGTCAGAAATAGACCACTGAGAACAAACACATGGCCCGAACAATATCTCTTATGTTCTCTAGGAGTTCTGAAACCATGACATATGTAACAGAGGAACAAAGGGAAGCATAAGCATTATCTGTGACCTTTATTTTTTAAGCAGAAAGATACTGGATTTTTGTGTTAGTCTAACATATGAATTATTCTTCTCTGCCTGTGGTAAAGTTTCAATATATACAGCATTTATGTAAAAAATGGCCTACACAGTAGCTTTAATTTTAATTGTTTCCAAGAGATACATCATTTTCCATTACATGACATATCTTCTTCTCCTTTTCCTGGTCATTACAGAATATGTCTCAACAAGCTCAAGAAGTTGGTTCCTGGGAATCTCATGAGGTTTACCAAGAGCAAGGTGTTGCACCTGGGTCAGAGCAAGACACCTCCATTCTGCAGAAGAAAAAAAGTTATCTGGAAGATAATTCCACAATGCCTAGAAAAAAATACATATATTTTTCACAGTAATTGGTATATCTCTATAAACATTACAAATCTCCTGCAGTATAATTTAGTATGTGCAGTTAAACACAGAAAAAGGAACAGGTAGGTCTAGTAACCAGTGTCATCACAAGTAAACAGCCCTCAACATGTCTGAATAACGTTCTGTGATTCTCTGTTTGGATGTAGTTTTCAGACCATATTATAAATTAATTTTTTTCACTTAATATGATAAAATCTATCCCTAAATCTGTCAACTTTTAATAACAATAATATCCCTTTAAAATAATTCCCAGTAGAGATAATTCAGACCTGTATTTTTTGTGGACTCCAAGTCAATATATCCTGATATCACGACTAGTAATTATCTTCAGTGAACAAAAATGTTTTCCACTGAGAATAAAGTATCTTTCCACTTTAACTAACATCAGTATTTTTCCAAAATGATCAGAAAAGAATGGGAGCCATGACATTCCATATGCCTGCAAATATCAGAGAATCAGAAGTGGTAATAAAAGTGTGCAATTTATAATTAAATCTGTGACATTTTACAGAAGATTTGCCATAGATTTATAGAAAATCAGGTCTAAACATTCTTAAATTTGACTAAAGAAAACCAGTAATTTCAGTTTGTACTAGGAAGCTTTGTTTTTACACAATCATGTAATTCTAGCTGATAAATTTCAGCATCAAGAATGTTGCCTCTGAATTTATATTAACAGTTTTCAAAATAAACTTAGGTAAGCATAATTGCTTTTGCTAGGGAACAAGGATATGAATCTGTTAGTGTTATTTTGCCTGGTTCTTGCAATAATTCTTGTCACCACTCTGGGTATTCCACACTCAGACATTATTGATCCTTAAATTGTCACATACCATACCTCTGGGTGCTTCTTCAAGGTTTCATGATTTTTTAGGATTTGCTGATCTCCCTTTTTTTCTTTTTTCCTAGGGACAGATATTTTTTATTGCTATGGTGAAACAAGCAAGTAATTTAAGACAGATACAAACAATAAAGCATTGTTTATTTTACAGCAATACAATGGTAAGTTAAATAAAGTCACCCATGTAGGAAAAGGAGTATTCTTTTTCACATTAAAATGTCAGCTGGAAAGTCCAAACCCATTGTGATATCTCAAAAAACCCAAATTATTCTGTGCTTTTTTAACAATGAATTGCCAAGAGCTTAATTAGATTTTCCAAAATATTACACTTCTTCTCAAGTGTGAAAATTGTAGTTGCATTTATCTTCTTAATGCTGCAGATACACTGCTTTTCTCTTTGCTAAGGGATTGAAGAAGCTTTTCTGGAAACAACAACCTTAAAGGCATAGTTTATAGTGCTGACCATTTTTAATTTGGCTTATCTTTTTTTTTCCAGAATTTATTTAGCTAACATTACAATTCAAGCGTGATTCAAAAGCTTTCTTCTTTATCATGAGATACAATTATAAAAACAATATTCTCAGAATTTAACATTAGAATGAAAACTTGCTATCAAATGGCTTATTAAAAAATATGCAAGTTAAAACTGAGATCCCTCAAAGTCTTTTTTCCTATCCTTTTAAAAGAAACCTGTTATCGATTTGGAAACTAATGAGCAAATAATGCAGGAATAACCTGAAATAGTATATGAAACCACAGTCTAACATCTCATAACGTAATCTGCGTCTCATAACAAAATTTTGTCCTGTCAGGCATAAAAATGTTTGCTTGAGGGTTTCCAAGAGGATCTACATTTTTGCTGTGAGAATAACCTGATACATAAACTGTTAAGAAAACAGTTAATCATATTCTTAACATTTTCAAGAAGCAACAACTTTCATAAGTCTGCATATGCCATACAGACACAATTGTCTTGATCAATAAAATAATTGCATCCCATTTCAAATGAACAAAAAATTTAACTGGCTGTAGCAGTATCAAGTCATAGTAATGTTGAAGCAAATAATAGACTTGCATTGTATTTGAAATTCAGACATACACACAGGACTCAATTCACGCAATCTAAATAAAATATGAAATATTCAAACAGAAGATACCTATTTGTAAAAAATATACCTGTCACAAATTGAAAGATTATAAAAGAATAAACATGGTAAAGAGAATGGATTGCTGTAGGGAATCATGCAGTAGACAGTAGTACAGAAGAATGAGAAACTAGAAGGACATTGCAGTACATCGGTATAATTGGTATCAGAAGCTCAGATTCTTATCTTTTTTTCTTGAAAGAATACAAAATTTAAGAGATTGAAGGAGCTCAAGAAGGTTAAATTTGAATATACTAATATCACTTGTCTGAGTTTGTATGGGTCAGAATCAGAAGTTAAGCATATGGGCACACTTTTAAGACTATGCTATCATATTTCATATTAGGAAAATTAAACATTCTTCTGTTTGGAGACACAAAGCAAACAAAGATTAAAACATGTGAATTCCATACTGAAAGAGACAGCCATGGCTCACAAAAAGGCACAGAAAATGGAAACACTGGGATTTGAAAGGCCTCAGCTTCACAGAGCAGACTGATATCCAACCTGATGAGCCTGGGCTTACAGAGCTTTTAAGATGTCACTTGCAGAGTGTAGCCAGCACTGCAGTCAGAGAGGTAAAGCTCTCTCTCCACCCAGAGTGGGAACTCAGAGTCCTTCCTCATAAAAGTACAAAGCAAATGTCTTAGAAGAAAGTGTCTTGTTTTTCTTCAGTTTTCTCCTGAGTGTATTAATTGGAGTTTTTGTAAGTGTGGACAAATATTTTTGGGTGGTTCTGTCTCTTGAGATTCACTGGTCTCCAAGAAAATAGGAAGAACATGGTAAGCTTGTGAAATATGTTTAATTCTGTTACTAAAGAGCATCTAAAACAAGAGCATGAGTGTCTATAATATCATCAAAATGCTTATACATACTCACTATTGGAAAATCTTATAATATTAAGTGACGTCATTTGCAAGTTGAGTGAGAGTAAAGTTATCTGAAAGGAAACATCATTGTTCTTTAACCAATGGGCAAAAAAAAGCTGTATTATAAAACTCAAACTTTAAAATTTGATATGTTATTATATTTATTTTGGATTTTTTTTAATTTAATTTTTGTTTGCTTAATGAGGATTACAGTTGTTCAGATTAAAATACTCCTCATTTTCTAAAGACTGGAGGACTTCTTAAACTGCTATATTTCCACCTGTTTTCATGAAAGTTGAAGCAATAACTGCAATAATGCTAAAACTGATGCCTGAAGTTCAAAATTGCCACCAGAAGCAAGAGATTGAGGTTAAGAGGGATAACAAAATATAACCTAGGCATCAATTCTGTCTTAATTTAAAATACTAAAATATCCTCCTGTTTTTGAGGAGTACATTAACAGCAAAATTAATTTGTGAACATCTGTTCACTATCAGGACAGGAGATGAGTTTTGGTCAGAATATATTTCATTTTGATCTTTATTGTGTGTTATTTAGTACAAGCTGACTCTTTAGGTAATTAGTTGTGCTACAGCATTGGTTTTAAGGTAGATGTTTTAGATGTTTTTTGTGGGGTTTTTATATATATATATATATATATATATACTGAGTAATGTGAATAAATGAAAACTATGATCTTACTCAAAATTAAAAGAATTATAAATGTAGTGGTGTGCTTTCCAAGGCATGTAGCACTTAAAATACCGAGGACTGGTTTAAATTAAGTTCTTCATCAAAGTGCATATGGGACCTAAAAATATAGTCAGTCTGAAAAAAAACCTGACTAGATCAATCCCTAGCCCTGGACTGGTGTTCTGCAGAATTTATTTCTTCTGAAAAAAAATGTAATTTGTCTGATGGTCATAGATTCATAAAGACTTAAATGTTAGAGAACTCTGATATAATACCACTAAATAGCAATTAGCTTTGTAAAACACTGAAAGGTAAAAGCAGTAGTGACATATTTTCTTGGACCTACCAGTGTGAATTAATGAGTTTCTGCTATGGCTTCTATTAGACCACCAGAAAAAGCCAGATATTTTAATAGTCCATGGAAACAAAATGGAATGATTCAAAGTTTCCACAAAAAAAATAGTATTCATTGTCACTAAGCAGTGTGAACAGACTCTTTTGAACTGAAATCAGTACTGATATGAATGAAATTTAATTCACCCAGGTAAACTAATTTTGTTACTTTCTGAACAGAGGGTGCCAGCATGAAATTAACCACATAATTAACAAATATAACACTTTACAGAGTCATACAGATTTCTAAGAGGATCTACTATTGAATTTGTCCAATTGTTTGTACCTTCTTTACCCAATCAGAAAACTAACATGATTACACCAAAAGCACAGCCTCATTAGTCCCCTCAGGGAATTAATTAACCCATTTTAACTAGGAAACTGTAATAATCCTCATAAGTTATGAGCTGCTGTGTTTAATATTGCCATGTAGGTTCAACAAATGTAATGAATGATTAAGTCTTGAAAAATGCAGTAAAACATTTATCTTCTGTCTGAATGAAAGGAGAGACTACAGAAAGTAAAGTGTTTCCTCTCAAAGGCTTAGATGTATGAAGGTATATCATTTCCTTTCCACATATTATGAAGAGTTTAACAGAATTTTATTACTTAACTCCAGCATTTGTCACCTTCATAAATCAGTAATCTAAATTCATGAAAAGATAATTGATTTAGCCATGATTTAAAAGCTCTGGAGTACAACTGAAAAGCTAATAATTTTGCAACATCAATTTTATGTTCTTCCTAAAATGTTTGACCTCACTGAGGGCAGAGCTTAGGCAGGTAACAAAGTGTGAACAAACAATCCCTGCATAATTGCACTTTGGCCAGTGTAGCATACTATAGAATCCCTCTTCTGGGCAAAATAAATTATGACAGGGCACTCAGATAATCAGAAAAAGTCAGGGTAGTCTTAGCAGCAGATAAGATGAATAGTAGATTTAGTTGCTTGCAATGGTGGAAAAGTCCAAATTGTGAAAATTCAAACTAGAAGCAATAAAGTCACATCAGCGTACGAGTGGCCTCCTGTCAATGAGGTACTGTGCCACAGTCCACTGCTTGGCAGGAGTTCAGGTGTCCCCACAATGTGCTTCTCCTTGTTACAGTAGAGGCACAACCAAAAGCAGCACAACTTGCTCTGACTGACAGCACAAATGCTGAATAAAAGTGCAGATCAGAAATAAAACAGAAAAAGAACTGAGATAGAAGATGCTGGCTTTTGAACAAATGTTCGTGAAGGGGAAAATGCACATAGAGAAGAAATGGAAAGGTTTCCAAGGGGAGCAGCAAGCTGCACAGATATACTCCCAGTTCAAAAATCAAACTTTAGCCAAGAGCTCATTACAGCCAAGATGCCAACTGGGAGCTGTCACCTCTATGACAACTGATGATGAGAGTAGTGTTATTAAGCCAGTTGGCATGCATAAGGCTCCAAAAGCTTTTGCTGGTTTTGTCAGGCCCATGCTACAGGGAGTTCTTACTGTCTTCTTCACAACAGTTCTATGAAATAATGAAGTCAGTTTCATTCTGACGTTTCCCAGCAATTTTTGGTGGATCATTTCTGAAGGCATATAAAGATGCAATGAGTCATAAATATTGTATGACTGAATTCAAAGAGAAGAACTCTGACTCTTGGCTCAGGATAACACATATGTTGTTGTATTAACAGGCATGCTCACCCACCAGAAAGATCAAGCTCTTTTCTTCAAGATATACTAGTATGGCATCACACAGACATGACTGTAAAACCTGATACTGAATCTGACTGTGTATAAATGCTAATAGCACAAGAAAATTGTAGAGTGCATCCATTCTGAGGCAGGATTGTTTTAATAATTTATTTAAATCCCACAGCCCTGGTAAATTTAACCAAGTACAGGAAACCAAACACTTCTGCTACATGGAAAAATCATATCACTTAATTTTTAAAATACATTAAAATCTTGTTTAAGCTTCCACTAAGAACTGAAATAGAATTTAGATTTATTTACCTCACTTAGTGTGGACAAAATATGAACCTCTTTGATTTTTCTTGAAAGCATCCATTCGTGAATTAATTGTTTAGTTAACCAACTTTAAATTCATACACTAACAATTTAAGACTCTTTATACCATGTAATTTTATATACAATTTTTAAAATTTATTTCATATATCTAAAAACTAAGATAATGAACCACCACTCAATAACTGTATTTCATAAGCACATATAGACATTTATATCAAACTTCATTTTTTCTCTTGTAAGGAAAAAATCTCACATAAGAAAATGTCATTTCTTCAATACAAATGAATGGCACTTTCTACAGCAATTTTATGTATGAGTAAATCTCATGGATTTATAGAACTGAGCAAAATACTACCTGTAAAATTACTTTCACTGTTCTGAGTTCATCCTTAATAGTATTTTCAGGATTGCAGATATGTGAAAGAATTTATGGATTCAGTTTCATTTCTGGAGTTAGTGTTTCAGTGCTGCAGTCAAAAGCTCCATTCTGATCCCCAAATTAGTCTGGATTTCTTGAGGGGAATTTTCACAAAGAGCAGAATCCAGCAGTGAGTGGGGCAGAGATAGTAATTTACAAATCAAGAAATGAGTCAAAAAAAGTGCTAGCAATTAAAGCTCCATTAGCTGGAAACTTGTTGTGTCATCATCATTAGAGAGTTTATAAGAACAGTAAAGGAAATTCTGTGACTTATAGCTCCATTGTTGTTGCCTTTACATAGTAGCCTGAGGTAGCATTTGCTCAGACATGATTCTTTTCTGCAAAGAACAAGTGCAAAAACCTTCCAACAAGACTGATGTTCTCTTCCAGGGTAGACTCATTTGTTCACCATGAAGATGAACAATAAAAATAGAGTCAACTATTTTTTCCTGCCTCAGTAGCTCATTCACTCTGCTCTACATTAATGTTTTCAGATATTACAATTCTGTTGGGAAACTGTTTAGCATGAGAGTGGGTGGTGATATGCAGTGCTTTTCCCTTTTGGATTCCCTTAAGACTAAGAAAAACTTACCGTCTCTGATCAGTCTTGATTCATCTCCAAATGACAGCCCTCTATCATTCAGAATTCATTCATTCATATCACATCTTCATCTTCCCACTGACATTAATATCTGAACATTAACATTCAGGAAAACTAACCCAATACTTGCACAGGCTTTGTGCATGCCACATGAGAGGTTTGACAAATGCTAAATTCACGTATATAAAAATCCTTATCCTTCTCCTGCTGAAATTTCCCTCCCGTTTGCAGAGCAGAATGGCCACTATCAGAGTCTCAACAGATGTTTTATTATCTGTAATACACACAAAATCAGAAACAGACAGACAGCACCTCCTTTCTCTCTGGCTGCTGTTCAATGAAAACAATGTCATGGATGTGACCCAAGCTTAGTCTTCAGGAACAAGGGAAAATACTCTGTGCATCAAACATAGCATCTCCAAAAGAAAGAGTCACATCACTCGAAGCTGCATGTCCTCAATAATTACAGGACAAAGTATGGGCTGCAGAAGTGGATGAAGAGCAGAATGGGCTGCAGGTGTTCAAGACAAGTCTAAAAATCACTTAGTGCAATTTTGAGTAGGAGTCTATCAAGCAAAGTCAGGAAGGACTTCCTAAAGAAAAACTCAATTTAAATAATGTGAGTTCCAGTTACTGTCCCCAGCAAACTCTTGCACTTTTTGGTAGGTCAGGGTGCAATAGCAAGGGATGCATTCACTCAAAAGACTTCTGTACTGACTCTCAGACATGACCATAACTGATTCTCAAGACTTCAATGAAAGAAGTTCATGGCTTTGCAAAAGATAATGATGAGATTCACTAACCTTCCCTATGAATAGCAACTAATTTTAACAAGAAAAAAAAATCAGAACTATTCCAATAGAATATAATTCTTCACAGAGGCATATGTGAAGCACAGGAAGTGTTTGCTGAGAGAGACACTGAAACCTCTACTCAGAAGGATTTTCAAAGCTCAACTGGATGACACTTTGCACAACTGATCTAACTCTGAAGCTAGCCCTGATTTGAGCTGGGGGTTGGCAAAGATGACCTGATGAGATCTCATTCAACTTTTTTTTTCTATGACTCCTATGATCTACTTTTCTAATGAGAAATACTAAATAGGTTCTAAAATAAAAGAAAGTAATAAATTGAAGAAAGGGACTGTACTTGGAGAAGCAGACGTGTGAAAAGCAAAAATTTTTATTCTTAATTTTCAATGGAAATAAACTGTCAATACAATAAATAATCCATTGACAATGGCTATATCTGAAATTTAAATTGTATGTACCGCTGCAAAATTTGATGTGGTGAGCATGAAACAGAAAGAATTCAGAAATCCATTCCTATTCAATATATAAGGAAACAAAGTAAATCTGCAAAGCTGAATAAATACTTCTGTAATCAGTGAAAGGAGAAATCTGCATGTTGCAAAGTGTTCATAAAGCTGTGCTTGTGAATGAAAACATGGAAATTGAGTGAATATACGTGATAAAAACATGAACAATTAAGAATTAAAGTCAAAGATACATTTCATTAAAAAGGATTAAATCTCACTGAAGTGGATGTGTAATGGAAAGAATACCATGAACTATGTCAAAATGGGAAAAACCTGAAATTTAAATAAATTTTGGGAGTCAAATGAAGAATAACATAAGGAAAAAATGGCTCAGAATTTCTGTTCTCTCTGTTAAACAAAGACTTATTTTCACAAACATTTTGAAAATCATGTGTGCCTAGATAACATTTAAATGCAAAGATAGAAAGAATAACAATATGACCAAGAACAAATTCTACTACATACTTGTAAGTAAACAATTTTCTGTTTTATCAGTGACAACCAATTCTTTTCTATATTTCATCTCCCAGAACTTCCAGTAGAAATTCAAAGCCAAAAGAAAAGAACAGGCCTTAGGAAAATCAGAAAGAAAAGAAACAGTTTCTGTAATCTGCTAACTTAGCCAGATTTTTGTAATTTCTTTCCTTCTTGTGATGGGTTTGATAATCTGCTCTTCTCCAAAATGGTCAGAGCATTTGCAGGAAGAGCAAATCTCTTTATCAACTCACCAGGATGTTGAGCATCAACTGATAGAAATGTCAGTTTCAGATCTTGACTTGTAGTCAAGCATTTTGTTGGATTTCGCAGTAATGGTGCTAGCATTTTTCAGCTAAGAAAAAACTTGTTTCAATAAATCCTCCTTGAAAGACGTTGGGAAACCTGCAAGACCATACATATTGTTTAGAAAATAAACAGAATGGAAAAAGAGACTGATATGAACATCAGTCAACAAGAGTATGGATGAAGTTCTTGAGGCACTGTAAATTAGCACTTATTGTAAATGCAGATTAAGACACTTCTCTGTCTCTCCATAGTTGTAACACTTACCTTGTTTGAAGTATATATGTAATCCAGTCCTGCCTCCCTCAGAATGCATCAGTACCTTCCTCCATACACTTTGCTTTCCCAGGCTATCCAGAATCAGCTGAAGACAGAGGCTGAAATGATATTTAGGCCAACTTCTGGTATGTGGCATGTGTTATTTAATTCATCTCATGCCTTCTCAGGGCAATCACTGTGTATTGATATTGATCAGGTATCTTGATCTAATAAATTTTTATGTATGCTTTGCCTTTCCTTACTGTTTCAGCAAAAAAAAAAAAAAAAAATACTTTAGATGAAAGACAAATCTTATCAAGTGCATTCACTTCTTAAATGTACATAACCTTATTAAGGCTTTATTACTAACTGCAAGGTATTGGCAATAATCTTGAAAATTCATTAGGTGTTCAGAACTAAACAGCTCTAAGATGTCAGTTGATTGCTACCAGTTAGCAAGTTTGCAAGGGTTAATATTTGAAAACTTTGAATAGGAATATTAAACTATTTCATGAGACTTATAATTACAGAGGTGAAGTAAACCTCCTACTTAAATGGCTTTGTATTAGAACTTTAAAAAACTCTCACACCCCAGTAGTAGGATTATCAAATATTGCTTTCACACAGAATAACCACTACATTGAGAAAATAATTAGCTGGTGTTCCGCTGTTTTGCAGTACTGTCCTCTGTCATAATATGTACAAAATATTGCACCTGAAGGCAAATGGTTTTATTTTGGGGTTTGGTGGGGTTGAGTGTTTTTTTTCTCTTACTGTACCTGTAATGCATATATATGTTAAGGAAGATTTCTTTGTGTGTCTTTGTTTGTTTGTTTGTTTTGTTTTCTGGAGGGTTTTGGGGGGTTGTTTGTTTGTTTGCTTGTTTTATTATTATTATCCACCTTCAAAGTACAGACAATGAAAACTCATAAGCAATTCACAACCAGAGAACTAAGAGTAGAGATTTTAGGCTATTGTTTGCACAACAGGTACCTCTCATAAGTGATTGCTGGAATGAAGAGCTAGGCCTTGATATCTTGCTCTTTCTTTCTTTTTAGTACGTCTTATTCTCATTGGCTGTATATTTGATTACAATTTTAGGCACTCAACTTTAGCCAGTATAGCTGCATCTTACTCATATCATAAATCTAATCCAAACAGAACTGTTAACTACAACAAAATTAGGAATAAATCCTGTTCTTCTGGACAGCACAATGCCCTTTGAATAACATGAGGATTCTTTCTTTCTCTAAAATCCTGTGCTTTACATGATACATACATTTCAATTTCAGCGAAGAAAGAAAATAGGAGTCTTGCACATTATGCAGTCTTCTATTATCTTGAAAGCTGATCTAATTTATCCATTATAAATGAAGCAGAAGCCTGACAAAAAAACATGACATCTGATGGTCTAATTAATATAATCACTTCCTAATAACAAGGTTTTCCAAGTTCAGAGTTTACTTTCATCATCTTTTGTGCAAATAAATTTGATAGATCAAATGTTGACATGAATTCACATAACTGATGATCTAACCAAAGCCTTTTTAGCAAGTCATGAATTTCCTCCTTGTAATGTAATCTTGGAGAAAAAAATCTGCATTTTTTTCTCTCCTTTAGGACATGAGCTGAAAGCAAAATTAAGCAAACATATAAAGAACTGTATTTATTGCTTTCAGCTGTTAGTTTTCCCCACTTGGTGCTATGCATTAAGTGAAAAATGGTGGAATAGCCTCTTAGAAAACAGAGGAACTTTATTATTAATTTCAAAAAGTCTTCAATAGAAAGATTTACACTCAAGTTGCAGTTATGGTAATGTTGCAGCCAGCCTTTCAAATTGTATTGGGCACAAACATTACACATTAGATGCATCTTGGATACCTACTCATCTTCTGAAACTTAGTTACACCATATTTCCAACTCTGGCCAGGTTTAACCAAGCAAAGTATTTTGCAATATAAATACATTCTAGTAAATGAGAAAATTCTGGGGAAAACATTTACTTTGTTATCCATGTATTCTTTGACTGTCCAAACTCATCATCTTTACTCACAAAGATCCATATAGTATTCAAGCAATCACTGCCATGAAATTAAACTATAACCAGACTAATATTAAGTTAGCTTATTCCAAGCAAGGAAATATGTTTACTCCAGATAACTCTTTAAGTCATTTAACCCCAGCCATCAACTAACCCCCACAGAGACTCTCATTCACTCCCCTACCCCAGCTTCCACTGATTATGTATTCATAACAGATCCTACATATGGTTTATGAATTATAATAATAAAATTTGCAGTTAGTGAACACTACCTATCTTTGAACTGTTATTATGGTCATCTCAAATTACTGTGAAATAATACACAGTGCCAAAGAAAGAAGAGACTGGGCAGACCACGTTTTCTGAATGATGCCTCTTAATCCAAAAATCAGTGCCTTAGTTCTTCACTTTTTTGCTTCCTCCAGGACTGAAAATGAGTATAAAAAGGCTTTTTTTTTTTTTCTTTTTTTCCCCAAACAGCTTGTTACTAAGCCTGGAATAAGAATGAGAGGAAGTAAGGTGTCAAGACTTTCTACAGTATACTCACTTTCTATGAAACATATCCTCGAGCTTACTGTAGGTCACAACTCTGCCTGCACTCTCAGAACACTAGCATTTGAAATGCCTGTACTTTTCTGCCTTCCGTGGTAGGCCACTGGACTTCATCATCTTGACAATCAGATACACAGAGCTGTAATCCAAAAACCTGTGCAGGCAGTTCCTATCCTGCAATAATTCACTTCTCAAAAATTGATGCTTCATGTTCCTTCTCTTTCCTCAGTTTAGGTTTTCATTGCCTCCAGCAACTCAATACAGATTCTACAACTTTTCTCAAGTCTGAAATTTTGTTTGTTTATAGTCTTTCTTGAAACTTAGATTTGTCTGTTTTGTACAAACTTTTTATGAAATTATAAACTATGCATAGATTCTTCTTGTCCTTAATCTCCACAGTAATGTCAGTTTCTGCTGGAAGCTACTTACAGATCTTTTGATTCCACATACAAGGAATATCATAGCACAAAGAATGAGTCCCTTTGTTGAGAGAGACCAAATTCAGATGTGTCTTGGGCTTTGCTCCATTTTTTAACTATTGCCATATGAAAATGCAATACTGTTCAGCCTCGAGGAGAGGCAACTGAGAGGGTACCTCAGCAATGTCTGTAAGTATCTGAAGGGAGTGTCAAGAAGATGGAGACAGGCTCTTCTCCACAGTACCAACCAATAGAACTAATGGGCAGACTCTTATGCAGAGGAAGTATTCCACCTGAATGAGGAGGAACTTCATTATTGTGCGAGTGATCATGCATTGGAACAGATTCCCCAGAGAAGCTGTGGAGTTTCCCTCACTGGAGATGTTCAAGAACCATCTGGATGTGATCCTGCTCCATGTGCTCTGGGATGACCCTGCCTGAGCAGGGAGGTTGGACCAGATGGACCACTGTTGTCCCTTCCAATCTCCCTGCTCAAGCAAGGTTATCAATTCTGTGATTGTCTTTACAGTGTGTTTATTCACAAGAGCAGGAATTTGCAAAGGATGTATTAATACTTTACTTGCATGAATAAACTAGATTTTGTACAGCTCTGTGTGCTAATATCCAGATTTTCATAACTTTGGACAGCAACACATATACCTGTCTGTTGAACACTGAACTGTACTACTATACTAGCAACTTGGGCGACAATAAAACAGTTGTCCCAATAGATGTTTGTTGTGCATCTGTGGGAATGATTGCCTTAGAGACAGCCCGCAGGAAAATCAGAACAGCCTTATTTATTCAAACAAAGAGCAGTTTGCAACAAAGATTCTAGTATCATGCTGGTATTGTAAAGCTTTTGTACACAATGAAACAGTTTGGTTTTGTTTTTGTTTGTTTGGTTTTTTTTCCCAGTTGATCTTTTTTCAAACCTTAGCAACACATTCTGGATTTCCTGTTGGCATATAGGTCTTGTCTATACTACTCACTTTTCTGAAGAATTCTGTTGGTCTTCAAAAATTTGATCTGGACATTTTGTTCTTTAAAATGCTCCAATCCCTCCACAACTTGTTTTTATCTCAAGACAGAGGGAAAGACCAGAAGAATATTTTTTCACCTTTCTATAGTGTCTTCTATCCAGTAGCTTTCCATTGCACTAATCTGTTGTTACTATATGCTCAATATGGATGGTATATAGAGTAATTTATTCCTAAATAACACAGGCTGTGCAGTGTCTGATTAGCTAAAGCAGAAAAGAAACATTAGTCCTAACAAGCAGGACAGAGTCAGCCTAAGGGAAGAAAGATTATTGAAAAAAAAAATTAAAAGTAAATATTTTTTAAGGAAACAAATAAGGAAATATTAAGATAAAACAACAATCGAAGATACTGATACATAGATGCAATCTGGCCTGTTATTCTAACAGCTATTCTTGAGTGTGATAGACAAGTATTAGCAGTCTACAAGGTAGTCTTGCATAGAAAACGCTTTTAGAGAGGCAAGAAAATATTTACTTTAGTTTTAAAGGGCAAATAATTCTGTTATTTATACAACACCTGATGTTTCTGCAAGATAAGTTGCTTTTAGAACCCAATATACTGATGATAGGAACTACACCTGGGCACTTATAAATAAATAAACAAAAAACCCAAACCAAACAACCTAGCTTTAAATGTTTTATTTAATGTATTCTCTATTCCTATGTAAAATATACATAGATGTATATATATATATATATATGAATGTATGCGTGTATATGTATGTATATATTTGAAAAACAAACATCATTATGTATTTATGTTCCCTAAGTTTATAAACCATTAAAATGCTCACTGTCAACCTTTGATTACAAAAACATTGATCTTTAAATAATTTTCATTCAAGGAATAACTTGGGATTTAGAGTGAGACTTTCTATGTGCTTCAAAATATTCAAAAGAAAAAAAAATAGAAGTTTTTACTGAAATAATTAGTGAAATGATCACCAAAGAAAAATAATATTGTCTCTAAATTTCTGAACCTCAGACTAATATAAACACCATGCACTAAGCAGAATTTTTATTTGCTTCAAAATTTCACCAAGTACTGCACCATTCACATTTGTTAATCTGGATATGTGGTCTGGATATGTGTGAATCAACTGAGTCAGAGCACCTACCATTCTACTTCTCATTTGCGATAAATAATTTCTCAAAGGGCGTGAGACACTGGACTATAATATTAATTATTGGCTTGAACCAACTCAAGGGTGTGAGACACTGGACTATAATATCAATTATTGGCTTGAACCAACTCAAGTGTGTGTGGAGAGGAAGGGACAGGTGGAATTTCATGAAAGTGGAATGGGACCGTGCCCCCATCCGGCTCCTTGGGCAGCCCCGGAGCAGCTGCCAGTCACTGGACACCAGGAGCACTGGCCCACACCACACCCACTGGAGCCCCCAACCCTGTCCCAGAACGGCTGGCAGACCAGAAGTCCCACCTGGGGAGGGAGGCGGCCACAGGGGGCCAGAGCAGACAAAAGCAGTGACATGTGGCCACCATGGGGCTGTGAGACTACCATGTGGACACGTGGAATCTGGACTTGCACAGGAGTCAAGTTGGTAGCTATAATTCTTTTTCTCTGTCTCATTCTTTCTTTCTTCTCCTAATCTCTTTTCTTGGTATTTTGGGTAATTTAAAGCCAGATGGTTTGGATTTTGCTAAACTGTATGGTTTAGCATGTGCTACGTCAATGCTTTGTCCAATACTTTTTTTCTTTTGGTTGGATGTTGCTATTTAAACTTCTGCTAAGTTCCCTTATTTTCTAAAGTTTGCCAGTAAAAATGTGTTACCTCCTGAGAAAATGTGTAAAGTATCTTCTCCCTTGCACCCTCTCAAGGTATAAAAAGAGCTAAAGAACTTCTAATAAGTTTGTCAGGTAAATTTTTGGAGCCCTGTATATTTTTCACACCACTTGCATAAAAAAGCAGAAGGCCATACTGTCACTCTGGCCTGCATATATATGGCAACTTTGAAGTATTTACTTTAACTCTTCTTCATTTATCATTACTTTTGTTCCATCAGAACAGTTAATGAAAGGGAATTAATGGAGAAAACTCCATCAAATAAAGCAAGGTAGAGAGTTGTTACATATCATGACAATATTGTCTGCAAGTAAGTCAGACTTATTTGGCCAGTCAAAAGCTGAATTTCCAACCATAAAAGCTACAGTATCCTGCAATTGAATTGAGGGAAATTATGTGCCCAAAGGAAATGTAATTGACATGGATCACTTAGCAACAGAAAGTTAGAGTACTTTAATTTGCAGAAAGCAAAAGGTCCTTGATTCTCGCCACAGAAAGGCACCAAAGGAATTTTACTTACTTAGGGATCAGGAGGCACAGAGGTCCTTGACAGTTCAAGCGATTTTTTTTTCCTTTAGTTCTGTTAGCTTATTCACCCAGAAGATACTTTTCTTCTCCATCTCCAAAACCAGAAAGAATGTTTTTCTCAGAACAAAACCCACAGCCACGAAGCTTGAATACATAAAAATGACCAAGACAAGAGGCTCAGTACTTAATATGAGCATGCTGATAGTTCATCTAGTAAACATAGAATATGAAAAGTTAATGTCACAAGTCTGAACATATTACATCAGTATAAATGAGAAAATCTGGAATCTCCACTGTCTTATATCAATAATAGCATAAGAAAATGTACTAATTATCTGTTGTTTTGCAAGTAAAAGAATGACAACCAAGGCTTGTGAAGCTCAATAAATGTTAGTTGATCACGAGGAAGCCTTTACTGATTTACAAATCTCTAGAATTCCTTGAATGTGCCTTCACTAAGGAAGAGAATGCAAACAGAGACAGGATAAATAAATCCAAACCTACTTTTTTTCTCTTATGATGATTATTATGGGGGAGAGAGAATCTTATTTTATTTGTATGTCTGCAGTTGTGAGGAAAGCCAATTTTTGAGTCCAGTGCTAGTGATCAGTGCAATCTGTTGATGATATTGTAACAACCTGTTTTAACTGCAGTACTAGTGAGTTTTCCTTACTTATGAAATCATTTGATAACTTCCTGGTGTGTTACCAATGATAATCCATCATCACTAAACTTTGGAGCCATTTGTAACTCAGACCATATATCTAGATACTTAAAAGTGGTTTCTGGACCTAGGAAGGGTTCTTCTCCCCTTTGAAGCTTCTGGTATGCTAAAGATGTATGGAAGTTTGGGGAAAGGGTAGCAATCAGTCAGAGCTAGAAACCAAATGAAAGGGAAGTATCAAGTCACAGTAGAGTTTCTCACCTTATTAGAGGCTTCTCTAATGTACAAGATTAATCAGTCATTAGAATCAAAATCAGAAGGAAATCTGTGCCCTAACTCATAGCAATGGCAACTTTTTCTTTAGATTCTTTTGCTTTTCTTTATAGCGTAGGGATGCGGCTTGCTTCCTGCAACCTGGGTATGTTAGACACCAACGGCAAGAAAATTTTCCTCCCCAGTCTGTTTGTTATGGTCTTTTTAGGTCAAGCCAGCAGTAGGGTGAGCCTGAATTCCCAAAAGACATAAGCAAAATGTAGACAGCCATTCACAGTACTTTTGTACAGTACCCTGGATGGCACCCATGTAAGTATCAAGAGCACGTATATAGACATGAACAACACAGCCCCATCCTGTTTCCCCTCTACAGCAGATGAGTTTACTATTGGACACTCACACAACTTCACTCGTCATTTGCAGTCTCTCCTGAATTTGCAGGTCCCAAGAACAGACCCATAGTCTGACCCCAGAGTCTGTGCCCAAACCTGTGGCTGAGGTCATGGACATGGTCCCTAACTGAGTTTAATCTTGGGTCTTCCAAGGCTCTGGTGTCCTCCCACTTGTCAGTCCAGCTTCGAGTGTGCTAGGGAGGCACCAATACACAGACAGCAAGATCACAGCAAAAAGAGTAAGGAATAGAGTTTAAGAAGGTAGGACAGACTGCAGAGATCAGACAAAGAGCTCAGACAAACAGACATGGCAACAACCAATGAAGTTAAAATGAGACTTTCTCCTTTTATTCTTCTCATTTCCATATTTTCCATATGTGTTCCTCCTCCAACCCATCTAGATCTCTCCTGTCCTTGCCTTTGGGTCCACTCCTAACCATTATAGAATAGTTTTGTACATTCCCACATTGCCTCTCTAGCATCCAATTATGAGTTTCACATAATCCTGCGACTGCTGATGTGGATCGCTCCCCCCTTCCCCATCCCCTCTCACCACGTGGTCCCCAGAGATGTCCCAGGAAGGAGCCACACAGGACAGGAAGCAGAGAGAGAGTTTATTCCCATGCTCAGGGTATATGAGGGGGCTTCAAGGGAGGTGAGTCACTACCAATCACAGTTGAGGGTTAAAAAGCCAATGGGGAAAGGGTTAACAACAGACCAATGAGAGTGGGTTTCACATTGACCTGTCCAGGTACATTCTTGCATACTAATAAGGGTTTTCTCAGGAGGTTTTTGGGAACAAGAAGGGGGATACACAGACAGGGTAGAATACATTTTACAACACAGTAAAAAGCCTGTTTTCAAAGCATTATGGCTAGTTTTCTCCATCTTCTTCAGAGACCCATCTCTTGCAGGCTTTATTCCAACTCTGGTATTGTAAGTTTATTGCTACATAATCCCCCAAGCCTCCTCAAATATCTAAGATATAAACTTTCCTCACTTATCAGTTACAAAATGTTGTTGAGCATCTTCAAGTCTTTGAGTTGTTCCTTCAGTTGCATTTTCTCAATCTGTGATCTGCGATCTGCTCTTTGGTCTCCCTTATCTCCTGTGCCTTAGTGTTTGTGTATCTAGGTGGGATTTATTACTATTTCTAGTGTCCCCTGAAAAATGTACTTAACAACACTAAGCACTAAGCAACCCGTGTTAAGTGCCTTGACATCTGAAGTCTGACATATAATCTTTAAGTACACCTTTCAGCTTTGTTGTCAGATGCCATGAAGTTCTTCGTAGGCCTTTGTGAACTCAAAGTCTGTGATTTGATATGGCACACTGACTTACAATCCCATAACGTTCTTTTCTACAGGCACCTTTTGCACTAGAACAGTGTTTTGCACAAGGATATGAAACAACATGGAGATACTACAAAGCAATAAGGTTTGCTTTAAGAAAGGACAATTAGGATACATACCAAAACCAGAGAGAAGTAGCTAAACTAAGATGTCTTTGGGTTGCATTCTAGAGAAAGCTACTAATTAGATCTACCTGAAACAGGGTCAGAACTATACAGTGAATTACAGGGTTGTGCTATTATCACTACCATTAAAGATTTACTGCAGGTGTGTAACTAGTCCTGTGTTTTATTGACGCCGTACCACTTAGTGACACTATTGTTGCTGTAGCACTTCATTAATCAGAAATTAACTGACTCAGAATACTCTCATATAAGAAATGTGACTAACCCAACCTCACGACCAATTTATGAACAGATAAAAAAGAGTTTTTAGCAACGAGACATGAAATCTCTTATTAGAATAAGACAACTCAGACAACTCTGTCTCCCATTCTGTACCCATAGCCACTCCACAGCTGAGCTCCACTGACCAAAATGATTGTGTGCTACTTTGCTGCCTACAGTTTCCCAGCTATTGATTTGAGTTTCGTGCTACTCAGTGCAATACTTCAGCCTCAGCATGAGAAAATTTGCTTCAGCATTCTAATGTCTTTAATTCCCAATACATTCCTAGCCCAACAAAAATATCCCATCACTGTCAGATTTCAATCCTGAGGATCCTGCAGCACTCCAAAATGTTATTGTTACAGATTATACCTTGCCACCCTATACATAAAACAGTATGCATCTAAACACAGCCAAAAGCCGCATATATCGACCGACAGCAAAGGCAACATTGGCATCTAAACAGAGGACTCATTTTCGGGTAACACTGAATACAAATTTTGTCTGACCATTAACAAAAGAGGCATTTGTTCTGGATTTGCCAATGCTTTATATGAGAGGGTATCACTGAATAAGGTGTTGAAGAAATGGGCTAATCTGCAAGTGGCTTTAACCCTCTGTGCTCCAACTATAATTATGGATCTATATATAATGTACTTCACAAAGGCCCGTGTATAAATTGAGTGCTGGCTATCTCCTGCTTATGCCAATTTATTCCTAATCAGATGCATGTTTTGCTATGTCTGTTTCAAGGGCACAGTCATCAGCATGCATGATTACCTGGATGATTTTGTGGAGCACTGTAGTCCATTACAATAATTGGATGTGCATCCATATTCTAGCACGCATTCCTATACTATAGAAATATTCAGAACATTTAGGAAAAAAAAGAGCAGTGTTCCTTGTATCCATCACACACCCTGATTCAAAGACCAGTGATCTCCAGAGAAGTCCATGGTGATAAGGCAAATCTAAGGTCAGCCAGGAAGCCAAGGTGCAGCAAGACACATGGCCAGGCAAAGACACAGCTGCAACATTGCTCAGGCAAATCCCAGTGGGGAGACCCTGAGATTAAAAGCATCACCCAAGTGAAGGGGACAAGTGCCTTTCAAGGCTTTGGAAATGCCTTGCTCAGACATCTAGCTAACTCAAAACTAGACAGATGCCATAGCAAATTTGATCTGTAGACCAATCAGTCAAAACAGAAGGATATGGAAGAAGGGGTTTTGATGCAGCTCTTTTGAGCTCTTAAACAGACTATGACAATAATCTAAAAACTATAGTAGATTATCCATTTAAAATACCTTTGTCTTTTATAAACTATTTTTGCTATAAAGTGGAAGTGATGACAAAGCTTTTCCATCACCCCAGTCTTGCATAAAACTGCCTAGCCTATCTGTTGAGTAACATCTGCTGGATCTGGCTCAGATTTGATAGGATAAAGTATTTCCTAGTCATTCCACTGACTGTTTCCCTAACAGAAACAAGAAATATAACAGCTTGGCAAGCTTCAGTTGATCTAAATGTTGTATTGTACACTTCGAGACACTAGAGAGGAAGTCCAGAAGCTGTGGTTTCTCAGTTTTCCCTTGGACCAGCACTACTAATAGTCAATATTAGCAAGCCATTAACATAAAACCAAATAATCTTTATTACTGTAGAGATCACTCCCTTAAGATCATACATATCACGAGATAGCGAAATGAAAAAACACTTGCTTTGAATACTCTTCTTCTGCCATTGGAATCAATATTAACATTGTCCCTTGAGCTGGGATTCAGTCAACATAAGAAGCTCCTCAAGCAGTAATTTCCACTGCCTTTTTATTACCTACACAGTGTAAATGTTCCAGAGTGGTGCAGGCAATCTGTTCACTCATACTGCTTGCAGCTCTTTGACCTTTTCATAGCAACTACTTAGGCTGTTATGCTTAAAAATTCTGACATCATTGGACTGCAGCCTTAGATTTCCCTCCAGCATTCATATTGCACTTAATGATTTTTTGTGGGTTCAGAGCTCTACAGCTGAAATCAACCATAAAGGAGTTGGTTTAATTCTGTTTTTACAGTCTGACTAAACACTATTTTTTTCTAGGTTTAAATTTGTGCCATAGTAGAAACCTCAATGCCACTTGCACTTTATAAGTTCTACCCATGATGAACTGAAATAGGGCATAAATATTGTCTCTAAATGCATCTAGAAATGAAGCTACTCCACCAAAGAACAAACAAATAAAAACAGGCAAGAATGAATTTAACATAGAAAATGTCATACTGCTAATCATCATTGCACTCAGGTACCAGAACAGATTTCCAGGGGAAGCAGCAATAGCAAAATACTCCTTTTTTTTTTTTTTTTGAGAAGTTCGTCAGTGAATGTATTAAAACAAACATATAAAATATAATGACTGCATAATAAGTACCCAACTTGACTGACATGAAATTTTTGAGTTCTATCTAACTAAAATATCAAAAAACATTGTTCTGAATTTCTGACAATTTTACTGGAAGATTGAGTCCTAAGAAAATGCCAGGCAAGGAGTGAAAGAGCTTGTCCTATAAATATTTCGTCTAAGTGGCTAATGTTTGTCTTTCCTATTGCATGCAATAATATGTTTCTAACAGTCTCATTTTACAATTTCTGAAGTATTAAACAAATGGCTGAAAGTTGTAGCTCATTGTGAGAGCAGCTGTGAATTACCCTTGACTATCAAAAAACGCATCACCACAGTACTACTGGCTTCAAAGTATGACATCAGATATGAAGTAATGAAAATTTCAGGCCAGATTCCTAATTCAGGCAGTTCATATTAACAAAAATCACCAATTACTCAAATGAGATAATCAATGTGTATGTTCCAGTCTATTTTCATAAATATATAAAATTTTACAAAACTATATAAACAGCTCATTTCCAGTTAGATATATCACCATGATTTACCTCCCTATTTCAGTTCCTTCACTGAAGCTTTTGTTCCTTTATCCAGAAATAGATGACAAAGTTCAAAAATTACATTTCTAGACAATGCAGCATTTTCCCGCTGTCCTAGTTACATTGGTCAGGACCAGTTTATCTCTTTGTGGGTATAACCAAAACTGTGTATTCTACACTCTCTATGACATTTCTGATGGACTGTTAATAAGGGTTCACTTGCAACAGCTGCCAAAGGCACACTTGGTCCCGCAGGCTACAAGCTGAGTGCTAAAGAATCCTGTGAGACAGGACAGTGTTTCTGTCTTCACACCAGTGACTCCATTGTAACTCCCCTCCACGGAGCTATTAGCACCTTCACATCTAGCCTGAAGGGTCATGTCTACTAATGGGCCTTTAGGAACTGGCACAATAGGCAGCTGCAATGACCTAGACCATCAAAGATTTCAAAAATATCCCATGACTCACAGTTAAATCACCCATTGTGAAACTCCCTGTGCTGGGGGAGGTACTGGGCATTCCCACATGAGCATATATAATCTTGGGGTTTAGGGACTTCTGGTATCCCTCATCAGATCCAGAGGACAAGAACCTCAACAGGACTGCAACTGCTACTCTTGACAGGACTGCAATCATCAGTTCAACAGAACTGTGACCATTATCCTGACAAAAGGTTTCCTTTCCCTTTGCTTCGCACTGAAGGGGAGCACATGGTTCTCAGCACAAGGGCTAATGAATATCGTTCTCTTTGTGTCCCAGGCTGCTGGGTTATACATCTGTTTTTATAGGTTAAACCTAGTTTTTCTCTGTCTCATTGTATTTATTGTAATCTTCTTAGTACATTGTAACTCTGACTTGTGATCTGTCTTGAGCTGGTGTTCATTTCTCCCACCAGTTTACCTTTAAATGAACACACTGGCTTACGAAACAGCTGTAGCTATGCAGGTTACATGTTATTTTATAAAACTTTCAAAATCTTTAGTGTTTGTGTGCATTTGTCAATGATTTAAACACTATCAATTTGTCAAAATATTCAATGTAGATAATAAATATAGGGAACTCTGAAAGCAGAATAGTAAAGAAAAAAGTAAGAACAGCTTATCACACAAAAGCTAGTAAAAATTTGCAACAACATAGGACTAAAAAATCAAAAGGTAACAGAGCTACTTCTTATTAGGGCATTGGACAGCAACTTCAAAATTGCAATTTGTGATCCTATACCTCACTAATAGTATAAATTAAAACAATGGACAAGTCCTCTGAAACACATAAAGAAATAACAAAATATTCAAAACCTAGATTTTTTTAAAAATATAGGAATTTAAAAATGAAAATAAGCTAGAACCTAAGTAGAGTTGGAGGAAAAACTAAAATTTTGCATTTTTTATTAGGGAAGGAAAGGTGGAGAGAGTCCTTGCTCACATTCCAGACATTCATGTCAAGCTCTTCTGAAAAAGCACTATGTTTGCCAGATAAGTTCACCACCACTTAGCTAGCATGAGGCTTATGGGAGCAATAGACTGCTGGAACTTCATTATGTTGTCCATGGTGAAATGCTAACATCAGACAGCCATATGTTGCAATAAAAAGTCTGAGAGCCAACAAGTGCTGAACAAAGCAGTGGGGACATAAAGCTATATCTGAGCATGAGCATACATGTCAAAAGATTCTGAGACATTGTGCACCTGCAATATTGAAAAACAATACAGGACAGAATAATTACATCATTGAGCAAATTGTGTAAAGCCAGACGGCTATAAAGGAGACCCTCTCCTTCTCTGTACCTCTCCTTCCCTCTCTTCCCTTGGGAAAATTTAGCATTATCTTTTGCATAAAACTCCAACTGTTCTATGCAATATACAGCAACAAAACAAGTTTCTTCTCTCATCAGAATATATGAGCTTCAGCTGCTATCTAGCAAAGAGAAGATGAAAACTCCATTGCTAACTGAAGTATCTACATTTACTGGAGCAGAACCAGCCACAGGGCAAAGTTTATAACCAATCCACAATAAGAAAGCCACTTTTATGGCAAGCCCAGCTGCTCTCTGTTAGTGGTATTGCTTCTATCTACCCCTAGCTTAATCACAGGAGTTCACAAAAGTCACTCTTAAAAAAAAATCATTAACATTTGACACAAACTGTGAGGCTTAATTTTTCAGAACGTTTCCCAGAAGGTAACAGGCAAAGTCCCATTCATAATCTTCCTTTTAAATTGCAATGTCATATCAGTCTGCTTTGCAAGCAATTAAGTTTAATACTTGATCAAAGTAAAATAAAACACAAACTTGTTTCCTTCAGCTTGATTATTGAGAAAACATTGAAAGTATATATTTAAGTAAGCAAACACACATTTTAATTGCTTAAAAACAAGGAGAAAGAGACAAAAATCTCTGTGACTTGTGGTTCATTAGAAGCTAATATTTGAAGGGAATGTTTAAGGTTTCTTTTTTCTTTGGAGTAGCACATACCATTTTTGGCTGGGTAATTATTGTTTGCCAAGAAATAAGCTAGATATTTGGCAAAATGAGGAAGTTAATGTAAGTGCTGAGATTGATCAATAAAACAAAGAGCTAATATCTAATATCAAGCTTTAGCAAGTCTTTCTGTAATTAAATAAACAAAGTTCATGTTTATGTCTCTCTACTGAGGTTTTGTTCTTTTTCTGAGCTGATATAGAAGTCATTGGATAAACCAGTATGTGTTTACTTACATAATCTTTGTGGGTATCAAGGTCTGGACAACTGCCTATAGTTTTTGATGCAATGGTGGCTCCACGACCATCCTGTTTAACAATAGGACTTTGTGAAAGTTGGAGAATGCAATTCCATTCCCAAAGGTCTTAAACACCAAGGTTACTTTCTAGGTGTATTAGGATTTCTGCCCATTAACTCAGAGTTTAACACATGGCAAAAACTATACAAATATAGGAGAGAATCCCTGCTCTGAGAGCCAAGACAACTGCAGTTGGCATAGATCTTAGAATCATAGACTACTTTAGGTTGAAAAGGACCTCTAAGATCATCATGTCCAAACACTAAACTAATACGGTCAAGTCCAGCACTACACAACATCTCAAAATGCAACATCTGCTCACCAGGGATGGTGACTCAAGCCCTTCCCTTGGCCATGTCTTCCATAAATGTTTTTTTTTTAAAAGAACCATTGGGAGAGCAGCAGACAGAATAATACATGTGATCTAATGTCGGCAGGAGGATACACATGAATTTATGTTTATGGGCATGGCAGAAAAGTTCTTTACAATCTCTAAGCCTCTGCTTCATGGAATTTCTATGTAATCTGTTGAGATACTGATTCAAGCTCCCATCCATAATTGGTTTCAACAGGTCATCATCAGGTAATTTCATCCTCTCTAAAGTGCTATCTTTGTATCTATTATTCTTTTCTGGTGATAAGTAGGATAAAATTAGAGGTTGTTTTTTTGTTTTTTTTTTTTTAAATTTATTTCTACTCTCTAAATGTTGTTTATTAAAATTCACAATTTTTTGTCCTATTACTCTGTAGTTTCATATGTTTGCTGGTTTGTTGTTTGGGTTTTTTTCTCTGTCAGGATATTAACCTCATCAGTTTGAATTTCCTGGGTTTTAAACTGAGATTTTGCATGAAAAATGAGGCAGACAAGATACATTCACCACTACGAAAATAATATTTTTCCACTTTGAAAAGAGAACTCAAGTGATGTTGATTTAGCTAGGGAAGAAAATGCATGTGTTAATCTATACGAAATGGAAATGCTACTACTATTCAGCTTAATACTCTCATTAACTCCAGATGTAACTTCTTAAATGTTACTGTTGAAGAAAATTCTTCAGGTACCAACCCAGATAACTACATTGATTGATCCATATTAAATTAACAATTTATGAGTACTACAATATCAAAACATTAAGAAAAAAACAAACATAACTGACAGATTAATCAAATTTATGCTGAAAGTTATAGTTGTCAAAAAATGTCAAGAGAAAGGCTCTACACTGAGGTGGTGTTTTGCAGTAACACTAAATTGATCTAGCAGGCAGCTGCTGTGTGAAATGGTGGTTTTGCCTTCTCACTGTCCCACACTCCCACCAGGAAATCATCTAATTTTCTTCATACTGGCATAGGTATCAAGTTGACTGTATGGCAAGGTGCTAAACAATGAAGAGTCAACCCTAAAAAGGAAAAGAAAAAAAAAAAAAAAAGAAAAGGAAAAAATAATTTCTTCAGAACATAATGGCTGCATTCTACAGATTGCCTTTGTAACTATTGAAAGATTGTTCCAGGTGATCACAAAATTTTTCAAAGGTCTTGGGAATAAGGAAAGGTCACAGTTGCCTGGTAGCTGGAAAATGTCCCAGTTTTCAAGAAGGGCAAGAGGGATGACCCTGGAAAATACAGGCCTGTCAGTCTCACTTCAGTGCCTGGTAAAATTTGGAGAAGATTATTCTGGGAGCTATTGAAAAACACCTGAAGGGAAACACAGTCATCAGTCACAGCCAGCACAGGTTCATGAGAGAAAAGTCCTGCTTATCAAACCTGATTTTCTTTTATGACAGGGTAACACACCCAGCTGATCAAAGGAAGACAGTAGATGTCATTGGGGATTTCAGTAAAACTTTTAATATCATCTCCCATGATATCCTTCTGGACAAAATGTTCATCACACGGCTGGGCAAACACATCATGTGGTGGGTGAGCAATTGGCTCATGGGTCCAGCACAGAGAGTAACAGTGAATGGGGTGACATCAGAGAGATGACCTGCCACTAATGGGGTTCCACAGGATCCATCTCGGGCCCTGTGCTCTTCAACATCTTCATTAACGACTTGGGTACAAATATATACCAATGATATTAAGCTGGGAGGAGCTGTTAGTTCCCTTGAAGGAAAAGGAGTCCTATATAGAGACCTTGACAAATTAGAGCACTAGACAATAACCAACTGTATGAAGTTTAACAAAGACAAGTGCCAGAATCTGCACCTGTGACAGGGCAGGCCTGGATGTATGGACAGGCTGGGGAATAAGAGGATGAAGAACAGCAATATGAAAAGGGATGTGGGGGTCCCAGTCGATGACAAGTTGAATCTGAGTCAGCAGTGCCCTGGCAGCCAGGAGGGCCGACCCTGTCCTGGGGAGCATCAGGCAAAGCATCACCAGCCAGTCAAGGGAGGGGATTGTCCTGCTCTGCTCTGCACTGGGGTGGCCTCGCCTTGAATATTATGTGCAGTTTTGGCCACCACAATATATGAAGGACATTTAATTATTAGAGAGTGTCTAAAGAAGGGCAACCAAGATGGTGAAGGGCCCTGAGGGGAAGCCATATGAAGTCACTTGGTCTGTCCATCCTGGAGAAGAGAAGGCTCATGAGAGATCTCATCTACAGCTTCTTCATAGGGAGAAGTGAAGGGGCAGGCTCTGATCTCTTCTCTGTGGGGACCAGTGACAGGACTCAAGGGAACAGCATGAAGTTGTGTCAGGGGACATATAGGTTTAACATTAGGACAATACTCTTCAGACAGAGGGTAGTTGGGCTCCCCAGAGAAGTGGTCACAGCACCAAGCCTGACAGAGTTCGAGAAGTGTTTGGGCAATGCTCTCAGGCACATGGTGTAATTCTTGATGTGGTCCTGTGCGGGACCAAGAGTTGGACTTGATGATCCTTGTGAGTCCCTTCCAATAATGGATAATCTATAATTCAAATATAGATTTTTAACATGGTAACAAAAACTGGGGCTGACACCCATTGCTCTGACTGTTGCAGAGGTTCAAGATCTAGGGCAAAATGCTATTAATTTATCTAAAAAGCAGCAAACTCCAGATAAACCAAGAATAAAAACTTCTATTGTTTTCAGGAAAGAACTGGCACAACAAATGTCAGAAACAAAGTTTTATGCAGCAGGCTGTTTTTATAAGAATATGATGGAAGAATGCAGTGAAAAGATTTGGAATTACAATGAGGAACACTTTAGCCCATAACCTTTTCTTGACATTCTGTTTGCTCTTAATCACCTGTAGTTCACTTAATATCAGAACTATGTTTTCTTAAATATCATCCTGCATATTCTAGGGGGGAGGGGAGAAAGAGAGAATGTACATTCTGAAGTGAACTCAAATAGACACACTGGCATTTGCGCAGAATGTCAGATGTTGGGAGAAATCAAACACTACATTTCATCTGTAGCTGTCAGCCTGGTTTGCTGCTGCAAAGATATTTCCAGGAAGAATACAATACAAAAGAAAGGGAAAGGGTGAAGCAATCTTAAAATATGAGAAGACTGTGTGATAATCAGATATTGATTGGGCTAAATCGTCTTGCCTCTGATTTTAGCATGACACTGAAAATCATAGGATACATATTGACTGTCACAGGCATGATTCTGCTGATGCAGAATGCTGGGCAACAAAGAAATCAGCGACTGCTTAGCTTACATCCATGCACAATAGCTGTTGATGGAGATTCTCTTGGCAGAGGATGTTTATCTTCATGTTTATTGTGCTTGAGCATTAGTCAGATCATCAAAGTGACTGGTTACATTTAAGCTGCAGTGGTAGAGGAGGTTTGTGTTCAGCCACTGAGACAGAATACTAAATGAGCAAAAAGAAGGGAAACATGGAGCTGGCTTGCACAGACTACCACAGCACATGCAGCCTGTCAGACATGGGATGATTTGACTTATTAAGTATTCATTAAAGTAAGCAGAGGGACCATGTGGAAGGAAACTCAGCTTTACAGACATACTGACAATTTATACACAGTAGATAAAAAAAGTGCCACCTAAATCCCCTGTAAAGCAGAGAACTTTAAGTAAAAAATCATTTTTTATATGCAACTTCTTGTATTAGTGATGTCCATACCTGGCAGTCCACATCCATTTATATGTTTACAGAATGAAAGATGATATAGTACTTTTGTATGCTAAAAACAAGTGTGTACAAATTAAATCAATGGAAGATAATGGGGCAATTCAAAGAATACTAGTATTTTCTTTCTTCCTTATTTAATTATGTGAGTATATACAGAAGATATCTCATCTGTTTGAAGCTGCCAATCAAATTACTCTAGTCTCAAGTAGTTAAAGGGTTTCTTTTATTCTTCTTCTGATAATTTGGAAGTTAAAAAATGGCTGCCAAGGAAAAGTTTTAAAGCCAGCGTTTACGGATGTATTAATGCAAGTTAGCGCAATATCTTAACTGCTACTGACACAGATGACCAGAGGCAAGGAAGCCAACTTCTTTCTATTCATCCAATATTGAAATTTGAATATTCAATATTGATACTTGACTACCTTTCACAAGGAACAACTGTTCTTCCTTGAAGCCCCCAGCAGCTTTGCCTCAGTTCAACATCAGACATCCCAGCTCTAGCTCATGACTCCTTAGGGAATTACAGCTTAATACAAATGAGCAGAAAAGCTTAAAAGAAAACTTCAGATGTGTAACACCATTTCTCTTGCAGACCCCTACAGCTATTATTCCATATGGTTGCTGGTTCTGTAATCAGACATGCATGCACTAAAATAACTGCTAAAACTATTTTCAGTGCCTCAGCAAATTTTTGCATTAAAGTTTGCCATTCAGTTCTAGAAATAGCTAGTAGACCAGATACAAAGAACTTGTATTTCCTGTGCAATAACCTAAAAGATTGAGTCTAATAAACCAACCCTCATACCTCCTCCAAAATCTTTACCTATCTACACAAAACTATTATTCAGTACCAGTAATTTAACTATGAGACTTGGAAAAGTTGAAGAAAATTATATCCTGCCATAAGAATGCTTAATTGTATCTTCAAAACATTTAAGATGCCATCTGTCTCATACAGAGATGGTTTCTTTGCTATTTCCTCTATTTTTCCCAACCTTTAAGTTGATGGTGAGGGGGAACAGGGGCTGGAACAACTTTTTTTTGATTAATTTTGTACCAGCATGTCTTAGGGCATGCCCTGATCTATTGAGTTCCTTCCTTTTATGATTTTAGCTTTGCTCTTGCAAATCATTCACACAATTTCCACCAGTAGAACAGTAACCTTTAGCTTTTATAGAGTAATGCTGTACAGAATCAAAGTACAGGGAGCAGTCAAACACTGCACTGACATTTAGGAAGCAGATGACGCCATTGGGGAGCAAAGGGCCTCACAGCAGGAGTAATGCCACTGAAGTATCTCTGCAAAGTTAGCTTCCAGCTACTTTAAACTAAATGGATAATCCTGCCCAAGGGCACGGTTACCTGGACTGTGGTGAAAACAGATCTGTGTTTAACTATTATCACCCTAGATATCTATTCACAACACTCTGGTGGTTGCTGCTCCATCATATCAGTTTCACCATTCGCTTGACAGAAGGCTCTCTTATGATTTTTTTTTTCTTACAATCACTTTATTTCACAAAAAGAAGAGGGAAACTATGTAGGTAAATGCTCAAGACAAGAAAAACAAAATATTCAAAGGATATTGTCTCCAGTGTAGTGCAGAGGACAACAGAGGGACATGGGAAAGGAAAGAATCTGGGAACAGAAATTACTTTATCTATGTCTGTCTTAGGCAGAATAATCCATGTAACCAAAGAACTAACCCTTTAAATCTCTCCCATGAAATTTTATTCAATATTCCTCACATTTCAGGGAAACTACCATGTAATACACTTCCCTTATATTTTCCTGAAAGAAATTATTTTAGAATGTCAGTATTTTTGTAATAAACCAGGATATAAACATTAACTTGTTCCTGAGTGTGGTTCATCTCTCTGAGTCAAAATATGTGAAAATGACATCTACACAATCTGTTGTTATTAGAGACCAGGAGGAGAATACCAGAGGCAACCTTTAGTATTATACCACTTTGGAATACTAGGACCCTTTGCCCAGTTTTGTATTAAAGACAGCCCTCCATTTCAGTCTAAGCAAAGAGGCAAATGTTTTCATGTACAAGCTTCCTTGGGAAATATTAGAATAGAGTTTTTACTCAAACTACCAGTCTACCCTTTCATCCTGGGCAGTTAAAGAGTTCTTGTTAAAATCAGTTCATTCAAAAGCCTGGTAGTTATGAAGCAGTCTTGCAATATTTATGTTACTGCAAGGCTGTTAGTCAAGTGATAATAAAAAAAAGAGTTAAAAACAGGTCCAGTAGAACAATAAATCATTTGCTAATCAATGGAGGAACAAAAATGGAGAATGACTATACATCTTTAAGAAATACCATTCCATTATCTCCAAGTTTCTGCATGTATGTACATGAGAAGGAAACCTAGGATGATTTGCAACTGCATTACAAATCAGTTGTCTAGTCTTTTTACTTTTTCTTTTTTTTTTTTTCTTTTTGAGACTTCAGTGGAAGGTAACAAAAGAGTAAACATTATATAAGGAAAGTTATCTAACAAGCAACAGTATATGACTTTATTTTAAAGGCCGAAGAATTTGACAGAAGACCTCTCCCTGTCAAAACCTTGTTTGACATCAAGTATACCAAAAGAAGTAATTATCAGTCAGACACATGTGGAAAGCTTTTGAATTTTGTAAATTACTAGAATTGTTAGAAATTAGACCAGTTATTGAGAAAAAAAAAGTGGAAAAAAAGCTTTTTCAAGTAAGTCCTTCTGGATACACAGTGATATATGATTATCTATATAAATTACATTTTTCTGTGTATAAATGAAATTCTTGGGAAATTAAAATCTCAAATGGAGAAGGCATCCTTTTACTACTTATGTATTAGACAGTCCTTTCACATCCCATTTGCAGCCTAACCTTAGAGCTTTCACTTAATGAACAACAGACTTCTCCCTACACACACAAAATCACTTTCATAAAAATCACCAACAGAAAGTCACAGACTGCATCCAACTCAGAAAAGAGAAAGTCTTCACTTTTTCTGTAAAGAAGCACCCTAAATCCCATTAGAATACAGCTTAAAAGTTACCTTCCAATATTCTAAAAGGAACATCCATAGACACAGTGAGTATTCTGAAGTTAACAAATCCCTCTTGATGTAACTTCCTGCTGCAAAATTAGTGCATGGAAATAGTATAGCTCTTCTTTTGCAGAGCTCTTCAATAACTTCATGCATCATCATCATCTGACTCTTCCATTCACTGCCTCACCAACACTTGATGGAGTAAGTGAAGGCTCATCCCTCTGAATTAAGAGGGTCAAGGTATTGACTCTCTAGTTTTTTGCCTGCCATCTTGCCTTGACTCGTTCATGCCTTGTGAAAGAAGGCTGCCATTCTTTTCAAGTGGATGAATCATTCATGTGACAGCGAGTTGAAGTTTTTATCCACTGCCTCCCAGCAGGTCACAAAAGTCAAAGCAATATGCATGCATGACCTAGGTAGGGCATGATTTCTCAAGGATGATGAGTTCCTAGGCCTCTGCATGAGAAAGATTCAATAGCATTTCAAATTATATCATCTAAAAAAAAAAAAAAACAAACACACACACACAAAATACCAACACTAAACTCCTTCCAAGATATTCTGACTCTTTTTGTAAAAAGTAGGCAAAGGAGTGTTACTGCCTATGATATGACAGCTGTGATTTTGCCCTGTGAAATATGAAAAGCGTCATTCAGCCTTACCCAGATGTCGATAGATAAAAAAGCAGCATTTCACATCAAAATGGTTAATTTCAGTGACCTTTCCACATTTAGAAAGAAAGATGAAAAAGCCTACACAAATTACTCTGACAAAATCAGGGTGCTCATTTTCTGAAACTGTAGTAGATTTCTTCACACTCAATCCCTTCGATAAGGACATGAAACTCAGGACATTTGCTGCAATTTCAAGAATGAAATGACAGTAGCTGAAGAGAGAGTATCTGTTTTTGTACCTTATTAAGGTCCAAATCTAGAGCTGACACAGTGCAGGAAACTCTGTGACAAGAGACAAGAGACAAAATTTCAAGGTTGTACCAGCCAAGGAGCTATGCCTGCTTGCTTCATTTTTCCAGGAATACTGCTGTCATGAGTAGATCACTGTGTTCTTCTATCAAACTGAGTGGCCGCGGTTCCATTTGTGGAAGATGTGCACACTGGGAACACCAGCAAGTCAAGCTGAGAAAATATTAGCTAGTAAAAAGATTGCAGTCTGGAAAAAAATGTTTTTACATCACTGTTACAGTTTTAATAGCTAACTCATATCAGCCATGGAGAAAATTCTATCTTATTGCTGTATTGCAAGTAACAAGACAAATTTGTTACTTAAACATATCTTTGAAAAAGAATTAAATAGAACCCAAACTGATGATGTGCCCATTCCTTCACTGAATTACAACATATACAGTGTAAATACAGAACTATCAACAAAGCAAGGAAAAGCTTAAGACCAGAAAACAGTTTCTCACACACATTGACATAGATATATAAATATATGCACATAAGGACACCGTTAACTTTATTTTGATGAATGTGAAAATTCCTCTATCATTAATGAGTGATACAGAATACAAAAACTACTATGAATGAGAGATTTGGCAACATTAGTAAATCAACAGGTCACACACTCTACATCAGAGAGAAGGCTTGTCCTGTACAAATTTCAGGTGTGATGGTTACTAAACTGTAAAAGTCCATACATTCTCCAAGTTCAATAGCTGTGGCTGAGCTCTCCATGAAAGACAACCATTTCAGTAAAAGCAATGTGCAACTGATATATAATGGAAAGCCAGAAGTAATTCGGGAAAGAAAAAGAGATATCTCCTACTGTCCAAGAGAAAAGTATCAATAGTGAGGCAACAAAAAGAAGGGCATAACAGTTTCCCTTTCCCCAATACAAAATGATGCCTGTTATGAGCATGTGTTTACTGAACTTCTCTGTGAATGTATTTTTCTAAATATTCATTTGAAACTAATAAAACAATCTATTTTCTGCACTCTTCTATACGTTTCCTTAGAAAATCTGGCAGAAACAATGCCAAAGTTTATTTTGCATGCCATGGTTCCCACAGTCTGAGCATCTTTCCATTTTTATTTTTTTTTTTTTTTTAGTTTTCCATTTCCAGTAAAACAAGCACTAGTATCACTGTGAAAGCTTGTTTTAAAATAATAGCTAGTCCCTCCCTCCCTCCCTTCCTGCCTTCCTCTTTTCCTTCCTTTTCAGACTTTGAAAGGTGAAGTCTGCTTCCTTCTCGCCTCTCAAGTTAACAGGGACCAACGGCCATCTGGCCACTTGTTGTGATAGAACCAAAGATTTTTTTTTCAAAATGCAGCCTACTTTGACTGATAAAATATATGGAAAAAGTAGAACAACACTTGACATTTACTTTCTATCCATGGATCTATTCTGTTGATCAGACAAGTAATTATTCCAGAGAAATTACTGGAACCAGGTATAAAAGTCTTCTACTAGCCATTCAAATCCCCTGTGATTGCTAACATGTATAACTAGGTCATTTTGAGATGAAAAATTTTGTCATTATGACATTTAAGTAATTTTGTCAAGATTGGATATAGCTCAGAAATGTGCTTGTATCTTAGATGTTCTGTATAAAAGTTATGTAAAAGAAAGTAACCAGCATCACCATTGGGCTTTTGAAGTGAGGCATTATGGGAAACACAACACCACAAAGGGATAAAAAAGGTCAAAAATAGTCTACTTACATAATTAAAAAAAATTCAAAGGAAGGAGAAGTGTTCAAAGATATACTGTGCAGAGTAATTATCACATAAAACATCATTAAAGCTATAATCAATCACTAAATTCAGTTTTAACACATTCTGATAACTTGTGCCATTTGTGCTTAGTGTACCTATGCTTTTGGGATGCCCCTCAAATAACATGACCTGTAATTAACTGTTTCTAAAGATGTTTTAGGTTTCCCAGCTTTGTTCATGCACAGCCTTCCTCCTCCTGTAAAGCCATTCATAGAGCTGAAATATTGCAGTTCCACAACAGTTCCCTAATGCACTACACAAACAGTAAATGTGTGACTTATCTCCTGTTCAAGTCCTTGAACAGTCCCTGCCATAGCACTTTTCAGCATTTTGCAAGGTCATAGCTTTCCTTTTTGTGGTTGATAGTTTCAGTTTCACGTTAAGAGCTCAAGATAGCAAGAGGACTAGTAGTATATTATTGGAAAACAAAAAAAAAAAGGTTCTACTTTTGAGATAACATATCTTTTATCATAGATTTTAATGGAGTTATTTATTCTTTTTAAAGAAGTACTTAATATGAACAAGATATATATGTGGAAAACACTCTTCCATTCGCTCAGTGAGCAAATTCCATACCGTTTGTATAGTACAATGCATTATTCTGAAGAGACTGGTGTCAGCAACATGCAAGAAACGCCTACAGCAACTATAATTCTGGATTTAGTGTTGGGTCAGAAGACTAGGACGCATCTTCATCAGTTAGCAAGATCTGCTTACGATGCATGGAATTACAGCCATACCTCAAACCTGCTCCTGGATGTTTCCAGTGTGGGGTACATCAATAATAATATCAGCTACTAAAGTGTGTCTAAAGGAGGACAGAAAAAGGTTGTGAAAGGTCTGAAGAGCAAGACTTAAGAGAAGTGTGTGAGGTCTCTTGGCTTGTTCAGCCTAGAGGAGAGAAGGCTGAGGGTGCCTTCGCAGTCTACAATTTCCTCAAGGGGAGCATTGGAGGGGGAGGAGCTGATCTCTGGTTTCTGGTGACAAGCATCAGGACACAAAAAAATTAAAGGAAGACTGAACATTAGGAAAAGATTCTTCACTGAAAGGAAGGCTGATCACTAGAACAGATTTGTCAGGGAAGTGGTCATGGCACCAACCTTGCCAAAATTCAAGGAGCATCTCAATGAAGCTCTTAGTCATATGGTTTGGTGTTAGGTAGTCCTGCAAGGAGCAGGGAGTTGTACCCAGTGATCTGTATGTGTCTTTTCCAACTTGAGATATTCTATGACTTTAAGATTCTAATTAGTAATTAATTCTGTTTAAGAAAAGGACTAATATTACCTTGCTACTTAATGTTAAGCCATTATAATGGAGAAGGATTTCAAAACTGCCTCTGATTAGTTAGCATGAATTTTTTTTCATTGTGTCCTACCCTCTAAATTAAGAGATCTTCATGTTTAGTTTCCACTCTTTCCTATGGAGAAAACAGCACTTTCAGAGTGATCCATTCAATCCTAAAACAACTGAAATTAATCTCCATCTGGAGGTGTGTTTCTCTCTAGAAGACAGTGGATGACTCTGATACTAGAAAATTGATTTCATTCAACTAAACATAGCTAAAATAAATCCCACTTAAATGACAACTGGAAGCTAAGATAGTTTAGGGCAGGACAGGAAACATAATCTGTTAAGTGGAAAACAGGCTGGCTGTTCACAGCAGGGAGAAAAAATCTTCAAGGGACATTGATATTAGATGAAGCATTTCAAAGTAAGAGTGTGTTTATCACTTCAGATCAGTTCAGGACTGTGCAGTTAAAACAGATGCTTTGACTGACCCCACTTGCCGTGCCTTGGTTCACACTGTGGGGCAGCATTTCTTTCTGATGGGGCTGAACTAGAAGATGCAGTCCAGTTTCTATTGTACATTCAATGCCTAGGACCAGACTAGAGTTAGTCTGAAGTCCACTTAATGCATACAGTGTGGGTTTCCAGTCTTCAGTTTTAGTTATTTAGTTTTATAAAGCATCAGTTGTTTTACTTTATAAATATAGTCCTATAAAGATACATTAATGCAAATTAATTAGTGTCTCTTCAATGCAGCCAGAGGTGAGGGGGTCCTCACATGTTTACAAAGGTACAAAAAAAGTCCATGCTGCTGCCCTCTCTTGTATAGACTTACATTAATGTCAACAGTGACAAGACACAATTATGGTACGAAAGGAAAATCCATCAAAATGTTTACTTCAGCTGCTAATAAATAAGCCTAATAAATAAGACAGAGAAATGTTTCCATCTGCTCTTAGCTTTCTTTTTTCGCTAACATAAATGTTTCTATATGACAAGAAAACTTTAAGTCATTATGAGTGGGCTGTTTTGTTCAAAATAGATTTTTAAGGCCTGAAATTGTCAATTGAGAATGCTATAGTTAGGCAACCAATTTACTTCTCACACTATTAAAAATGGTTAAATGTGGCAAATCTATAGTACAAACTTAATATTTTATACCAGTTTATAATATATTCCTCAAATAACATTATGAAGTTTTGGGAAATGTATTCATTATTCATATTTCTGAACACAATAGAAAGGATTAGTTTAAATGAAGCATATACACAATTTAAAGTGACTGTAAAAAACTGACAAATTTAGAAACAGGCTGAGTTTCACTACATATTTGCTCAAGTACATGAGCATTGAGTTTTTACATGTTAACCTATGCCTCAGGCTGACTTCTATGGCACATACCCTGCCTGGTCTCTCACTGACTCCTGCTCCTTACCATATTTTAGATGTTTTTTCAAGCTGCAAGTTGTTAATAGCCCATAAGGAAGAAGTGAGTATTATTGTTATGCAGCTGTTGTGAGTAAATGAAGATTTTTTTTTTCACTGCCAATGGTATGCAAGATGAAACTGTTTGGCTGCAAGATACATTTCCAAATTTTAACAGTGTTGTCACAGAACTACTCTGGCTGTTCTATAGAATTTATTTAATCATCACTCCATTAATTTCTATATTCCGCCTTTCCTTCATGTGTCTAATCTTCTCTCAGAGGTAACTGTACCCACAAGGGACTGGGCCTTGGGAATTTCTCCTGTCTCAGTGAGGCTGACGCAGTTCTGTCTCTCCAGGCTGCAGTGAGGCTCTGCACATATTCCCAATAGCTGCAAATACACACATACATACACAGACCACAAACTGTACATATAACCAGGCACACAGACTGATGCAGGCAGGGGACAGTGCCTTTACCTGCACCCACAGAAACACAAGATTCACATAAATATCAGTGTTAAACAACTTGGTTCTGTCTTACTTCTGCAGCTAAGCCAGACTGGAGTTCCTAGCTGCATCATGAACACACATACACAAGTATGAATCTCTCAGGTAGCTGATGTTGCACACAGTCAGCCTAGTGGCTGACATCCACATCCTGATGTCCTGGAGCTGTTGTCCCCTAGACCCTCAATGCTCCCTGACCCATGATCCAGTCTCTGATGGTATTTTTATGATACTCAAAACTCTTACCCTACTTCTCTGCTATCCAGCTGGATATCAGCTAGTGCTCACACACACATACACAGAGGAAAGACAGTCCAGCATGACAAAACACAGAATTAGGGTTTAATGAGAACATAGGACAAACTGCAGCTCAAGCACAAGAGCTGTGTCATGGAAGTTTACAGAGCAGCAAGCTGTTTAAACATGACCAGACCTACTTAGCCTTTGTCCCTGTTTTCCCATACCAGTTCCTCCCCAAACCACTTGGATTCCTCCTTTTCCAAGACTTTTCTCTTCTCCCTAAACATCCTATAATATACTACACAGATCACTGAAATTCCCTTCCATAAAATCCCCAAAATTATGACTGACCCATTGCAAGTTACTTTTTCCCTTGCATCCCACAGCAAATTCTATTCACCTGTAAACTGGCAGTTTTAATGGTTCTTCAGGCAGAGCATTTCTTGTGTCATCTTGGTGGGTTTCACACCATTTCCTCTCCTTGACTGGCTGTAGGAGGAGCCAACTCAGTGTTCTTAATTCTCTCTGATAAAGTGATTCTGCACTTCTGATCCTTTCGGTGTGTTTGTATTTAATTTGCTTAGTATTTTGGTTTCATTACTGAGGAGTCTGACTCATTGACAGAACATATATCACCAAAGCTACAAAAGCTTATGGTTTATGAATAACTAAAGGACTTTATTTACCTTATTCCAAGGTTGAAAAAGACATCATGAGAAGGCCTTTTACATTTATTTTCATGAACACAGCCTGAAATAAATTACTGCCATATCTACTTAGTGCAGACAGGGATTCTGGCTTGAAAATCGTTCTTCAAAATGAGTCTGCAAAGTAAATTAACTACTTATTTTACATAGTTTTTATTTCATGGTGGTTTTTTTTTTTTTTAAATTGGTGCTATAAAAATGAGACTAAGTGCTATAAGTGTTTCAGTATTTGCTGCTTCTGCCAAAAAATATTTAAATGACCATACTTAGAGTAACATAAAATTTATCGTTCACTCACCTAAAATCTTATCTAACTCACTTGATATAGATTATATAGACAAAATAGAAAAAAAAAGAAAAAAAAAGAAAAGAATAAGTCAGGCTGGTGAAAACACTAATATTGTTACGTTTCACCAGTTTCAATGCAATATAATGTCCACAGCATCCCAAAAATCCTTGGACTCATGTTAAATGGACTTAATTAGTTAGGAAAATATTACAGACATTCATGCAATATTTTCTGAATAGTAATTGTTAGTAACTACAAGGAAAGGGGAAAGGGAAGGGGGAAAGGGAAAGGGAAAGGGGAGGGGGAGGGGGAGAGGAGGGGAGAGGGGAGAGGAGGGGAGAGAGGAGGGGAGACACTAATGTCAGAGTCCAGTTTTTTATTTAGATTTTTGTTATAAATACAGGTAACTTAAAACTTATTTGTTCCAAAGAAACTAGCTATCACGTTTTTTCACAGCTATCTTATCTGTAAAATAAAATACTACAAAAGGTCATTCTGCATGGTAAAAGCAGTTGAAGTTGCACATACAGCTACACTTTTCAAAAACACGGGTTTGAATTTGCAGCTAATCGAGAATCAAAGAATAATCTCTGTACTTACTCTTTCCATATGTTTTTTTAGGGAGTCCTTTTTCTTGTACATCTGTAGCAGTTTTCCTCATCAAAAATAAAATGCATGCACATAAAATACAGACAGTGGTACCTTTCTTTCCATTATACAATTCACTAATGCTGTTGAAGACATACTTCCAAAGCTGTAGAGAATTTTATTCCTCCCTATAAAACAGACACAGTACTACAGTTTAAAAATGAACATTCAAAATTCCATACGTTTACATAATCAGTCAACAGAAAGGGTGTTTTCATCATACTTTTTTCAATTTATCAGTCAACAGAAAGGGTGTTTTCATCATACTTTTTTCAATTTTTTAACTAACAACTACAAAAATGGAAAAACTTTTGAGATGTAATTTGGGAAAAATGTTAGTCAAACTATTCTCACTGCAAAAAAACCACATGTACTCAGGTGCTCATGTTATTCAATCCTGTACCAAGGTGACTTGCCTCTTTTGTAAAAAACAGTGCAAAAATTTCTGATAACATTAAAATGTGAATGTAGTCAGATTGTTTAGCAAAGAGTTATACTTCAAGCAAAAAGCAGATATACACAGTTTCATCTAGGGTGTGCCAGTTGTTGTATTATAATGACAATGACAATGCACCAAGAGTTAGAGACCTGCACAAGGAAACTGGTGACACTGCAGACAGTTGTAAAAATGCTTACATTATTTGACCAGTTTTAAAGATGCCCTAGAATGGCATGTACAAGGCAGCTGTATGGTGGAAGTTCTAAGTTGGCATTTTGGAGCAAGCTGTCTGTTCTACTATTATTGCACAGCACTCTGTTGGCAACTGCAATCATGAATTTGCGCATGTTAATATTCCAATATAGCAAGATACAGTTAAGCTTTTTACAGCCAGCTAACAGCTGGTGCAGTTGAGAGGTGTGAGCCATTTCTCAGCTATATGAAAACAGGATATAACATGCAAAAATTCACCCAGTATAGCCTTCTGCAAAGAACTCCCAGATGAATTCAGTTGTAGAATAAAAACTGAGTAAATTATGTACATGTGGGCTTCCAGCAAGCCAATTTAAGATGAAGTGAGTGATACCATCTGAAGATGGTCAGGCCAAGAAGCCTGAGTACAAGTTGCTTGTACTCACAAATACTGCGAGAGACCATTATAACTTCCCCTGGGGCATAATTTCAAAGTGCTGTTGTTCCTGCTACCAGCCATGAGCAGGAGGTCATTTTACACATCATATTGCCACTTTGGTGAGTGAAACACCCTTAAGGTGAGTCTTCCCATAGAAACCATTCAAAATTCATGAAAACATTAAATGTGGGCTCAAACCAGCATTAACTGAATCCTGAAAAGCTTTCATTCATTCATTTCAGTCTACCTATTTCCCTAGTAACTGTCATATAGACCTTTTAATATATATGATTTTGAGACTTTTCTAATTTCCCTATAAATATCTTTCTTTTTTTTTTTCATTTTGTTCTGCTTCTTTCAAGACCTTTTCAACATGATAAATAAATCTGCAGAGACTAATAAATAAAAGGAACACATAAAATTTCCAGCTTTGATTATAATTTTTTCTACAAATATCCAAGGGAAAAGAAATCACTCTGTGTTTTAGTTTTCATGTTAATCATTGTTAGAAATTTTCCTCAGAAATCACTAATAATACCGCACCACACACCTACTATGTCTCATCATTTGAGCCACAGATTTATTCAAATAGTTCCCCCTTCTCATGCTTCTGCACAATCAACAGCCCTTCACAGCTTACACACTTTTTTAATCCTTCACAAACTGTAGCTAAAAAATCACAGTAGTAATCTACATCCAGTTCCTAATTTTGCATGGATAGGATTCGACAAAAACAAACACAAACAACACAAAACTCACTGAATTCTGTAATATATTTCTCAAAAGTTATTAGGATGTGACAATATGTAAGAGAATATGCCTTTCACCGGAGCCATGAGTCCTATACACTGCCAAAGAAGTGAACAATCTCATCTTGGTTTGAGAGACACAGGAATAACAATTATAAGACTATACTAATTACAGTTATTTTAAATGCAGTCTCATCACTGCCTCAAGTAATGTATAAAATAGCAGCTGCAAAGTATCTTTCCTCTAGTAACTGTACCTTCCTTATTGCATACTTTCTAGTAGACTGATTTCTTAACGTTACGTTATCTTTGTTGGTATTTAGATGGTATTTCACATTCTTCACAGATACAAGAAGACTTAAATTCATTTATTAGAACACATTTCTGACTTGAATTTTATCTAATAATATTATTCATCTAAGATTCTTGGATCTAACAGTCATCTATAATTCAGGAAGTCCTCACTATTCCACTGTCTATAACTGCTGCTACAGTAAAAAGTAGCCATTGAATATTACACATATAATGCAAAAATAAAATGGAAAAAAAAAAATGTCCAGGGCACATAAAGAAGAAGAAAAGGGCTCATGGAAAAAGCAAAACAGAATGTATCCTTTACTGTAATTTTTAATAAATCTGACATAAATCTATAATAACAATAATCTATAATAACATAATCTATAATCCTTTTTGTGTGTACGTGTGTGTGAAGTTAAACACATGCAACACACTAGAATACTTGCACTGCTACCTTGCAGTTATTATTTTACCTGTATGATAGGCTCAATATTTTCTTTATGAGCAAAAAAGAAGAATGTCAAGAATGCCCACCAATTATAAAGCAAGATGATCTTATCTCAAAACAAGGGAGAACTGGAGGGTCACCTTTGCTTTGGATATTGGACTGCTCCAAAGAACCATCAGTTTCTATAAATCGCTTTCCCTGAGATAATTAGTAGAGACCAATATCTTTCTGGTGTGTCAGCCTGGTGTGTGGAGGGAAAAGTGTGTATATGGCTCACCACAACATGAAGCATAAAATTGGACAAGTAATAAAACAATCTTTGGAAAAAAAATCAGGTTTGCACTGGCTTCAACCCATATACTACTTTGCAGTGACTGGAGAGACCCAATGTCGGGACAGCAAATAAGAATCACATCATATCATGATTAAACTATATACTGCAATTTCTATATTATGCAGTGCATTTATGTATGTCTCTACTTAATGAAAGTTCCATGTAATACCAAATATATCAGAATAGTAAATTTGATATTAAACCCTCTTTGTAGACTCTAAAAGAACTGGATTAGAGACAATTCCCTTTGATGGGCAACAGCTTATCCCTCACCTAGAAAACTTCAGATGAAGAAGAGGCAGGGAGTCTCAGCAAAAGATCGGAAGAACAAACAAGGATCCTGGAAAAGAGAAGCAAGCCAGCAATTCTTGCCCAACAGGGCAAAACCATCAGTGAGAAGGAGGGGACATTAGTATCATGAGACTTTGCTTTATCAGGACACCATGACGTTCATCTGCTGACCTGACACCCAGCCACAGAAAGTTTGCTGCTTGCCTGGAGGCAAAGCCCAGCACACCATGGAGAGTCTGCCACAGCTGTCCCAGCCCATAGACTTCCACCCTTTTCTTCAATGTAGGCACAAGCAATACCTCAAAACATGAGTCAGGAGAAAGCAAACTAGAAAACAGAGTCCCAAGGGCTAAAGGAAAGAGCAGCAGAACCAAGGCTGCTTTCTTCTCCAAGCTGTCAATGTAGGGCAAGGATGCAAGCAGGGACATGCATTTCACCTGATCAGCACATATGCCTTCATAGCTTGTATCAGACAGGCATTTTGACCCCCTGACCACAGAGTGCTCCTTGAAGAGAATTCAACAACTTCTTGGGAGGAATGGGATCTCCTTACCAAGAAGGGTCAGGGACATTGTCTATGGGCTGGTTAACAAGAGCAGGCAGAAGCCCAGTTCAATGAGGAGTGCTCTCTGAAGCCTGGAAGTCAGTGGGGCCAGAGACGACAAGGTGAGACCATGCATGGAGCTGACCTACGGAGTAGGCTCCCACATTCCTCCAAAGGACTGAGGTAAGACAACATGTCATCAAGTACCTGTGCACTGATCCCTACCAACTGGAGAACAAACCAGAAGAAATGGAGCAGTCACATAATTACAATGCCATTTGAATTACAGGAATTGAGTGGGAAAGGCCATGTGGCATGGGTGACTAGGTGCAGGCCCTCAGGAAAGACAGAGAGGGCAGAAGAGGATGAGGCTTGTACACTCTGTAGAAGAGCAGTTTCAATGCACAGTGTGTGATCTGTAGAGTGCCTTTGTGCCAAAATCAGAAAAATGACCAATAACAGAGACCTTGTAGTATGTTTGCTACAGACCAGGCAGAAGGAGTACATTAAACCCTCTCCAGACACATCCAACAGGTACCTCCTCAAGCCTACAGGACTTGTTTTTCATAGCAACTTTATGATACATGCTGAGAAATCAACACAGCAGCACAGACCCCAGTGACACTGTAAGGCTGTATGTAGAGTTTCAATTCTAAGGAGTGCAAGGCAGACAGCAGCAGAAAGAAGACCCAGGACTACAGAAGAGCAAACATCTTCTTGTTTAGGAAACAGCGAAGAGAGACGTCATGGATTTCTGTATTGCACAGCTAAGGATCTCAGGAACATTGGGAGAATTTTTATGACAGCCTTCTCACAGGGAGACCCTTTTTCAGTAAGTGGGAAAAAGGATCAGGCATAATGAGAAAGCAGCCTGGATACACATTAAGATGGTGAGGCAGTTCCTCAGAAGCGTGTGAGAAATGCAAAAGGAGGCAGGCTCACAAAGGGAACATATCAGCTGGGTGATCTTCAATTAGGTACAGCTAGGAACAGAGAGGATCTGCTGGAGAAGAGCACACTGACAAAAAAAGCCAAAATGGATTCACCAAGGGTAAATTGTGCCTGACCAATCTGATTGCATGAGCTTGTTAAGTGGATGAGGTGAAAACCATGAATGTTATCTGCCTTGATTTTGGCAAGGCCTTTGATACCTTCTCACAAAACATCTTTGTGAACAACCAGGACCGGACAGATGAACCACAAGATGGGCTGAAAATGGTCTAAGCTACTGGGCTCAAAAGTAACAGCTGTGGTGGGGGAATCGGCTCCTCTACTGTCCCATGGCCTCCCGGGGTCCGGAGAGGATTGTGAAATCCCCACGTGGGCAGGAGTAAACAGATGCATCAAACCCAAGATTGCGTGGTCATAGAAAAGCCTTTAATTACCTGCATCCAGGGTATTTAAGCCCTTCAGGTGGGGTCTGGGAGGTAGGGTAGTGATTGGGTAAGGGTTCAGGGGGAGTGGTGTGGTTTGGGGGGGCACCAGGGCCAATAAGGGAGCAGGAGGACCAAAACCCAGTGGAAACCCAGGAATAGGGAATGACAGGTGATACATCCAATAAGGCCGGGAGGGGGGCAGGGCTGGATACCCGGGAAAAAGGAGCACTGTTTTCACATGTTTGCAGGGAGTTCTAGCGATTACAATCTAAACAGGGGAAAAACCATACATAGAAAATGCAGGTGATGTTGAATTATAAAGTTTCTGGTCCTTTGCAAGTTGTCACAGCGCTGGTCCTGTCTTCAGAGGCTTCTTTTTCCACGATGTATAGTGTGGATAGTCCTCTGTCTCTGTTTCACATGTACTGTAGCAGAAGTCTTGGAATTCCAACACAAAAGGTGGTGATGAATGGCTCAAAGTCAAACTGGCAGATTCTGGGTGTGGAACTCCCAGGGAACAGGTACTGGTACTCCACTACTTAATCTCTTCTGCTGCCCTAGGAAGTCCCAGAGAGGATGCACTCAGGCTCTTCTAGCAACTACACATGGAAAGCACGAAAGACAACAATCCTAACTGTACCAAGGGCAGGACTGTGCTTCTCGTCATTTTTCCAGAAGACAGCACCCTGTTATTTGCAAATTTTCTATAAATCACTGTCATATCAGAAAAGATGCAAAAAAAAAAAACCAAACAAACAAACACGTGAAGGTGTTTCATTTTCTAAAACAGAGAATCAAGAAAATGACTCCCTTAATTTGGAAAAAATGGACAGGAAATAGTCAAGAAAGAACACACATTATTAGCCAACTTTGGTTGTCATCTCTAAAGGGGGTTTTTGTGCTTCATTTAGCTATAAGCTGACAAGAGGGATTCTGTGTTTCTTAGATCTGAAGTCTGACTCATCAGAAAGTGTACATTCCTCTGGAATTCCCTCTGATTGCAACCTCTAACTTTAAGAATATTTGCTGGACTTCTACTTAATTTGAATATATACAGCCACATTTCCTACACTCCAGAGTACCCTTGATCAATGTGACACACGAATCCCCTGCTAATATTAGGGCACCTGATGTAATACTAGTGATATACAGAAACATTTTTGAAGTGCTAAGTGTCTGGGTAACAAGCCTCTATTATAAGTTAGCTTGCCAGGGCACTTATGGGGCAGATATATTCCTTCTGGAGAAACTGGTGAGAAAAGGATACATTAATCACCTCTGAGTTTATGAGTCCCAGTATATACATTTTTCATGCCATAAAACTCTAGAAGCAGTTATACAAACACACCAGTGCTATGAAATTCAGCTAATTACTAGTTTCATAGTGAGACTAGATATAATGGGATGCAAATTATTTATATGGGGTGACTGAATGATGGAAATAGCTGCTCAGGACTCTCCAACTCAATAAAGAGATAACTCTTTGGGAAACTGATCCTGCTGGAAGAGAAAGCTGCCTAGAAGTCAGGAACTAGATCCCTGTGTACTTAACTTCACATAGAAACAGAGAGCTTTGTCAGGACCAGCCTGTCCTCCTGACAGCATCAGGGAGCAGCATGGCATGAAAACCGAGAAACAATCAAGCTGTACAGTATCTCTCATGAGCAGGGAAAAAATCAATACGTTCCCATCAAAACGTTTCCTCAGAATCATGGAGTGTTTTTCTTATGGAAAGTTTTCAGTGGTTCTTCCCACAGTTCCAGGCTGTTAAATTTGTCAACTGTCCTCTCAGTGTTTTCACAAAAACAAACTTCAAAAGGCCATTATTGTAGATTTTTCTCTTCTCTCCTTATGTTTTTACCTTTCCTTCCAAGATCTTGGAGTTGAACACCACTCTGTATAAAATGATTCATAAATATTTATCAGAGGAAATACAGGAGGAAGGAGAGCACAGTTAATGACTGCTTAGAGAAGGATCTATTTTATGGGAAATTAAATTATTTTATTACATTATTATTGTAAGTTGTTAAAATTATAATTAATTTTCATAACTATTGTAGCAATAGTAAATGAATGTCAAAATGTGTTGTCTTTGCAGGTTTTTTTTAATACAGAATAAAAATGTTATAGTGGGAAAAATGGTCTCCTCAATATCAAAATGTGTTTTTTGCTAAGAGAACTAAGAGTTTTGTATAGACACTCATGAAAACACAATGATGTCCAAGAGTTAGGAAAATACTGATAGTCTATTTGGCTTCTTGCTGATGGAAACAAATACATATAACCAATAATATAACAGCTTTCCCAGTCTGATGCATAGCAGCAAAATACAGTGTTATGTGTCTAGGTCCAAAGAGTGCTTTATTACACCACTTTGACATGGGGAAGTACTCCAATTACATGACCGTAGTCCTTCCACTGCCTGTGACTATCTTCCAAATACAAGAATACTATTATTAAAATATTTATATATTTATATATCTAAATAATTAAGACCCTTGGGATCTTGTTTGATGTGTTACATAAGTAAGCTCCAGACACTGATGGCTGACTTGAACGCTCAAGGTGATATGGTCAATATGATCCTTTATCTCAATTTCCAAATATAGAAATAGAGACAAATTAAGAGATTGGCCAAGGTATCATGCTAATGACTCAGGGGACAAATATTCTTGTCTTAGGTACAAACTAGTACCCCCAGCTGCACGGACCACCATTTAGTTCCATTATAAAATCTATTAAATAGTGGATTTTTACCCTCTTCTACACCTTGAATAAAAAGAAAATCCTTACCAGCATTCTGGAAAAGAAAAACAGTATCAGAAAGGTTGAAAGAGCCAAGCAGCAGAAAAAAGACTTTAAATTAAAATATCCTATTTTAATTTATTGAAAGTATTATTTTGGAAACCTTCAGTAGTAAAGGAATATAACTAAGCCACAAGAAACTTTTTTTATTATTATTCATTAAACCACTGTTCTCACTCAAATTCTGATTCATCACATCAGGTCATAGCTACAATTAGAAAGCACACACTCTCCTCATCCTCAGGAATTACTGCAGCCCTGTAGAGGAGACATCCTTTTTTTACTGTACATAGAAAATTATGCTCATTTACATTGCCACACACAACAACCCTGTTCACACTAGGAAATTAATCTGGAGAGAATACAAGCTGTGTGTGTTTGTACACAGCTAGAGAAGGAAGAGCATGGCACATCAGACAGCTAGTCATCCTGAAAGAGGTCTGTTTCTAAAGCTTGTCTCAATAGTGAATAAAGATGAACTTAGGAAACTATTCTCTTTATAGGAGGCATAATATTCATTTCTAGACCAGAAAGTAAGAAGTATTTCTGGTAGCAATATCCACCCAAGATTTACAATGTCACTGTTTGCTGACAGAAAATAATGAAAGAAAGGGAAGGGAGAAGAGGATACAATATCAGGATACATTTAAAGCTTTAAAGCTTGGCAGAAAGCATTAAAAACAAAATGTGGAGACAAAGAGAAAGAATGAAATGCGTGGATGATTTTAAGGAAAAAATAACAGAAGGACAACTGGCAGCTTGTTATGCTATTGTAAACAGACAATGCTCAAGCATTCAGGCTGAAAATCCAGTTGCTCTGCCACAGCACATGCTATCTTTGCTCACAGTTTGCATTTCCACTGAGACCAGAATCAATTTTTTTCTTTCCTAAAACACATTTTCAAAGCTTAAATGTAATTCCTATGTCTTACACAATTTTCCAAAGAGAGGATACTAAGGGAAAAGCTCATGCTTTTTGTAGTTGGTTTGTTTGCGTGTTTGTTTTTTTCAATTTAATAACTGAAAATTATCTTCAGCAGTTTCAGCATTACAAAGTCATCTTATAAAATCCTTCTTCATCTGTTAAAATCTGATACATGGTGAGAGTACAAACGCAATCAGTTCAAATCAGGTTATCCCAAATCAGTTTATTCGAGTTTACAAACTGCTAATCTGACCTTAGAATAAGATGACAGAAGAGGGATGACCTTAGGAGAAGACATTTGTTAATGGTTACTCATGAGTACAGAAGTACCATCATATGGTAAAAGATAACATCTTGGACTTAGCATGCAAAGATTATTTACATTTTGCATACAGTCCCTCCTGTTACTCTGAAAAGAAACTGGGATTAAGCAGACAAATCTGGGAATAATTAGTCCTCAATGCAATTTCACTTATATTAGAGGCTGCGAAGACTTTTGTTTCTAGCACCTTACCCTCCATGACTTTTATGACCCCAAATGTATCAAGGATTTTTAACAACATTTAACTGAATTCAAATTACCTTCCAAAGCTACTCACTCCAACTCTGCGTCAAGACCCCTCTGTTACCAAGCAGTGCTGATTTGGGTTGTCAAAATGTACATTGGGAGAGAAAACCTCTTGAGATAGAAGTGTCATTTATCCATTTTATTCCCAAAGGATATAATAGGAAACAAGCACGCTACCAATGACAATTTATGATGGCAGTTCCAGTTCCAGCACTGTCTGGAACCCCCACCTAATTAATGCAGCAGGTTAGGGAATAAACAGAAACATGGGAAAAAAAATCCTATTTGTCCTGGGCATTTTTATCTGTTTGAGGTAACCTAAACATAAGGTAGAGGTAGCAAACCATGTTCACTATTCTGAATATAAGAACTGTTCATTTAATTTTCTTGGAATTTGAGAAAAATACAGTTATAGAAACAATGATTTTATGCAGATTATTTTTTTCATCTATTGAATGTAGTGGGAACCATTGAAACTCTCAGGTTACTTAGGCCATCTTAATCTACAAGAATTTGAGGGAGTGAGCTCTTGATTCTAATTTCATTCAGCCAAGTCACACCCAAACTGAATTCTTTGTCCAGAAGCTGACCAGTAGAATCGTTAACTAAGTTGGATGCATTCTATTTATTTATTCATGGCAATACACCAGAGGAAATAAAAATTAATGTAAAAAATGAACAAACCAAGCAACCAATCAATCAACCCACCAACCAACCAACTAAACTTTACAGAAGAAATCATCTCAAGCAGACAAATTCCCACCATAATTTAACTTTAGAACTACTCTGAACCAGTGAAATTTTGGAGCTTTACATGCCATCATTGTGTTCCATTATTACTACAATTTTCTATTTCAGTGTCTCCATAGTCACTTTTCACTCAAATGTAGCAATACAAGAGAAAAATAATAACTAAAAATGCGCATTTGCTCCATGAACACAGTACACTGATACTGCAACAAGGCAATGTCTTCCTGTTTTTTTCTTTGTCAAACAATGACCTTGCAATGCAACTTCCATAAAGAATGGAGTATTAAGAAAAGGAGTCCCTGCATGTCAGAGTGCATTTTCAGTATGTCAGTGTTTTCCTATCTGGCTCAAAAGTAAAGAACTCTGAAAATCAGCACACTGAAATCAGTTTTCTAGAACCCAAATATGTCTGTAGCCTTTCCACAGAAGAATATTCTGCAGTACTAAGAACAACTAATAACTTCTGATACTTTTAAAGAACCTTAATACCTTTGTAATCAGAGATCAAATAGAGCCATTTTTGGCTCTTTTTACTTAAAGTAATATCTTAATATGAAGACTTACCTGAAAAATTTTTATAAATACGATCAAATTGAAATCAAGGTATCTGGGACTGGCTTAGCTAATAATGGCAAACACTGCAACAGCCGCTATCAAAGCAGCAGAAAAGAATAGACAAGAAGGTGGAGTCCTCAGGAACATGACCAGTTTCTCAATAATTTTATGCTTCTTATTACCAACTGTTTTGACACACCAGTTCTGCATGTAGAGATTGGTGTGACAATTAATGGGTTTAGACTCACTTTTAGTGGTGAGTTAGCACTGGAGCACACTTGTCCTGCTAAAAGTGCAGAAGCTTACCTGTCATTAATTTGAAAGGCAAGTGGCCTTTCAGTTACTGAACAGTAACAGACATCCATAATGGCAGTGCCACACTTTAGCTAAGTGACAGAACACAGTGTTCGTACCTCAGCTTGTTTCTAATTTTCAGTTAAAGTGTATGAAAAGCTTTGTTCATCATCTTTTGCACCATCACTTTTGCTGGAAACAATATGTTCCTTTCCAAGGTTCATATCCAGGAATTCATTTAAGAATTTTCTTACCCGTAATCGTAAGATGTCCAATTTCTTATTTGAAACCAGATAATTATCTCAGTTCTTACCAATTGCCTCAGAAAATCCTGTTTGAGCTTAGTTTAACATACAGCAGAGTATGCATCCAAGTACCCTAGTGTTTTTCTTGCTTCTATCAGCAAAATTCATCTCAATATTTAATTCATTTCATCCTGATAAAATAAAAAAAAAAAAACAACCTTACAATATATCCATTTCTTCAGCTTCATGTCATGACCTACTCAGTTCAAGGAGGTAGAAAAAATTCTGTGAAAATTAACCAGATTTGCATGCATTTCTTGAAGATGGGCCTTTAAAACCAGAACACAGCAGGATCAGGTGACTTGTTAACACAAAGGATAACTAGGTTTGTATGTAGAGCATCTAGAAGTACAGGGAGGAAAAGCAGGATCCTACCAAAAAAATGAAAATATAATTAAATTGGTTTAGATTCAAATAAACAGAGACATATTTCCACTTCTGCAAAGCTAACCATTAAGCATCTACTGAACATGAAGAAAGTGATACTTGAATAATATAAAATAGTAAATAATGTTATTGTATTTTATTTTTTATTATTATATCTTATATTTTGCTGTTAATATTTTTTAAAAATAATTATTGTGCTAATATGTACCAATATGAGGGCATTAATTCATGTATACTGGTAAATATCTGAAAATAACTCCTGTAAAATTTTTATTATGGTTAGTAAAGGCTTTCCATTTGAAGCCTGCAAGCAAATTCTATAGCCTCAAAATCCTGTTGAATTCCATCTCAGGAACACTCAACTAAGGGGGGGGGGACATTTTATTCTGAAATCATGACATTCTTTTGATTTTTTTTCTGAGCAGAGAGCAATCAATTATCATTGGGCCAATGTACAGATGCTCTCAGTGGGAGATGGGGTAATAGAAGTTTCAGCAAATACTCCTTTGAAGAGTTCTATGCTCTGTATTATATAGGAGTTCCTCAGAATAAAGCTTGACTTTTAAAATTTTTATTTAAAGCAAGTCAGATGCATCTAATCTGAAATAAATACCAGAAGGAACACAGTAGCTCTACTTTACACCTGGGGCTGGTATTTATTAAATATATTTGAGGCCTGTTAGTAGGTAGCTGAACACTAAATAGGTTTTACTTATTGCCTCTTGTTTATTAATAAAAATTAAACTTCACATCTATGCAAAAAGGTAAATCATGTATTTCAAGAACAGAGTAAGAGTGGCTACTTTATAATGTATTCTGGCCTAAAAAGTAATACAGATGGCTATTTGCAGACCATCTGATCTCCATAGTGAAATTGTTCGTGCTTTTCCTACTGTATGGCTAAGCATTTCATCTGCTTTTTAATCATGATTTTTCAAACTTAGGAAAGACAAGAGTTGTAACTGAAAGGTATTAACTAGCAACTCAACCACAAAGAGTCAAGGCATAATACTCCCCTCCTGCATAACACTTCAGGAACACCATGCTGAGTCACCATATCAGACTCACGATGGACTGACTCAGCATAAGCAGAAAGAAAATTGTACCTCTGATTAGCAGTAAATGTAAAGCTTTTACATATGCCAGATACTGTATGAGGTCCTTGGCATTCAAAGTATTGTTGTTTTACACAAGCCAGGTAGCAAAGGCAGTTCACACGTCCCATAAAACTCTATAGCAGAGAGAGGAAATTGCACAGCCTTATAGGAGAGCTAATCCTCTAAGATCCAACCTACAGCAACATTCCTCAGAGGCTTTTCCCAAGAGGAAATTATATATAAAAAGAAATTTCTTTTGAGGTCAGAAAATTTTTGATTGGGGCAACCCTAGTCATACTTCATTGTGTTTCTTTGAAACAAAATCAGTGTGCCAAAAATGTGTAAAATGTATAAAAATATTACTTTAACTGAAACTGAAATATTCACAACACTAAGATTTTACTAGAATTTCCCAACTACCTCCTCTTGTTACTGTGATATTTTAGCTAATTTCAGGGTATTACTTAGTAACAAACTCAAATTGCTCCTAATAAAACATGACTTGAGAAGATGACTAATTAGTTGACTAATTTGAAATAAATAAGACTTGTTTGACAAATAACAGAAGCCATAGCAAACTTTTATCTCAATAGGCCTCAATGGCATAGACCAGTATACAGTAATTTTCTTAGTGAAAAGAGGTAGTCCACTTTAAAATAATGATGTTTTACATTAAAAATAAAAAATCCCAGACAACAAAAATACCCCTTTAGACACTCGAAAGACAGTGAAAGACACTAAAGGAGAAGCCAGATGAAGAGATTCACTGTTGAGTATGGTATAGTCATTGATATCTATGTGATCAGCAGCAGCCTGCATATAAGGGAAGCAGGTATTTCATTTAAGCAGAAGAGAAGGTGCTGAGACAAGCCAACAGCTGGTCTGTGCAATTCCTTTGCAAATAAAAAGTGTATTTTGGCTGGGAATTAGGTGCACTCAAGCACTGTAAATGTCCTCAGAAGTAAAATTTTGTATTAAGTCAGTATTCTTAGAATTTCTTCTTTCAAGCTCTCACCCTTCCACTCTGTTATGTAGAATGCATGAAGTAGTCCAAGAAAACCTAGATGGTGATTGAAAACAGAATGGCAAATATGTATCTACAAACTGAAGACAGTTATGCCAGATTTTAAGCTGTTAATACCTCAGGTTCTTTATAGGATGGGACTTGAAAGAAATGTTCCCTTAGTATGGAGCTTTACTTACCTCACATAATTGTATCATGATCATTTTGAAAATGGGAATGGGGGGAAGCAATGCAAGGATGTAATTTAAAAATACATTACTTTCAACAAAGGACAGTGAATTTATTGAGAAACTACACCTTTTGATTTGGAGGGATGTTGTAGGGAGAGACTCTTGAGAAGCTCTGAAAACAAATTTTCAAAAGATGGATATATGAATGTAAAATTGGAATTTAGGCTTTTTACTTGAAATGGGCCAGATATTCAGGGAGTTACTCAAGTTGAAATTCAGAAAATTAAGTCTCTTATCCGGACACACAGGCTGCAGCACAGGGCACAAAAGTAGGAGTGACATGGGCTCAACTACTCAACAGTCAAAGTACTGAATAGTTGCTCAGTGTCAACCATGTGGTGCATGAAGACTTTCTTTTCCATCATCAGTCTACAAATACACAAATATAAATACCATGTCCCTTCATCATAGCTCACAGTAGTTTTATACTTCTGATATCAACACACCTAGCTATGTTTTTCTTTTCTCAAATCACATTGTTAGTTCCCTTAAACTATAAAACATATAATAATGCATCTGCACTTCGCTTAGACCACAGGACTATTCACAGCCACCGCAGAGTCCGTCTAAAGGCACAGATCTGAGCTCTGCTTGTCAGCAGCTTCTGCACAGCATACCAGCTGCTGTTCTCATCTCCTGTGTGTGAGCCTAGTTATCCATTCAAGTCAATATAACATAACATAAAGCTTTAAATATGTATAAATATGTATAAACAACCAATGTGCAAGGTTCTGTTTTGCTTTCTAAATACTTCCCAAACTGTTTTCTACAGAACTCCTCTACAGATTCTTTCAGTTTCTCAAATGTCTTAAAGACATTAGCATAATGTTATAGTAAAAGATGCATTTGTAAAATAGTCCTCTAAGGTCACTGACTTGGGCATATAGTTCACATTCTGAGATCACTACATCAAAGGAATCTTTGAACTGATTCTTTATATGTTCCGGGGGCGGGGGGGGCGGAGTGGAGAGAAGCATTATTATGATCTGGCCATTGATCTCATAATAATTTTCCATCTAAGTGTGCCTTTTTTTAAAAAATAAATCAGTTTACTAGGTGCCAGGGTCCAAATTCAAATAAACAAGTGACAGATCCAGACCACCTGGTAAATTTATAACTCATTCATTTCCCAATGTACAATGTACAATGTACTGATTCACTCACTCAAGGTCTTCTTCTGTGCTAACAGAGATGTGTCAGTTATATCTGTTTATGCAATACAGATACTGCCCATCTCAACAATCTCTTGTAGAATAATTAAATTCTGATTCTTTCTTTTCCCCTCAAACACAATAAAACAGGATAAATAGCTCATACAGCTTCACATACTACCTTTTCATCCAGACTCCAAACTCCATATTTTGCTTTGAACCTCATTTGATATTTTATTGTAACATTTGATCATATTTCATTATAACATTTCGGATAAAATTTACCAATGGAAGAACAAGTTGTTAGCAATTTGACCTATTTTGTCACTGATTAATTATGGTCTTTCCAATATCCTCAGAATTTTATACAAGAAGATAAAATAACTTGAACTTCAGTCGGAGTCCAGGCCCTTAGAACACTACAGTTTTCAGTCTTTTCATATATATGACATAATTTTTTATATTAATTTTACAGATATGGAATACATACCACATTTTGCCAATGCCCATAGGATATATCTTCACTTCAGTAATAATTTCTTACTGGGCTACCTGAACACTATTCAGACTCAAGTGTTTCAAATCCTAGCTCTTGTCACTAATTCACCTTATGACCATTTTCCTTCACACTGATATCTGTTGGTTGTAAACACAGACTATTCAACCCTACTTCAGTTCTTCAAGTTTGAAGTGGATTAATGTTTCTGTGGGACTTATATTCTTCTGCTTAAAATATTTACTTAATTTATTATTGGTAATATATTTTGTTGAGAAATAATTCAGAGACAAGCAATCTGATGGGTCTGCTCTGCTGCCTGGATTTTACTGATCATTTTGAGCCTCTGCTCAATAGAATCTTCTAGATGCAAGCTGCCTTTATAGATAAGATGCCCAGTTATTACAACTTTTTATATTATAAATGCTGAAAAAAATTACGTTTAGTGATGATAGGCTTTCACAGAAGACAAAAACGCAAATGTTTCTGTATTTCATTGCACAGGAGGAAATAATTTGGGTAAGACTGATGCTGCTATGAAGAAAATTAGTTAGAAAATAGCCTTCATGCACACCATGCACCAGCACAGGACAGACTATACTGAATCTGGAGAACTCCATTGACTTACAATTGGTGGAGAAGTCAGGCAGTGGGTCACACAAGTTGTTTCCATGGAGAACAAGTACAAATTTTATACTACACTATCCATATACATCTTAATTTAAAAAAAAAAACTTGTGTCTGATACCTTTGTCTGGAAATTGGATTTACTTGTTTGAAATCTAACTTTATGATCCTCCGGGGAGAAATAGGATACTGGTGCATTAAAGAAAGCTCTAAGTACTAGTCAGAGTGTGTGTAAATAGGAATGTCACCAAGATTTTGAACTATTATGAAGAAATTGCCAAATTCTGTCACATAAAAGATAGTTCCCAAGATCAAAAGTGTCCTCATAGATGTATCATGATTAAATAGCCCCCATACTGCTTTTGTGCCACAAAGTAAACTAGAATATACTATGTTTGGAGAAGGAAAGTACCCTTTGTCCTGAAAGAACTTTTTTTTTGCCAAGTACCTCTTCAGACATTCAGGGCATACCTAACTGTACTCCATCTGATGGAGACTGATTTATAAGTGGAGAACAGAAAAGTAACCAAAATGATCAAGATGTATAGTAAATATTTCTCAGATTTGTCAAAAATCTATTAAAATCATAACACCCTGAGACAGAATGCATGACCTAATTTTGTAAATATTATTTAAGAAATCAGTGATAATATTTAGTAGACATATATTACTATTTCTCTATCTTAGTCCAGTTTCAAGTGCCACAGCGTGAAATTTAGACAGCTTTGGTAAAGAGGCTATCGTAAACATACACAGACTGAGAATTTAGTTTCCCTGGCAACCAAAAGGTTTGAGAAGAACTCATTCCTTCAGGTTACAATTCAGTTTATAAGCTTCCACATCTGCTTGCACAGGAATGAGACACCTGGGATTACATATCTAGATTGATGAGTGAGAAATTAGAGAACAATAGACATTACATAGCTAATTTTGTGCAGTGATGAAAATGAGTCCTCTGATGTTCATTATCATGGACCACCCAGAATATCTGAGGACAGCAGTATTCTTGCCCTGATTAAGCATCCAGCCTTTTCCCTACTTATCTTTATAGGAGCCAAGACCTGTAAGAAAACCAAAGAGAATGTTCTCCTGCTTTATACTAACATGGGTTAATGGACTATTTCTTTAAGCAAAATGTAAACTCTTTTCTGTTAAGACAGAGTAGAAGCCAGAAGAAGGAAGAAATATTGTACATTAGATGGTGAACAACAAGAAGCAGGAACTCCTGTTTGCTATTTCCAAGAAAAACAGGTAAAAAAAAAAAAGGTAATTTCCTGTAAAATTTTAACTATTAACATGAACAAAGTTACATGAACTCTATTGGCTTAGATGGAGAGAATTACTATGGCAGGACAATTTTATTTCTTAATGTCTTCTGTGCAAATACTCAGTGTTTGCTCTATGCAAACGACTTTGTATGGATGTTTTCTCACCAACAACATTATTTCATTCAGCCTAACATCTGCAGGCAAACTACATCAGCTAGGCTATGACTAGTATGTCTGACGAGTAAGTGAATTTTCAAGAAATAGTCAGCACAATTTACTTGACTCAGATGGTCCTACATTGCATCAACTCAAATTATTTGGTTTGTTATCATTAAGTTTATTATTCTTGATGAATTTTGTGGACAAAAGAATTTTTAAAGGTGTTGTGGGGTTTTTTCACTTCAAAGATCATTTAATATTCTTTGATGAGGCAAAGTGGATGGAAAAATTACTCCTTTCCCTATTAAATGTGTTACGCTTCTACCTGAACACCTTTTTGTGGTAGATTTCTAATGTTCGAAATGTGCAGTAAGCTATTGCATACATAAACAGAATTATCCAAAGAAACTGTCTTGTGAAGACTAATATCCCTAAAAATCAACTTGCTTTTTAATTTCTTTTAATCCAATGGCATTTCTCTAAGAGTTTTTGAAAACTGAGGTTAAAGAATACTTATAATGTCACCTATAGAATTTCAGTAGCAAGTTTTTTAACATAGACAGCCTTCAACGCACTCTACTAAAAAAAAAAAAAAAAAAAACAAACAAACAAACACTCAAAAAAGACCCTCATAGTTTTAGAGTCTGATTTAAGATTGCTTTGAATTTCCTGTACCTTCTCAGGATTTGAACGTCCAGAACCTGTTTCACAATGCAGTCTAACTCATAACAATGTGTCATGAATAACAGGAAAAATAGCTACATCCAAAATTTCTAGGCAAGCCTGACCTAAAATGTCTGCAATCTCCACAATGAGCCCTCTTATCTGCCTGTCACTTACATACTACCCTAAAAGACATCAAAACATAAGTTCAATCAATGGCAAAAATCTAACACTCCTATTCCTTCTTTCTTGTCCTTGTAAATTCCAGTTCTGAACTATATTGTCCAAAGATAGAGGCAAACTTAAAATGAAAACAAAAGAAATTATTCTGAGTAGGAATCCCCTTAAGGGACAGGAAGTCTGTTTTCTTAACATATTAAGACATTCAAAAGGAAAAAAAGTTCTCTGTCCTCATTTCAGCTGGGATGAAGTTAATTTTCTTCCTAGTAACTGGTATAGTGCAGTGGTTTTACGTTTACTATGAGCATAATGTTGATAACACACTGATGTTTTCATTGTTGCTGAGCAGTACTTATCCAAGGACTTTTCAGTGTCTCATGCTCTGCCAACAAAGAGGCACACAAGAAGCTGAGAGGGAGCATGTCCAGGACACCTCACCTGAACTGGCCAAAGGGATATTCTGTACCATAGAATGTCATGCCCAGTATATAAACTGGGGGTTTGGCCAGGAGGGGTCTATCACTGCTCAGGGACGGGCTGGGCATCAGTCAGCGATGCGTCAGCGGGCAATGATATTGTGCATCACTTGTCTTTCCTGGGTTTTATTGCTTTTTGGGTTTGCTATACCTTTTTTTCATTACATTATTACTGTTATTGTTATATATTATATTATGTATAATTGGTGGCAGATTGAGTGATCAAGCACCTGCATAGTACTAAGTTGCTGACTGGGGTTAAATCACAACAGTTCATTTGAGCTGACTATGGATGCTTTCAAATACTGCATCTTAATCAGGATATGTGCCTCAAGAGACACTCTCTTGTTGTGCATTGAAAAATGGTCTTTTAAAAATTTTTTGTCTTACGAAAGCATCCCAGGCCCCTCTAACTTTGGAAATGACTCATACACAAGTATGGTTGGTAGAAAAGCAGAAGTATTGTTCTGCTCCAAACTACATTTATCGGATAGAGAGTTGCTTGACCGGCACTCCCAAACCACCTTTATCGAAATGTTTGCATCACTCTATAGTACCTTTTTTTGTCCCTCTCAAATAGGTCTCCTGTATATTTCTTCCATCCCTTCCCAAATACAGAGCATGCCCCTGTTTCCCGCTCTCCCACTGGTCCTAGTTTAGTTGGTTTTCTAGCATGATCCTTGTTTTAGGATATGGATACTCTGTTAATTTCTGTGGTGTTATTTATTCTGCTAAGATAATGGCCCCCCATTTAGTTGTCTACAGTATCCTGATATTTTCATGTCACTGTCTTGTTAGTGATGACCACAGGTCAGGGTGGGCCATCTGCACAAATATGTGTGCCTTTGTAATCTGCAGCAACCTGAAAATCCTTGTGTTGTTACCTTGTTAGTGGTGCCACAGGTCGGGGTTAGACATCCGCATGCAAACCCTAATCCATAACTCAAGCAAGTTCCCCAATTTTAGAAATAAAGGCAAGCTTTGTATGTGTACCTTGAAAAATTGGGACTAAAAGGTCACCAATGAATGAGATGTTAGTGAGAAATGTTTACTTATTGATGAGTGTTCTGAACATCATTAGTAGCCTTATGCAGAGGATATCAACAGATTTAACACCTCAGAGTAGTCATTCCTACTGTTGTTTGTTTTCCAGCAGATTTGTCTTGGTCTTGCAGAAAACTGCACCCCAGTTTTCTCCTTAAACACAACTTCTCTTACTTATAAAAAGTGCAAAGATCCATCTAATGCAAAGATCCATTCACTACAGGTTGAATATGGAACATGCCAAAGACACAGTGTTATTTTGCAGAGTTTGGATCTTTATTTAGTGGTGGTTTCTAATGCTTTGGTGACTGTAAACTATCTGCTTTAAAGGTTCTTCAACCCATTTCATTGAACTGCTGATAATCTTTTTTATTACAAGTCTTCTCATTATTTAGAGAGCAGAGTTTAAATACAGCTTTGATTTTCATAGCTGCTTTTTAATCAGCAGTCATTTCCATTTTCTATCCTCATTCTCCACCAATATGTGGACAAAAATCTCATAACTGAAGTTAGAATTAGCACCTTCAAAAACCTTGATAACAAACAAACTACAGTCATTGGACATCTGTTTAGATTTCTGAAAGACTCATACTCACCTAGAATCAAAATAAAACCTATTTGACAAAGCCACCTCAGCACCTGCTTAGATCTCTTTTTGTCCTGTTAATTCTCATTACCATTTGTGTAAATTTTACAAGAACTCCATAGAGCATAAATATATTATAACTTCAATGTCCTAGTAATATGGTAATTTAGCCAAAACTTTTGAGAAATAGTTATTTCCACCCATTTTGTTCATTCTTTCCATACAGAAAATTAATGTCTAACATGTTAACTTATGCATTACAGAGTGTTCCTTTTCAAGTCTCTCAGTTAAACTTGTTCCATTTGGTTAGCAGTAGGAAGTTGTTATAACCTACAGATCTGACCAATAGAAAGTTTACATAAATAATTTCCAGTAAGCTTTTCCATTACCTTATTTATTTTATTTTAATGTTCTAACTGTGGTTGATAGAGTATCAATTAACTGTTGTCACTCTGTGGAAGAAGAAGAATTATCTAGATGCAGACACCTGTCAAAACCTATGCAAGTTGTTGTAACAGTTAATATTGCTGCAGGGACTGTTTTCATGTGAACAGATGAATTTTTCTTTTTTGAAGTGTATCTTCGGCTCCTTCAATATATATTTTGCTTAAGTTTCAAGGTCTGAGATATAAGATAATATTAGGTCCTTGTGGCACACAGATAATACCAAAATGCAATAATTAATGTTTCTCCATTGTTTCTGCCTGTCAAAACTTCCTACCAAAAAACTCTGTCAGCTTTCCTACCAGAAGTTCTCACAAGAGCTTCCTGCTGCAATTTTTCCTACCAGAAGTTCTCATAAGAGCTTCCTGCTGAAGTTTCCTGCCAAAAGATCCTGCTATCATTATCTTTTCAAAATATCTGAACAGAGCTATGTGTCAGGAAACACATACCACCTCCTCTGAACACTATAAAAACTTAGACTTTAGAAAATGGGGGGAAGGGGGCAGTGAAAAAAGAGAGAGAACTGGTTATTGTAACCAAAAATCTCTCCCTACCTCCCTCTCATCCTTTTCTTCTATGCCACTATGTCTGCCTGCTACTGGGGACTGAAACTCTCCCAGCCTGGAGAGAACCCACCATGCCACATGCGTGAGTTATATCTTAGCCTTCTATGCTTACCATAGTTTTGAGGGCCAAAAAGGTGCTGACCTGGCCCCACTCGGCCCAAGATGGACTGCGACACTCCTCACGAGCGACAAAACCACATACCCTGCCTGCATTCCAGACCATTAAAGTGGCTAAGACCCTCCTCAGCTAAAAAGCTAACATCAAAAGAAGCAGAGACAGAGAAAAGAAAAAGGCAGAAAACACTCCTCTCCCACACACACACCCCCCAACTTGGCAAATGGTAGTTTTGGGGGTAACTTTTCTTGCTTCTAAAAGTAATGTCGTTTTTTTTCAACTTTTTCTTCTTTCTTTTCTTAACATCTCTTATCAACTAATAAAATCAGGTTTTTGTATCAACAGATAACTTTGTGAATTTTAATTTGCTCAGGGAAAAATCTTTGAATCTGAAGTTCTTTCTGCAACATTTAAGCAGATTATAACAGTCCTCAACTTGTTAAATCACTCCAGTCCTTGATACACAGGAAGGGTGAAAGTGAAGCAAGTCCACCAAATAGACATCCACAAAGAACATTGGTGCTCTAGACATCTCATTAAATCATTTGAGATTTTTTGAACTCTCAAAGGAGCAGTGTCTGACATCTTAGTCTCCAAAAATGCTGAGTCTAGAACATTCACATTACTGCATATAATTTTCCAAAAGAAACATGCATGAAAGGGGGAAAATACAACCTTATTTATTCATCTTGGAAAAAAGCAGCTCAGGCTCCTAATTATTTTTTCCAGTAGGCTTTTCTGTTTGTTGAGTATTTTTGTTTAGCTTTATTAGATGCCTTTCCCTCTACCCTCCCTTGTCCTATCCTAGTCAAATACTCTGATCAAGTTCTTTTAAATATTTTATGAGTGGAATTTGTAATGTTTGACATCAGATTTTCTTGTTTGAAGAAAGTAGATTTTATATGGGGTTTTTGATTTAGCAGAGTGATATAAAATATACTGAAATCAAAATATAAATGCAAATTACACTCAGCAAAAAATGGAGATTGCAGCACGATTCAATCACAATACCAATGTGGTTCCCATTACCAGTGTCTATGATATACATGCCATCACTATGTTGGGTGTCCCCAGTCTCTGGAAAGACACTCATGCCCATTGCTCTTTTTGAAGTTCTTTTGTTACTTCACACTCTGTTGGGCTGAGTCATGTATTCACTTCCCGCATGCTGTTCTGGCTAACTCAGGGAGACACAGTGCTTTAATGAGCTCAGGGAAAAATACCTGTATCACCAGCTGATCCACTGAACTGTTGATAGTTCTTTGTCTAAAACAAAGGCCTCCCTCTGGTCTCTGTTTTGAGATACAGGCAGCTTCTGTGCAACACCTGTGGCCAGTGACACCCTATGTTATTCCCTGCACTTTATGGGCACAGACTCTGAGTCTTCTTCCATTGAAGAAGTTTATTCAGAGTGTCACATTCTACCCCTAGGGTTCAGTTAGTCACATTTCTTGCACCTATACCTTGATAAAGACTTTTGCTAATGTGAATTATATAAATACTTGCTTTGTTTTAGTGTACTGTAACATTGTTTATCTGTTGTTAGAAGGTAGTAGCTTAGCAGCAGGAAGGAAGTTGCCTGTTATCTTTGCTCTAGATGCTGTGCTCTAAATTGGGTTAAAATTTCTGTAAAAGGAAAAGATGGTAACTTGCTTGAGATAGCTGAGGACAGGTAACTGCAAAGTATTTTGAGAGAACAAATTGAGGAAGCAGGGAAAGAAAAAAAGCCAGATGGTGTCAGTCCAAGTAAGAAAGCTATGTACACTAGCAGAGATTTATACTTTATAGACTTGCTTGTTCAGTTGTAACTTTCTGTTCACTGCAGTTCTCATATACTATTACTTTAGTGTACAAGAACCTACACATTTCCTTCCAGTGTTCACATGAAGTGATTCCAAAGATGCTAAAGTGACTGAGTAGCCAACTAGTCCCTCATTTTTCCAATTCAAGGTATAAGATCTTTGGCCTAGCAGCATGCCTAGTCCTTGAGAAAAGGCTAGATTGATGTTGGAAACTTATATCAAAGCTGATGAGTACCTAAAAGCAAGCCTACAACATCATCCTGGGCACTCAGTCATCCCTGCTCTCTGTGGAGTTGTCTTCTGTGCCTACCTTTTAAATTTTTTATCTTTGAACTCTATATGGAAACCTTCTCAAGGCTTTCATTTTGGAAGCTTCCTCACTTTTGATAGAATTTTGATTTTTAGCTTCAGAAAGAGGCACAGAACATATCTGGTAACTATTGACTCTTTCTCTATACATTTCTGGGTTCAACTAGTTCAAAATTACATTGTTTATGGTTCAGTGAAGATACATAATCACTGCAAGCATTTCTGTCAGTAATAGAGCCTCTGACACTGCATTCAACTTTAATTTTTTGCATGAAATTCAAATGATAATATTTACATTTTTACACATTCTTATTCTGCCACCATAGAAGATAGTCATGTTAATTCACCTACTTTGAAATGCTGACCAACATTTCCCAAGTCTTATATAGTCAAACCAGTTTTGATTATGCATTTTAGATTTTGAACATAATAGGATTTTTTAAAAGAAACTACATACTTCTGTACTATAAAGACTTAAGTGTCATTTTATTAAGAACACAGATGGTAAATTTAAAAATTGTTTCATTATCACTAGTTTCTGCTACCTGGCCAAATGGTTGCTGTCAAGGTTATTAATCAAGGTAGAAAGAACTGCACTGTACAATTACACAAGGGTCAGTACAGATGAATTTTTTTGCTCTATTATTATTTTTGCTTCAAATACTGCAAGTGACAAACACATAATATATATAACTGTCTAATTAAGTGACATCAGTAGCATCCCATCCATAGGGAAAGGCATTAGATGACCAACTGATTTATTTTGTGGTTCATCACTTTGCATGCTGCTTTCAGTGCATCCTTCTAAAAAATTCCAAATCTAAAGGTAATGAAACAGTGTGTTTTACACTGAAACAAGTAGAAGATATTTTTCATAGAAAAATGGGCTGTAAGTGCCACTGGATGAGGCAGGAAAGGGACTACAAGCTTCAATCTGGCTGCCCACAACCCTGAAAAAAAGGCAGGAACTATATTAGAAAGCCGAGATTATGCCTTTTTTCTTTTTTTTGTCATTTTAATAAAGCTTCATCTGTACAATAGCTTCAACAGTTGCATGGATCATTTCTAAAGGGACAAGAATATCACATACACTGGCAGAACAAAAACATAAAATAACACCTGGAACTTTAAATCCCACTGAGGCACCTGGTTTGAAGCAGTCCAATAGAGTCAAGCTCCCCAAAAAGAAAGGCAATAAAACTAGAAGGCAAAAATGAGAATATGCATTGAAATTAAAATAGAAAAGCATGAGAAAAAATACAGTGTACTTTGTTTCTTCCATGATAAAAACTGTGAAGTCCTGTATGCACACATTCTAAAAACCTGCTTCAGTAATGAAAAATAATTTGAACAAACCAACACAAAGATAAGGATAAACCAGAAGCAAGAAGTTAATGGAGCAATTCAAAGAACATTGTTGTGTATATAACTCTTTGAGGTTTACTTAAGAAAACATCTGGTCCCTTATTGACACTGCTAGTGATTTTCTTCTCAGAACTAAAAGTCATAAAAAGAGGTATTCCTTTCATTTCATTTGTGAAACACTAAACCTGCCCATTTACTTGTTCTAATATAAAGATGTATTTTTCTCTTCCCAGCTTCTAGACTAGATGAAGAACAGTCTAAAAAAAGTTCAGAAATAGAACACAGACCACTTTCCAAAAAATCTAGGGAGATTTATTTGCATAGATATCCAAAGCTCTTTATCAGCTGGACAAAATATTTTTCCCTGTTAAAGATATTAATGCATGTATTTTATCCTAGTACACAAAACTGTTTTATGTATTAATCTCTATTTCATTCAGAATTATTTCAATGATAAAATAGTACAAAAGTTCTGTATAGAAATCAAATTGTGACTTCAATATAGTTTTTATTAATAAGTATATTACAGAATTTATCTATACCATGATAAGTAACCTCTCAGGGAAGGAAGGGCTGTGCCTTACAAAAAAGATGAGTGGGACTATAGACTCTGACATTTCAACCACTTTAACTCGGGACAAATAAGCTAGACCTTCTCTCACATGTCACTTTTACAAGCATTTGCTTATAATAGTATTTCCAGAAACAGAATTTCAATGAGTTTTCATAAAAATTTGATTTTTTTTTACTCTCACAATATAGTAAGCAAATCTGAATATTCATCTGAATTGGAAGAATGAGTAAATGAATATGTGAGTATTCTATGCAGCAAAGCTTTTAAAGCATTTATTTATTTGTTTGTATTATTCATAGTCACTCTGTCCTGGACTATGAACCAAAGACATTGTCATCCCAGATATTGAAGCTTTACATTGGTATGAGTGCCAGCAGCTTTTATTTAAATGTAATTTTTCCTGACAACGTTTTCACAGCATTAAGAAAGAACTATTTTATAGTTCTTAATATATACATGAACATTTTATATGTTTGATAATAGTATTTACTGATTTCTAATTTATGATGTACCCTTTATTTTCCCACAAAGCTTTTATTAAGTACATTGTGGGTGTCAGCAACTTACAGTTTGTTTCCCTACATTGCTAGCTAGTTTAGTAGCAACATTACACTAAATGACAGAATAGGACATATTGATGTCAAATTATTAGACTGGAAACAAGCCTGAAGATGCCTGGAGAGAATCTGCAGTACTACATGTGGATAATTGCTCTTTTGAGAAGACTTATTTGACAACCCTTTGATGGAATGGTTGCTGAAAGCAGCTCAAAGTTATTAAGCAGAACAAACACTAGCCAAGCCTCCATGGGACAGGGCTTTTTTGTTTTGTTTCCCCCTACTCTGCAGACATGACAAAAGAAGCTACAACTTCTCAGGTGGGAATACATGGCATGCAGAGGAGAAAAGATCTACTTGTAACAGATATCATATATCTATACAAGGCAGATATCTAGCACAGGCATGGCTAATTTTACATGTAGTAAGAACTTATGGGAAAGAGACACAATGGACTGACCAGTTTTACAAACACAAGTATCACTTTCAGAGAAAGTTAGTCTTAGATTCACAAAATTTTCATTTTTATTTTTTTTTCAAAAAAAGGAAGTGAAAGTTTGATTCACATTAAGGCTTAATAGCACACAGACAATAAAACATGCACAATTCAAACTGGTTTCTTTCACTGCCAAAAATTATTAGAATCTTCATTTCCTCCCGCTCAGGAAACTATTAATTTCATCTTTCCTATTGACATAGTTCAATTTCATATGAGTGTCTAATCAATATGTAAGTAGATATCCAAGTCTCCCATTTCCCTAGATGAACCATGAAACTAGGTTGCACCCTAGATGACCCCACAGCCGTGAAAATAGGCTGCACTCAATTTTACTGTACAGATATAAACACTTTATGAGATGAGACAGAAATCTAATGGGAGAGGTTGAAAGAATTCCATTGCATAACCAGCAGAGCCAAAGCCAAGATAAACTGGGATATTCTTTTAAAATGAGGTATATTACTACACAAGGACATTGAAACTCCCATATCCTGGAATCCATGGTAAAATTTATAAGAAATTAAGTGAGAAGTATCACAATGTCTCTAAAAAACATTTTGTGTCAAAACCTTTTGGAAAATTCAATCTTAGTATACATTTAATTTCAGGATGACAGAAAACTTGTGTCCTACCAGCACTACCATTTTCTTTATATCACTTTACACTGTGGCCAGTGTAGTTGATCATGTCCAATCTAGACCTTACCAAGAAACACAACTGCTGATATGGGAGCCTTCTGTTTATTTAGTAATGCTTATAAACCCCAAGGAATTGAAATAGAGATTCAGATACCTCAGAGCCCATCCTAGAAGCTGCACCAGCATCTGTAGGATAAAAAGCTCTCAGACTCCGGGTACCTGACAACAAGTACGAGGAGTCTTGAAGAACAAATGTGTGTGTCAGGCAGGACAGCTGGTCCTAGAAATGTGCCTTTATAACTCACTAGGAACAATTCATCTTTCACCAGGCTGAGTGGTCACAAACACAACAGTAGCTCCAACAACTGGGTTCACTTGCAATAGTGAGGGCCATATAACAAAGCGCTGAGACAGTTGTCATTCACCATCTTTAATAAAACGTGTTCTAAGTAACTTTTCAATTCACATGACTCTTTCCAGTCATTTAGTTCTACCAAACTACCTACCTCAATGGCAATTAAAGTACTTGAAGAAAAAATTACTTGCTTTTCTCTGCTTTATAGCACACAAATATACAAAAGTCACAGTTAAAGCTGAACAAAACACAGGAGCAATATACCAAATTCAAAAAGTCTCTGCAGATTTCATTTTCTCTTATGTTGAAGGACACCCAGCCCATACTTTTTCAAAGATTTCAACAGATTTAAATCAATGAGAAAAGTAAGAAAAATAAACCATAGTACTAATGAAACACTTGGTCCTATTCCAAATCTATATTTTCCCCTCTTATTTTCATAGTATAATTTCAAACTGTTCATAGGGCATTGTTATGAATAACCACCATGGGCACTGCATAACTGAATGAAATTAACAACATGAAGAACAGCACTGAAAAAATCAAGACACATGTTATTCTGAAAAAAAAAAAAACCCACTGTTTAGATTACCTATATTTTGAAGAAATGCATTTTTCTTATTTGCCACCTCTCACCACAGCAAAGAACAATGTACAAAACATGACAAGAATCAAAAGAATATTCGATTCCTATCAACATGGCAAATCCTAGTGATCTGCATTGTGCTGGTTTAAAAGTAAACTGGCAGGAGAAATGGACTCACCACAAGAGAGATTGTAAGTCAGAGTTACAATTTAATGAAAGATTACAATAAATACAATGACACAAAGAGAAAACTGCTTTCAACTCACCAAAACCCAGCAGTATAACCCAGTATCCTGGGGCACAAGCCCAAAG
>JAWWEE010000074.1:76351014-76361118 GCA_035221455.1 Xenops minutus | reverse complement strand
CTGGTTTTTTTCCCTTCCCTCTGGAAGGCGAAAAGGGGTGGGGGGGAAAGGCCTTGAAGGAGTTTTGCCGGACACCAGGCGTTTATTCAGGGTCGAACCACCACATGATAGAACTGGGTAAAATTTCGGGTGACCACTTTGAAATAAGGGTGACAGCTTTCAGAGCAGAAACATAAAGCAAAAAACAATAGAACAAAGGACTGTAGTGCAGAAGAACTACATTAATGCAAAATCGGTACACTCTTTTTCTAAGGGCAAACAAGACCATTGGAATAAAATGTGGTTTTTTTCTCATTACAGAATAACAAGATTCACCACACTGTGAGCAAATGTGGAAAAGAACAATCATGCATCAAACCTTTACCAGAGTTAAACTCTCTAGGTCTGCAGGTATGAGCAAAATGGGTTTAAGCAACTACATGGCAAGGGCCACCAAGATCAAAATACATATATAAACAGAAACAACAGCAGAACAGAAGTATCTTGAGTGTCAGAAGGAATATTTGTAACACTGAGATAATAAAGGCCTTATGGCAGAAGCTTGGTTTTAATGATTTCTTTCTTAAATAATTTTAAGAATTACAGACTTTTTTTCTTGGTTAGAAGAGGAAAGAAACCATGGAATATTTTTTTTTCTTTTCTGACCAGAATAAATCCCAGCACTGAAAGAAAGTTTTACAAAATGAATTCTGGGAGTTTGGGGAAGCAGGAATCCATAGTACTTCAGAACTTGAATATTTATATTCTAAAATGTATGAAAATATACCACTGCAAAACCTTTAATTAAGAAGAAAGTTTACATGTCAAAATGTTTGGGGTTTTGTTTTTATTTTTTTTTTAAGAAATACATTCATTTTTCTAATAATCATCTGTAGGGATTTAAATATAGAGCTTTGCTGAACAAGTCTTTGCCATTCCAGTCACAGTGATGTTACAAGAAGCTTTTTGTGAGGAAACTGGCAGAAAAAGAAAAGAAAACGAAAAGGTAAAAAAAAGGTGTAATAGGAGCAGAGGGATAGAGGGATGACGAGTGAAAAGAATGACAAATAAAACTCAAGGAAGATGTGATGAAAAAGATTGAGAAAATTAAAGGTCCAGAGTTCATGAGGACTTCACAACTGCCTGTCTCAAACACTGTTAAGACCACAGAAGGACTTTGCCATGAGATAAATGCAGAACAGAGAGGCTCCAGACCTGGTGAGGTCTGACTAGCACATCCTGGGTTATGCATCCAGACAGGTGTACCTCCTCAGGTAAAGAGCTTGGAGGGGCAACTGCCCATACACATATCACCAATCAAACACAGCACTCCAAGTTATGTGATGGATGGCACCTGCAACCACCAAAGCCACCTGCTCCCTGAATAAGCCTCCGTGGATTCCTGGAACTTGCACCATAACTTAAGCCACTTGACAGGAACTTGAGATAAAGGTCTATTGTCTGGATGTTATCTCAGACTGAGAGAGGTAAACAAAACTGTGGAAGAAGAATCACTGATAATGGACAAGGAAAACCAACTCAGCAACTGTTCTAAAAGCACCTCCTACTAAGTCCATCAGGGAGAGGTGACAGCTCATTGACTCAAGAAACCCATCCACTCAAAAGGAGAGCGGATAATTGGCATAAGAAGTGAGGGAATAATTTAACCAATAGAACAAGAGAACTGTGAGGCCAGTGAGCATTAATTCTTTTGTTTGCTAAAATGTATAAAGAGTGAAAAGTTTACCCCCACCACTGGGAAGTCCAGGGTGAAGAAGGGTCAATGCAGCACTGCTGAATTCAGGGTTAGTTACTATCTTCTGTTTGATCTCTCTCTCTCTTTCTCTCTCCCCTCCTCGTACTCCCCCTTTTCAATTTCTTTCTATCTCTCTACTTCATATTTACTGTTAAATAAAATCTCTACTATTGACTTCGGCATATGGTCTCATTTGCACCTTAATTTGGGTAACAGCATCTCTCAAATAATCAGATCATAACAGGGTTGGAAAAGGCCTTTTAAATATTTGTGTTCTTTTCAAAGACAAGGAAGTGAATAAAAATCTCAGTGAAAGAGTGGAGAGCAAATGGGAAAGCTTCACTGTTTGTTAGTAGAAAGAAGCAGTCTCCAGCAAAGAGTGGTACAGTGCAGTTCCGTCTGAAGAAGAGAAGCACACGAAATCATGTACAATACACCATCTGACTAAAGTAGTGATCAGTCAAGCATGAAACACACTGAATCAAGTGCTATTCTGACAAGTGTTAGACATTTAAATTTACATTTGTTACCCTTAGCAGACTCCAAATTATGCTGGAAAATCAGAAACATAAGAGTAATTACTATTAAAAATTCAACTGTGAGGATAAAATTGTTTACAAATTTAAGCAATAATCAATCAATTGCTTTACTGATGTTAGCACACATATTTAATGCAATTGTCACCATTTACATGATTCATCAGCAGTAGTCTACTAAATTTTCTATCAATAATAAAAAACGAAGCTACTCAAATAAACATTTTTAATTCAACTTTTCAAATGCAGAAGGAAATGGATAGCTAGTCTGAACCAGATTCTCAAAATGAACATGTGTTTTTGAACATTTCTTTCCCCAAATGACTCAAATGAGAAAAAGTCTCCCCTACACATCTCAATCTCTTCTGTCTGAACTTTCTCCAAAAAAGAAAGGGGGAAAAAATAACAAGGAAAAATATATAAAGGGACTTACTGTAAGTTTTTTGGAAGAGATATAATCATTATTTACTAGATGCCATCATGTCACTTACCATTCCTTCCACCACATTGTTCTACCCACAACTTACACATGATCTTGACAGATCTTTATATCACCAGCCTTTCGATTACATTTCAACAATTTCCTACAATAATCATAGAATAAATCAAAAAATTCCTTGCACTGGAAGGGACCTTAAATATTGTCTAGTTCCAACACCCCTGTTGTGGGGTTGGAACTCAAGTACACTTCTCAGCAGAAATTCACTTAACTGATAGTTTAGAAGAACTTTTGCCATTCCACAGATACTTCTTCAGAGCGATTGCAAGGTGTACCTGCACAGGCTTATGATTTCCATCTCAGAAAGATGTGCTCTAGTCACACCAACCCTTTTCATACTTCACTGACATACAAAGGACTTGTGCATTCATTTGGAAAAATTATTTTACAAACATGGGTTAAGGATTTCTTAGGCTTTCAAGTTCATGACAAGTATGAATGACAAGAATCTGGATGATTTAATCCTCTATTCTGATATTAGGTCATCAGGAAAATACTGCTTAAGCTACCAAAATCCACATGCCTACTTCTATTTAGAGACTGTAGTCATCAGATAGACCTGGACAAGAAATACAGAAATGTCTAATTCTTAAACATGATAACATTTTCATTAAGGGCATTTTAAAGATGGTTTTCCCATAAACAAACACTTTAAACTCACACAGAACACTACACTTTTCCTTCAGTGAGAAAAAGCTACAGATGAAGAGTGTAGATGCCTTCAATTCTTGCATAATCTGCCACACTGCTTACTACTGGTAAGAGCTGGAGCACTGTGTCCAACTCGGTGCACTATATGGAAAAGATGGGCATTTAAGAAAGAATTCAAAATATTTAAACTATTTAAAAAAGAAAAAAAACATATAAAGTAAATACCTTCTATAGTCAAGAAGACAAGGGACAGTCAACATTAGATGTTAGTTCTTCAGGATTTTGCATAAAATTTTATATATATATATATATATATATACATATATATACACACACACTAACAACTCTAAAATATATGGAGCCCTGAGAGAAGTTCCAGGGTATAAGATAGCATTGTCTCTAAAGGCTACAGCTTTTTAAATATAGTAGATGCCAGCAGTACTGAGCTAGCTGATATGCCTTTAACATCTTACTGGACAGGTTTTTTAGTATTCCTTTTTTTGTTTTGTTAGCTACATGAAAGAACAAGAAACTTTCATTTATGTGGTTTTCACTTTCACTGAGTCAAATGATTCTCAGTTCCCCACAGAGATTACTTTGTGACTCCAAAGCCTTCTAAATAAATAATACATAATTTAAAACAAACAAATAAATAAACAAACAAACAAAAAACACCACAAAACCCCCAAGCATTTTATCCAGACTAAAATAGCCCCATTCTCCTAAGGTGACCAATTTGAAGTGTGAGGACATAGTAGAAAGACTATCACCAAAATCATCAAATGATCCCCCATTTTTGATAAAACAGCTAAGTAGCACTCTAAGAACTTCTATACCACTCTCCTGATTCCAGGTGAGCAGATCAAAGAATCACCTCCACAAACTAATCAAACACTACCCTAGGATTTAATATTTCACCTATAATTCAATTCATTTATCTTATTAAAAATTGATGAGCTTTCACACTTGGTAATGTGCACCATAAGAGCTCAAATTTTACTTCTTATACCGTTCAGTTCCATCCCTTCTATTATACCAATACTTTGTAAAACCTAATTCCTCTCTGTATGATATCCTAGTTTATTAGTATATCATTCTTTCTTGCCAAGGCAGTAAATGATTCCCAAAATGATCTCAAAAGAATTTTACTAATCATGTCTTTCAATTCTGATACTTTTAGTCTCAACACAATGTGCTATCACCATTGTAGTCAACTCAGTGATTATTTTATGGCCAAAACTGGGAAGCTCTATATTCAAATGTCAGTTTGAGAGATTTACAGTCACCTGTGGTACTTTTTTTTTTTTTTTTTAATTTATAACACTCACACAGTTTTTTGAATGTTTAAAGAAAACCCTAAAATTAAATTGTACATAGATCATCATATTTTACAATTTCTTAATTTCATATATGTCACATTTTTTTCTGTGATCTGCATTTTAAAAAAAAATGGAAGCAAAATTGAGTGGAAGCAGTTTCTTTAAAGAACTTCACAATATATTTATGATCAGCTGAGTTATTGTGCTAATAACAGTGGCTAAACCCATTTGAGGTAGCAGCAAGTAACACAAAATCAGTGAGCTGTTGGGAAGATGACAAATGAAATGGACAAATATGTGTCTGAAGATTTTGGTTTTAAGTATATATACTAAGTTCTACATACACTGCATAAAAAAGTAATTAATTTTTTTTAAATAATTTTGGTAATGCAAGTTCATACTGAGCCAAAATCTGTTAAACTTAGATTAAATGCAAAATGGCATATAAGTAGGTTACTGATTGCTCACTCATTTCACTGCTGGAGCATGGTTTGGTTTATTCTCATTTTAAATTTCTGATCCAGTCTCCTGTCTTTCCTAATAGGTCAATATAGTCATGTACATTTTTTAAGACTTAATTATGTCAACTTACCCTTCACTATTTTGAAGGAAGTAATACTCAAGTAGGTTTTATTTGTAGGTATTATTATAAATCTCCTCAAAATAAAAAGCCTTGTGGTTCATCACCGAAAATGCAGGAATTGCTCACATTTCTGTATGTGAACACTATATTTCTGTATGTGAATACTAGTTCACATTTCTATAGTTCTATCAGACACATAACAACCAGCAAGTCCAGTGTAATGATGATATTAAATGAGTGACTCTTAACTCCCTACCTGTGCTTTTTATTTTACACATGCAATGAAGAAGGAAGATTGATATATATTCACTTCCTGTCCAATTTGTTCTGATAGAAGCAAAAAATTTTGAGGCAGAAAGGCCAGCTGCCATAACAAGTATTTCACCTATGACGAAATATTTCTATATTTATACCTACAACATTTCTTTGGCACACGTTCTTTTTTTTTTTCTATTTACTAAGTAAATCTGTGAAATAAGTTGATTCACATAATATTTTTTCATGTCTTTCTGTATAATTTGTTTGCAAAGCAAAAGTTAAGGTAACAGTCCTAGTCTGAAGAGACCAGTATTATCTCTTATTTTGCTATTCTCCCATGTCCAGTTTTAGTGATTTTACTTTATTTTAATGAAGCCATAAATGGAAAACAGAGTAAATAAGGTTACTGTTTCATACTCTCCAGATTGCACCAAAATAGCTACAAAATTTGATTTCAGAGCATTTGTCTCCATCCCTTCTTTTAACAGGAGAGTACTAAAGCTGCCATCAGCTCACTTGATCCCATTAAATTAAATCTGTTCATTCATATCTCTATAGGATGGTATTTAAGACTCTGCATAGTTGTGTTTACATCATTGATTTCCATTAACTGTAGGAAGTATAATTATTTATGTTAACCCTTATATATTCAATATTTTTAGTTTTATAAGGAAACCTAAATTTTTTGGCCAAAAGACTCAAAAAAAAAAAAAAAAAAAAAAAAACAATACTAATATAATGACACTTCCTACCTCTACTAAAATTAAAAAAAAAAAAAAATAAATAAAAATATGTGGAGAAAGAAATTGAAAGAAGTTGCAGCAGCAGACACTACTGATTAAGTATAAAACTGAAGAGGATCCTTGAGCAACCTCGTAGCCTTCTTCAATGTAACAAATGGTGACCTAATGAATGAGAATGTGACTATTGTTTATCCTGACTTCAGCATGACATGAAGCACTGTCTCCCACTAACTGCTTTCTGAAAAAATGATGGAGTACCAATTGGATAAGTGAATGGTGAGGTGGATTAAAAACTGGCCAAACTGCCAGGCACAGGAGGTGGGTACCAGTGGCATAAAGTCCAGCTGGAGGCCAGTCACTAGTTGTGTGCTCCAGGAGTCATTAACTGGGGCAGTATTGTTTAACCTCCTCATTTGTGACCTGGATGATGTGAGAGAGTACATCTGAAGCATGTTTGCAGATGACACAAAAATGGGAGAAGCTGCCACAACATCAAATGGTTTTGCATCCATTCAGGGGATCTCAACAGATTGGAGAAAAGAACCTCCTGAAGTTCAACAGAAGGAAACAATGCTCTGCTCTTACAGGCTGCCAGTGCTATCAAAACCTTGAGATCTGCATCCAATATGACATATAAGCCTCTCTCTTGAAGATCTTGGAAAAACAGCTCTCCACAGACTAACTTGCAACTCAAGCCCCAGCATTCCTAGGGATTCATTACAACGTGGAATAGAGCAAGTTTGCAACAGAATATTTTCAAAAACAATACTCATTTGCTTTATTCTGAAATAAGTTATCTTAGAATACACATCATAGAGTCATGCAGTCAGTTTTCTAGTTCATAGCACTCATAGTATTGTGAGTGCTTAACTCCTAAGTAGTGCATTACATTTCATAATGGTAGATTAGACTTTCAAGACATTTTGGTCTTGGAATACAGCTTACTGCTTTCCATTTATAAACTTTTGTTAATTACACACACACATACACACACTTCACAGATACTCCCATTTAAAATCTGCATAGAGTGTATTCAACTTCAAACATACAAGGTAAATTTATGTTATTTCAATTTCTGCTCTCTTCTCTCAGCATGTATTAAAATTCAAATTACCAAAAATATAAAAAACAAATTTTATCTAAATCTTGTATGTTTTTCACCTAATATATAAAAATAAAGATGTTTTAAATATTTATGATGTTAAGGAAAGCATTTAAGCCTATAATACTTCAGAGGAGAAGTATTAACTGTTTTTTATCCTCCAATTTGAAATTCAATAATAACACACAGAGAAATATTTTGAAGCATTAACCTAATGTTTAATTATATTCACGTTGCAATGCAGCTGAGTGTCTTTTATCACCTCTCACTTGGTTGCCCTCTCTCTTGAGGGCATCATACTTATTTCATTAGAATAAAAACAGAACAGAGAAAAGCTGTCATTGAAATTCAAATGTACAAATGGGTGACTAACAAGTGCTCTTCAGCATACTTTTATTTGGGAGTCGAAAGTTATTATTATTTGAGTCTGACATTTAAGTACTATAGTTTATTACCACTATTTTATGTGAAAGACAAACAGTTATAATATTTATTAAGATATTATTTTATATGTACAGGTATGTTCACAGCCACACAGGCACAGAAAATTTAAGCAACAAGTGTCATCAGGTTTTCTAGAAAATCAACTGAACTGTACAATTATACTTCAGAAAAATATATGCTTAAATGCTTTAGTGTTGGGGTGATGAGATTCTTTATTTTCTCACCCACAGATAGCTTCAAAACCATAAAAAATATTAATACAAAGACTCTTTGTGGAGGAAAAATATAAATTATTATACAAAAAGCGTTGGCTAGAATTGAATGAGGCCCAAAAGTGGTAATCATTTTTCTGGCACTTCAGTATGCAAACTTGGGATTCAAATCAATTGCAATTTCTTAGTGTTTTGCCTAATTTTGATAAAGAAATTTTCTTCTGCTACTTTCATTTAATCCAATGTTTTAAAAGAAAATGTCTATGCAAACTTTCATTGTTGTCCACATTAAAACAAACAAACGAACAAACAAACCAACCAGCCTACATTTGCTTTCTGGACTTTACATTGTGCAATAAGAAATGGAGCAATCAAGTTAAATGTCAAGATAATTACTGAATTCACAAATATAATGTGTAAAATCTTGTAACATTTAATGACTATCATATAGCCTAGTACTTCCTAGCACCTCCTGTCTCTCTACATATACTTATAAATAGTTAAGGCTATCATGGTGTCCTAACTGAAAAACAGTGACATAAAGTAGCTCACTAGTCCCAAATAGTGTAAATTTATAACTGCCATTACTTCCAGTAACTGTCCTGGCTTTGCTTACTTTATGAGTCTATAAAACAAATCAACTTCAGCTTAAATGAAAATAAAAAATTTAAGTACTATTACTTAACTTTTGTTGTCTGGAATGAGGTGAAGCAAACCCAGAAAATCAAACTTTAGAGAAAAGCATCTTCAGGGGAATATAGTTAAGATTCATCATATATCCCACCTGTCAAATGGACTTGGTTTTTCTCCCAGTCATTACTACTGCAGAATAAAACCTCAGGAGTTGATGTCAAGATCTTGGGACTCTCTCCAAGACAGATCAGGCAGACAGGGAGGAAAACTATGGTTATCTTCAAAGCCGAAATCAAGGTACCAAGTTCTACATTGACTGATACCAGCAATCAAGATAGAAATTTATTATATAGTATTAAAATGAAAATAAACTCTCAACTGAGTAAACACAGACACAAAAAAAAAAAATCTAGTAGTTGGTAGTTATGTTTTCCTTGAAACTCTCATTTCAGCTAGGTCTATAGCAGAATGCTAAAAACGCCAGAATCAGTAGAGACTGAGGCAGATCCAGCAGTGTCAGATTCAACAGTGTCAGATTCAACAGTGAGAAATTGCAATCTCTACAAAACATGTAAAAAACCTCTTATTTTCATTTACTACATAGAAGTCAAAGACAGATTGCATAGTAAATCCCACAACAGATTCATAAAAGTTTAATTGTTCTTTAAATGCTTACAGATAATATAGATTTTCAGAACATCTCATGACCTGAATAAAGAAGGACTCATCTATCCTCATTTTTGAAAAAGATGCATTTCAGTTAAGATGAAAAAAGTGCTCTTGCTTTTCTCACAAGATACAGCTTCAACAAGAACACTAATATTTAAAGTTGGAACTAGACCACCATGAAGTGAATTTATCAAAAAAATAAATATTGAAATGATAACAAAGTATTAAACAATAGTAAGGAATAGTGCTTCATTTACACTCTTACTACACTCACAGTTTAATCGAGCCCAGAACATGCCATCTAATCCAAGGGCAATTGACACATGCCCAATCAGAGGAGAATATTCTTGGCCAGGAAGAGCCTTATCTTGTCTTCACCAGTTCCAAGCAAAGAGGAAGTTTTGAATATTTGAAATAATTGATAAAAACAGGTTGTTGACAACACCAAACAGTTGTTGTCAGTTTATCTCAGGCCACCAAGGCAACAGATGAAATAAACCAGTCACTGTACAGTAAAAAACATGTGAAAGCTCAGCCAAAAACAGTGCCAAGATTCTTATGCGGTTAATTTTTGCAAATTTTTCTACTTTTTTTTTTCAATAGTTTTTGGTTAAATTGTAGCTTAGAAACAAGAAGTCTGCAAATGTCATGGCTAGGCTTCGCGAACGAAGATTTACAAGGGCTCTACCCACGCTTGCTACAAGCACGCTGGTGGCTAAA
>JAWWEE010000074.1:76340833-76350928 GCA_035221455.1 Xenops minutus | reverse complement strand
GGATTGTACGGAGGCAGCGCTGATGGAAGCGCTCGAGGAGTCGCAGGTGGTGGCGGTAGATGACCCAGGATTCAGAATCATACAGAAGAGTAGATAGTAAAATGGCTCTGTAGACACTAATCTTGGTGCTTTTCTTCAGGTGTTTATTGTACCAGACTCTTTTATGGAGTATTCCAAAAGCTCTGTACTAATCACTGTGAAGTGAAAAAAACAATTTAGAAATTGAAGTGTTTCCTTTTCTTTACTACACTACTACTTTCTCTGCACTCATTCACATTTAAGCATCTCATCCCCAAAACAGGCAAGATACATTTTAATTTAGAGTTTGTACAGAATCTGTTTTGCTCTTCAGAACAAAAAGCATGCATCCATTCCCATTCCCTCCCACTGAGTCTATTATTTCAGTGTCATTTCTAGGGCAGAAAATTGACAGAATTTTTGACAATATCACCATAAATATTTGACCTATCTGAATTTTTCTCATGTTACAGCACATCTAATTTATTTCAAGAAGAACGGTTGTGCATTTTACTTTTGGTACAAAATTTCTCAATAGTAAAGTCTCGAAAGGATCATATATTCTGTTTCTCTTCTTATGAAGATGCCAAACTAAAATGTATAATTAGTTAGTTGGAAAGTAAAGATAAATTTGTGGAAAGAGAACTGCTAGTGTTATTCTGTAGTGATAAATATTGTACAGGGTTTAGATGCACTCACAGATTTAATCAGCATTGTCAAGCTTCCTATGTCTTAATATAGCAGCTTTCTACAATGACTGCAACAGTGAGTGGCAATTTATTTATTCACAACTATTTATTTACTTTGTTGCTTATTCACACATGCCCCTATCATTCTTCATGACACAGTGAAAAAAAAACTTTTTTAAAAAAAGATATTATTTTACACTGGGCTTCTTAAGGACAACAAATCAGGTTACCTCTTTTCAAACTAAAGGACTTATAAGAGTGATAGAAATCTAGTCAAAAAACATGAATGTCTTTGCTATTTTCTGTTAATTATAAAGACCTAGTCTCTTAAAAAAAAAAAAAAAAAAAAAAGAAAGAAAGATTTCACAGTTCTTCAAAATTTAGGAAACAACAGTTACATTCATTGTCCCAACTTATGAAACTACTGATAGGTCTGAATAAATATGCCAGCTTAAACCAGTGAAAATAAGATAAAACTTCCTCCCTGTAAAACACACTTAACTGCACACATTTTAATAAAAGACAATATTGTGTTCTTTTTTGTTTAAATGGTATTTATGTACTCTTTGATTTTATTATTATTATTTTCATACTGAACAGAATATCCTGGGGACACAGAAAATTATTTTTCCTTGCTTATTCTTATTTTCTAATTTAAGAAAAATACACCAGTGCCATTAAGCTAGTTTCAATAAGATGAATAAGGCTATTGACAGGAGAATTGAGCAGCATTCTGATTTTTTTATTCTTTTGTTAAGAAGAATAATCAATTCTCTCTCTCCGTTTATCAATACTACTCTCTGTGGAATTGGATCTAAAATATACTCCAAATGTGGCTTCCAGATAAGCATTCTTTTCAAAGACTGGAAGCACATTTTAGAAATTTTGGAGGTTTTCTTTTTTTAACTTTCATAGCTGAAAGAACTTAAGTACACCCTAGCATGTTGAACGTGTGTCATGTGTTATATTTACACATACACTAGTTAATCATTTTAACAATCATTTTTTTATTTTTTTGAAAATGTTAATTTTTAGCAGGAACCCTGGTGTAATTTCAGACTAGATATAGGAAGAATTTTTTTATGATGAGGGAGGTGAGGCAGTGGAATGATTTGCCCAGAGAGGTGGTGGATGCCCCATCCCTAGAAACAATTCAAGGTCAGGTTGGAAGGGGCTCTGATTGACTAGATCTAGTTGAAGATGTCCCTACTCATTGCAGGGAGGAGGGGTGGAACTAGATGACCTCTGCAGGTACCTTCAAAAGCAAAATATTCTATGACTTCTTCTAAGAAACACTTGTATAGAGAGCTCATGCTTGTGTAGATTTCTCACTCTTTCAGTATTACTTCTATAGCAATAACACTCATGATACACACCAGCATGATCTTGACTTGATGTTGATCAGGGCAGGTTGTGTCTATCCTATAATCTTTGATTTATTATACTTTTTTACTGAAATGACATTTTTCATATTGAAGTACGTTCTTACTTTCTTTGGGATTATGATGCAACAGTAAATTAAAACACTGATGTTCCAATTAAAACGTTACTACTGCAACAGTATGAATATCAGTTGAGACCATTCAGAAGCAGGAATATAATTTTGTGCACATTTACAACATAGGTAGCATATGATACAGGCATAGTCTGTGTCTCATCTCTTTGAGAACAGAGAGAACAAGTATATATTTACCCTTACAGTTTGTTATTAGACCTGCTTAATTTCGGAATGTCCTCACTTGATACATTCTACATCACTCCTTAACACATAGCTGAAATTAAATTTTAAAAAAAAATAAATCCATTTTAGATAAACTCTCATATAGAAAATATGAAATTCAACTCCAAGATTTCCCCAGATAAGAGGAGAGATCAATCCATTGCCTTCTGATCCAGCTTGACTCCACTCGTCCCACCGCACCAGGAAGAAAGTTGCTTGCTTCCCATGGTTGCCTCCATGTCAAAAGGAAACTAAGAGAGCTATGGTTAGTTATTTTCACCTTTTGAGATCATTCTCCTCTTCAGCTCTTTCTCCTTTCTTTTGCCCCCTTCTCTTATTTTTGTATCACCTTCTTCACATTCTCTTCCCTTGTTCTCCTCCTCTAGAGCAGCAGGTGTACCTGGACCTCTCCCGGAGCACTGTAATAAGCTGTTGTACAGGTCAGACTGTGCTCAGACAGAGGCCCCTGTTTTGTAGCTGGGAAAATTATGTACAAGTCACCACCAGGAAGTAACTACTCACACCTTGCTCTGCAACCCTTGAAAGGATCTTCACAATAAAGAAAATTAAAACTAGCACTGGGCTAAACACCACAGCAAAGGTTTTTTTCAAACATGTCCAGGATTTTATTTATTCCTTGGCCTCCCCGTTCATCTTGAGTAGGTACCATCCTCTAACACCTGAGAAAGAATTACGTCTGCAACCACCTAAGGGAAGGCTCTCCTTTACAAGCTTTGTCCTGGACAAGTCTCTGGCCTCCTACTACAAGTTTTTACTGCAAAACTCTCTCTCCTGCAATACATGGTTAGAAAGTCATGTGTGGATGCTGCAGAGCACAGGGCTGTTCTCAAAAGATCTTGAAAAAGCCCCTCTGCATCCACATTTTGGTACTTTCTTCCCCAGATCAGATTTCTTTTATTCTCCCCTCTTTGCCACAAATCAAGTAAGGCACAAGTAATACCAGATCTTCCTCTTTTCTACCTGGAAGCCCTCATGCAGATCTGCTTGAAGAAACTTTTCTTCCCATTCAGTCCAGTACATTGTAGGAGTATTTCTAAGTCAGCAACTGATATGTGGCAAGGATTCACATGCCACCTCCTGAAAAACATATATGATCCATTGTGGTATTGATACCCAGAGAATAGAAGCAGAGAGAGCAGAAAATAACATCAGCATGACTTCCTAAAATGATAGTAGTAGTAACTGGTGCCAGTAATGCTTTAGTATCACTCTTCTGCCACAGACACTGGTATGGTAACCTTATCTTTGTAAGACAGATAGAAAGAAAACACAGCATTTGTCCACATTATGCTGCAGCTCATGGGATACCTCTCAAACCACTGATATATGGGCAGCTTGTAGACAGCACTACAAACTAAAACCAATCCACTGTAGTACTCAGTAGGATATGAGCAGTTAGTCAATAATTGTTCTCAGCTCAGTGATTCACATCATAAAGAAAAAGAAATGTATGCAGCAGATATATCCAAGAATGTTATAGTTGCCAGCAAAATAGTGAACGGACTTGAAAAACATCTGCATTTAAATTCTGAAAGTGTTATTAATTTGTCAGCAGGTAGAGTGACAGAGTTATGTCAGTGCTGAGTTACAATTTCTATTTGCATTCTGCCGAATACTGGTTTGACCTTGTCTAAAGAACCTGCTCTACTGCATTGCGGTCACACTGCCTGGAAATTCATGGAAGGAATATTACTAAGAGGCTTCTGAGACTGTCAGCTTCACTACTGGCCTACCTCCAAGAAACATTTTTTTTTATCAGTCAGTAGGGGAAAAAGAGAAATTACAATTAGTGGAGCTGCTGTTTCTTAGACTCAGCATGGAACATCAAGAGGATATCATATCTAAAAGCATGGCTCTTCTGCAATGGGGACAACCATTGCAACAAGTGAAAAAAATACATGAAGGAAAGAGAACAGAGGAACCAGCTCTAAGGCCAAAGCAACAAAGTGAGTCATGCTAGAGGACAATGCCCCCTAAGATTTTAATAGTTTTCAAATGTACACATGAATATTCAAGTTCAGACAGATCTCTCAATGAATAAGAGACTTATTTCTAAGCTTTAAACTGCATCGAGCCTGTCACACATTTCCAAAATAGATTGCACTAGAAATTCAAAGTATCAACAGCCTGCGTGAAATAGCTTTATAGAATAAAAAGACTGATTAGTTTGAGGTTGGTTTCAACATCCAGAGGCACATATCAGCCAAAAAAAGCAAAACTTGGGTGTGTGCTAGAGGGTCCCAAAGCTATTGACAGTGACTGCACTTTACTGAGAAGCTGAAAAAAAATGACAGGCTATACAAAAAGAAAAATGGAAGGTGGAAAACCTATATGACATCACGTGCCTGAAGCATCCAAGTATGCACTTTCCGATGTATCAAATGAGGAAAAGGAAAAACTATGGGGACTAAGATTGACAGTGATCTTTTGAAACAGTGGATTGGATGGAGTAGTACGGCTGGCTCTCTCAGTAGGTGAGACTAAGCTATGAAATTTAAATGAGTAGTAGTGGAAATGCAGGTCTGGGAGGCCTTGTCACAGAAAATTAGGAACTCAGAGGCACTTGCTTGCAACTCTTAGAAACTACAGCATTTCATCTTATCACACGATTTCTGAGATTCAGAATTTTTTTGACTAGTCTTACTCTCCATGCCTAACTTCAATTCACCCTAATTGACACTCTCTTCCATAATTCTCCAGCTATTACACTCTCTCATATCTGATTATAGGCTTCCTGAGGTTGGTAGTTCTGCATCTCATTAATACCCTGTTATTATTTAAGCCTTTAGGATTTATTCAGTTCTCCTTTATGGCATTGATTCTGGAACCATCCAAAATACAGATCTGACTGACAGCTCAACCCCTTCGCTGAGTAGATAATGTTATGCATAACAAGGGTTTTGACTAATAAGTCAACAACATTCAAATTTCTCCTCCGTGCAAAATAAGGTTCACTGAAATCATCCATAACCAAAATAAAATACTTATTTTATTAACTTCTATTTTTTTTGCACTTCATATAGAGAAGACAATAAAAGCAAAATGAAAGTCGCATTAATATCTCTGTTTAGTTGGTCAAACTATAATTGACTAATAGTAATAACATCAACAGCAGCAACCTCTGATATATTTCCTCTACCAAGATTCTAAAGAAGGACCGGAATACTGTAAGTATCACACAAATATTCATCCTTTTTTTGTCATAAAGCACACTGTTCTAATTATTCCTACACTACGTTGTACAATACCACTGTAGATGTACATTCAAAAAAAAACAAGTCCCAGAAGATGTCAACATAATTTTAATCCATATTTATGCTAGAGGTGATCTTCTTCATCTAATACATGATTTTAGTTTGCAATCATATGAGAACACGTTAAAAAATGCAGTGTTTTGAAAAATTATTGCTACTACCTTGCCACAGTTTGAGTGCTTATAGTGGCAACATAAAGCAAAATAAGTTGTCTTTCAAAAGTGCTGGTTACACAAAGAAATTTCTATATTTTACTTTGAGGATGAAAGACATGTTATTCTCCACTGCTCCAGCTACCATTTGTACAAGCAGAGGGCTGCAGAGATGTTAATCAGAACTTCAAGGATTAATACAATGCTACTATTGCATGCTGCTGGCATCTCAATGGGCGTCGTCTCTTTTGAAGAATAAGACTGCTTTTGCCATATTTCAGCCAAAAAGCTGCAAATTCTTAAAACTAAATCATCCAGTTTGTCCATGCAGCAACTTGGAGACATGAGAAAGAATTTTTTTAGAAAGTAGTCTTTACATCCTGAGCCTAAGAGGTTGTATTCTGAAGCCTTTTCTGTCTCTGCTTTCTACACTCATAGGCACAAATAGTCACCCATGTTATTTTTTTTTTCCATAGTTGTCTAACAATTGCCATAAGAAAGTACTTTTCAACACTGCACACTTAACCCTTTACAACACTGTTAATTCAGCAAGTCCCAGAATGAGGAGTAGGGTTAGCTACAGTATCTGGCATCATTTTGGTTCTCCATATGTTTTAGAAGACAAATGAGTTGTGAGTTGATAATATTCTTTCCTCTTTGTGTTATCAGTTGACTCAGATATCAATACAGTCTGTTTAAGCACTTTTTAACTACAGAGGTTAACTCCCAACTTCTGCAGAAGCCAAATATAATTTATCTCTTATTATTCTTTATGGCCAAGAACGAAAAATGTTTTTCTTTCAGTTTTGGAGGGGAAAAAAAAAAAAAAAGGGCTTAAGATCCTGTCAGTGTCATTTGAAAGTGGTCTATTCCTGCTTGTATGTGTGAAATTCCAGGTACATTAAGTAATTTGCTTTCACATCATCATGCTTTACCTACAACACTGCTAAATATCAGTGTGATTAAAAAACCCCACCCCCCAAAAAAAACCCAAACACAAAAACCCCAAACACACAACATACAAACCCCAAAAAAACTTCAAAGGGAACCAATTCTCCCAAGGAAGGTAGGAAGGTGGAGAGAAAATAAAAATACAAGTAGTTCATAGAGCATCTGAAATACTTGTGATATTTGATGTTTCTGCCGTTTTATAGTTGTTCCTATATAGGCTAATATATAATTTTTCTGGAGGAGGATTGTCAAGGCTGACTGAATTAACCTTGAAGTATTGTTCCCTGAGGTTATAAATTTCTGCAAATCCAAAGCATGAAGCTGTTCAACAGAAAGGGAAAAATCCCAGAACAGTATGCTCTATTGGTAGTCAAGGAGACTGCTGTTTGATACTAGCCTTGCACAAACCATACAGGCAGAAATAGGATGGAGACAGACAGAATAGGCTGGAGAACTGGGCAGAGAGAAACCTAATGAGGTTCAACAAAGTGTAGGGTCTTGCACCTGTAAAAGAACAACTGCATGTGCCAGTACAAGTTTGGGAACGACCTACTAGAGAGCAGCTCTGCTGAGAAGGACCTAGATCTTGGTACATGACAAGCTGACTATGCAGTTGACTGCAGTGTGCCCTTGCAGCTAGTAGGCCAATGATATTCTGGGGTGCATTGGGAAGCATGACCAGCAGGCCAAGGGGGATGATCCTGCCCTTCTACTTGTCCCTTAGTGAGGCCATATTTGGAATACTGGAGGTGTCCAGTTCTGGGCTCCTCAGTACAGGAAAGACAAGGATCTACTGGAGAGGGTTTAGTGAAGGGCCACAAAAATTACAAGAGTTCTTGAGCATCTCTCTTGTGAGGAGATGCTGCAGGAGCTGGGCTTGTTTAGTCTGGAGAAGAGAAGACTGAGAGGGGATCTCATCAATACATAAAAATATCTCAAAAGTGGGTGCCAAGAGGATTGTGCCAGACTCTTTTCAGTGGTGCCCAGCAACCCGCCAAGGAGCAACGCCCATAAACACCTTAACATGGGGAAGAACTTCTTTACACTGAGGGTGGCAGAGCACTGGAACAGGCTGCCCAAGGGGAGAGGTTGTGGAGTGTCCCTCTTTGGAGATATTCAAATCCCAACTGGACACATTGCTCTAGGTGACCCTGCTTCGGCAGGGGGTTTGCACTAGATGATCTCCAGAGGTCCCTTCCAACCCTAACTATTCTGTGATTCTGTCAAATACAGCCTGGAACTACTACACATCTTCCTCAGAGTCTTGACTGGTTAAGCCATACACCTTGCATTAGTGACCTCCAAGTATCAAAGCCAATGTCAATTAATGCTACTCTTGTAATGCACAGTCTTAAAAGGGAAACAAACAAAAATAAAAATGAAAGGACTCGGCAAAATTCAGAAGTCAGAGAATTGCTTTAAAAAAAGATCTCTATTCAAAAAGAACTTAGTAAGCACTGAAGATAAGAGGATGCTGAAGCAAGAACAGCCGTTATCTGGCACCTTCTCAGCTTTCCTGTAATTTCTCAAGAAGTACAGGAGAAGCCCTGGAAAGTATGATAGCTCAGGAGTCTTTCTGCTGTTTTCAATATAAATACAAATGGATCTGCTCAGTTTCACTTAAGCCACATAAAGGTGTTTAACCTGCTCATTAATAGGTTTACTGAGTAAGTTACAATACAACTAATTTCTAGAGGACTCCACTAATCCAGTGGGTTTTTTTCTTTGCCAATTGGTTGGGGGTTGTGGGAGTGAGGAGTGTTGTGGCATGTGAAGGAATGCTACTGTACAAAAGCTTTATCTCTTTCCATGACTAAAGGAAACCTACTCTCTTCTAAGCCATAAAACTTCTGATAAATCTACTTATAAACTGTTCTTTTTCAATTTACTCCACACTACATAGTGTTATTATTTACCAGCTATTTTTCTGATCAAAAGAATAAGGACAAAATTGCAATCCACAAACTCATACTTCAAGTATTTACTCATGTCTTGTCCTCATATCACTGAAGGAATTCCTAGTTTCTGTATCAGGACAGTTGAATCAACTTCTTTGGGGAGAACTCCATATTTAATTGTTTGTTGAGGCTTTTTCATAATTTTTCTTCCCTATGTGTCAACTGGTAGCACCTATTAACAAAAGTTTTAGTCCACAGCATATTGCAGTGCAGTAGAATGTTAGTTCGAAGCATGCCAGAAGTGAAGCTGACACTGAATAACTAAAGCCAGGTTTAAAAACCTTAAAATCCTTATTTAGCAGGGAACTGTAATAAGGACTGTACTTCAGAGACAGTTTTGTCTTTAATCAGCTCCCTCTGCATAAAACTCCTATTCCAAATGTGTTCATTACACTTCAAAACTGGATCAACTTCATTCACAAAAAAAAAAAAAAATATAGCTAAGCAAGGATCCTGCAACTAGGTAGACAGACAATAATCCTGAAATGAAGAGGGAGAAAAAGGGAACAGAACTGAGTGTGTCCCAAAAGCAATATAAAAATTGTTCACACAGGTTTTTCCATAGAAATGGCAAGAGACAGATGGAAAATGGAACTGCAAATTGAAGGAGAAATATTACTGTTTTAGTGAAGAGGAAAACCACTATGATTCCGTGGAAAAATCACTTGATACAGACAGCAAATTCAGTGCAAAAGATAAAGACAAGTCACAAGATGGTGACTTAAGGATGATATCAATGGAACTTGCTTCTTACTAAAAAGCCTATTTCCTCAGCTGTGGGTAGTTATGCAGTCATCCTGATAGTGAGGTAGGTTTGAGGAATAAAGAAACTTCTTACAGTAAACAGTGCAGTCAAGATCTGACTCTTGCCATCAAGACCTTAATTAGGTCTTCCACAAGTGACCAGCAGCTGTTCTGGGTGTTTGTTAGACAGCTGTAGTCTGCAGAAGGGCATTTGGGATATGCTTTCAAAGTGAAGCATCACAGAACCACAGAATGACAGAATATGCTGAGTTGAAACAGATTCACAAGGATTATCGAGTCCAGCTCATGGCTCTACACAGGACCATCCCCAAGAATTACACCATGTACCCAAGAGTATTGTCCAAATGCTTCTTGAACTGTCAGGTTTGGGGTTGTGACCATTTCCCTGAGGACTCTGTTCCAGTGCCCAACAACCTTCTGGGTGAACAACCTCTTTCTAATATCCAGCCTAAACCTCCCCTGACACAAGTTCAGACCATTCACTCTGGTCCTGTCACTGGTCACCACAGAGAAGAGATCAGTGCCTGCCCCTCCTCTTCCCCTCACAAGGAAGTTGTAACTGCAATG
>JAWWEE010000074.1:76299197-76339914 GCA_035221455.1 Xenops minutus | reverse complement strand
GTGACAGGTCATCAGTCTGTTGTCACCCCATTCACTGTTACCCTCTGTGCTCAACCCATGAGCCAATTGCTCACCCACCACATGATGTATTTATCCAGCTGTGGGTTGGATATTTTGTCCAGAAGGATCCTGTGAGAGACAGTATCGAAAATTTTACAGAAATCCTAAAAGATTACATCAACTGGCTATCCTATCAGCTGGGTTGGTTACATTGCCATAAAAGGAAATCAGGTTTGATAAGCAGGACTTTCCTCTCATGAAGCTGTGCTGGCTGTGACCAACGACTGCATTGTCTTTCAAGTGTTTTTTAAACCTCCCAGAATAATCTTCTCCATAACTTTGCCAGGCACTGAAGTGAGACTGACTGTTTTTAGTTATTATCTGTTTTTGTTATCTCCCTTTTCATTACAATTACATTGTGGTTGTTGTTTTTAGTAGCAGTATTTATTTTATTTCAATTATTAAACCCTTTATATTTCAACCCATGTGTTTTACCTTCTTCTGATTTGATTTTACTCCACATCTCACACTCCCCAGGGGACAGGAGGGTGAGCAAACATCTGTTTGGTGCTTCATTGCCAGCTAGGCTTAAACCATGACACCTTGATTGTGAGATATAAACCTTAAAAGAAGAAAGTAATTTCTTTATCTTCCTCACTTAAAGGGAGAATAACTTTCATCAGCTACTGATTATATGGCTTAAACATTTGGCAGATATTGCACAGACATTTAAAACTGTTTTAGTGCATTTCTAAATGCATCAAATGAAAACACAAGAAACTAACATTTAATGTTTGAAGCAGAAAACTGATTGGGGAGAGATGAGTAACTGACTGGAAAAATTTAACAAGTAATGAGAAAAGATCATTCTTGTATTAATCCCCCTTGTAAAAAGAAATTAACAACTCAGGAAAGCACAAGTATCTTAGAGAACACACTAGCAGTAAAACCTTTGAAAAAATCATTTCTCCTCTGAAAATTAAGTGTTTAAACCACGTAGAAGCTGTAAAAATGTCTTCTTTACTGTAACCAGAATGTGTGATGTTAAAATCGCAGACTGAGATCCTGTTACCCATGTTAGATGGAGGATCCACGCAACAGAACAGAAAGAGGCATCACTAAATTGTTAGGATTGTCAAATCTGAAAGCCAAATCAACACCATGTCACCTACTTACTACTTAGGCTAGCCTGGTGCTCACTGGTGGCCACACTGGCATACAACCACACACAACTCGTATGCCCTTTTCTCTCCCCTGTTGCTGCACAACAGACCCATGGGATGTGCAGCCTATGGAGAGCTCATATCAGCGCACAGGAAAAGAGTCTCAGAGAAGGAGCAGCAGAGAGAAACCTCTGTGCCCTGAATGCAACTCTCAGTGCTGCCTCACTGAAGAGGCTGAGTGTGACCTGTGGAAAAACCAAGAAATTTTTATCCTTAAAGACTCACTATTAATATTTCAGATTAAATTGATGAAACTTGCCATTTAAAGCTGTTCAATTTTTGTCATAATGCCCAGAGTCAGCACTATAGGAACAAACCCCACCTTTTAGGCTATGGACACGTACCCACTGGATTGTAAAGGAAGTTTTTAAAAGAAATTGTTAATTTAAATAGCCTATTAAATTGATATTTTCCCTTTTCTAGCTATAAACTGACTATTCATTAACCCTTTGTTATCATACAAATTATTAAATAAGCAAATAATTAAATGAGCAAATTAAAACACTAGGTTATACAAAAACATCCTATTGTTCTTCACTGCAACTAAGTACTTGCCTGTAGGGTTTTTTTACCAAAGAGATAAAAAGTAGTTGTAACCACATGCATCTTAAGTAGAGTAAAGGTGATGTTTCTTGTACATTACATTATGCAGATTTATTTATGGATTAGATATATTTTTAATGCTTTTGAATTTATATGATCAGGATTTTTAGGCCTGTAAAAAATATTTGGCATACAATAGGGCTGGACTGTGCACTGAAATATTAAAATTTACAAGATCACTAATCTATTTTTTCATATTGCTCTATTAAATAGCAACCCAAGATTAGACTTAGTGTTCAGAAAAGCCTCCTTCTGTTTTCAAATGATCATAAAATGTTATTATTAAGTATATCTGGAGAATCACAAAGCTCCTGACTCAGGGAGTCTTACCTTCTTTTTGACCAGGGAAATTATTTTCTTTTTTTGCTTTTTCTTCTATTTCTGTATATTGAAGAGAATTTTTATTGCGGTATTGGAGGTTAAAGTGGTATGTGTTGATGTATACAGTGCCTGGAAATCTTGCAACTGAATACCTAGAATTTGTTCTTATGCAATGTAAAAGAAAAATGACATTTTTAGAATGCAAAATCAAGGGAGAAAATTAGTAGATAATAAGGGGTTTCTACAGTTTTTATCTCAGTAGGCCCAGGCACTAATGATCACTAATAAAACCTTTTCACTCTCAATGCTTTTAAAAAGTCTTCATCATTTATTTTTATTCAAAACAATTACCTATTCCCCCATACCCCAGTTTGAAATGTAGTTTCAGGACACCATCTCTAGGAATCTCATTTAAAAAGTGCTTAAAGAATCATGTGTGATCAAATACTGTTAGGAATACAATTGAGGTAGCAGTAATTCAGCTTTTTTCCTTGGTAGAGAATGCTGTTTCAGAGCCAGAAAAATAAGTTTCCCTTTCAAAATCAGGCTTACATATCAGGAGAAAAAATATTTTAAAAAGAATAAAAGAGAATGACTTCTTCAAAGAATAGTTCCAGAAAAGAATGGTCCCAAATAAAAAAAAGAAAAGACCCTGAAGTTTAAAAATCAAATGAGTTTCAGCAGCTGTCTTTAATCTTTTACTGTGAAATTACATTAACTTATAATAAGGGATGCTTAAGAAAAAGATAATAAATTCACCTGAAATGCACTTCAGTGTTCATAACAGAGGCATCATCAAATAAATCTATTGCTTTTCAATCATCAGAAAGGTATTTAATATAATTTAATAATATAATTTATATAATATAATTAATATATAATATAATTATATATAATTATATTATATATATAATTATAATAATATATGATATAATTTATATAATATAATTAATATAATATAATTTAATATAATTTAATATAATGAAGAATTATGTTAAAAAAAATAATTACAGCCATTAAAAGGTAAACAGTCCTATGAGCTGTTACATTTAGAAATTAGGGAAGCGACATTATGTTTTTCAGTCAGCAGATCAATAACAACAAAAAAAACTCAGATAAAACTGACCAAAGACACAGATATAGGACCAGAACCAAAAGTGTTTATGCATGGAAATGTGAACCTGCTTCCTTCATTCTTAAGAAAACCTTGGTCTCTAGGTGGTCAGTGCACTGTAGAAAACACCTCCAACTCAGATGGCCAGATGACTGGGCTGAGAATGAATGCATTCAGGAAGCAACTGTTTTAAAGGCACCGAGTAGCTCCCTGCCTCATGGACATTTCCAGAACCAAATATCTAACTGAAGTGTTATGATTGAGCACAGTATTACAGTGCAGTTTTAAGGTCAACATGCTAATAATTCTTAGAAAAGGACAGTTGCTTCTCCTCTAGAAAGCTTCAGGCTACTCTTTCACTCCCCTAATTTCTTTCACTGTCAAAATGAAATTAAATGTTGAAAGTTATCAGTGTCTCATTTCTTAAGAGTATTGTCTTTATCATAACAGGGATCGGCACATGAATGTTCTTTGAGTAAAATTTTATTTGTTTGCAGCTATAGCTATGGAGATAAAAATTGAAAGGTAAAAATGGCTATAACTAAGGAAGATATTATTTTCACCCAGCTTCTCATAACAGACTGGGAGACCTTTCCTAATGGAAGTACTGTTAGATTTATTTCATTGTAGATATCAATGATTTAATAATTTATAAGTAAGTACTTGGTCACTTACTGTGCCACAGGTCAAGAAAAAATGTTCTGCAGAGAGTAAAGCTGAAACCAGTAGCACTATCCAGCCTCTTTAGTATGACAGAAAAGCTGTAATCACACGATGTGTCTGCTCTTGGATCTCTGATGCATATCTGTATGACCACTGATCTTCTCTTCAGTGACAATGACTGATTTATCTGTGGAAAGTCTCCTTCCAGCATCCACAAAAAAAGTCTGCTCCTCAGGTACAATAAAGCATTTAAGAACGTATTGGGGAATAACTTAGAGATGTCAGTTGGTGAATTTGAGCTATATGGTTAACTACATTTTTACAAAGACTACAGATGAAACACAGTGCAGAATCTCATTATGTTTTAGTCACAACGGGAATATGGTATTATTAAGACAGGTATCAGTCTTCAGTTCCTTGCAGCTTTGCACATCCTGATAAACTTTTAAAAACACACATTTCAAAATTTCTCTCTGTATCAGATAAGTGTTAGCAGGCTACTTGACCCTCTCAACAATGCACTGCTGAAGGAATGTGCTAAACCTCCGTGAAAAGGTCAGTGGAGCTGGTGAGGATGAACACAGGAGTAATATCCATGAATCTAAAGGTGACGGACATGAAGGAAAATGGGATTTCCATTGTGAGTTAAACCAACAGTAAATTAGTGGGACAACAGACAAGAGTGAAGATACAACTTGTGAAGGTACCTTGTGAAGATATAAAAATGTGAGCGTCACATTCCCCTCCTACATGGAAGAGAGCAGTCAAGATTCATAGATGCTCATGGTTGAAAAAGAATAGCAAAAGCCAAAATGGTCCAGGAAAAAGCTCACTAAGTTTTATCAGCAAACTACACTCAGCATGGATATTGGTATATATTTTGCCCAGGGTCCTGGTGACACCACCTGGATGTTGTAGGAATACCTCCTTATAGGTAAGTTTTCCCCTCCCTGAGGTTTCTTCCTTTGCATGTGAGTGAGTAAGCATGAAAAGCCCAGTCTTCTGGACCTTTCTGGAAATTGGTCGGGGGGCTTTCAGGGTCTTTTGGTGGTCTTGATCCCCTTATTTTTCTTTCCCACTCCTTGACTCCACTTCTGAGCTTGCATTATGCGTTGTGCAGTCACCATGGACCTGAATAGGAAAATTGGCTCCAGAAAGGCAATGCCATGTGTTTTTATGCCCCCTTTTTCCTGGCACATCCTGTTCTAACTTGTCCACTTGAATGGTCATCAGTGTTTAGGCTTAGCAATGCATTAACTCCTTATTGCCCAGACTTCTACAGTGAAAATGTTGTGAGAAATCTGGGAAGCAAGAAGAGGCAGAATTTGAATGTGTTGGAAGCAACAGAACAGAATAGGTCAGACAAAAGAAGGAACACGTCAAAGAAGGTATGTGGAGCAGCTCAGGGTCTCCTGAATCACAACCTCTTCTTCATTCTCAACGCTTTGCCTGTGCCAGCAAACATCAGTGAAAACTGCCAATTGTGTCTTTCTGTGGGAAGTTTGATACCTCTTACATTTATTAAAGCCTTCCTGAAGATATTTCAGTTGTAAGTGAAGGAAAAAAAAAAAAAAAAAAAAAAAAAAAAAAAAAAAAAAACAACTCACCTCTTGATTTTTCTGAATCTTCACCAAATAAAAGATATAAAGATATCATGTGATGCTATCATCCGATTTGAGAGTTTGCGTGGTTCCTACACAAAGATCCTATATGTTTGACAAAAAATATGTTCTGCCACTGTATATTGTGAAACAGTGACAGATGAAAATTCACTATGATTTTTTGAAATACACTGTCATGCTTACAAATATTTGCAAAGTTCAAACAAAAAGACTTTTTTTTTTTTTTAATTAATGTCATAGAATTATACAATTAAATATCAAGGAGCTATTGCCATATCAGTACCCTCACACCAGCTGCTCAGTTTTTCCCCTTTTTTGTGTTTTGCTCTTCTTTCAGCGTTTATTGTCCAAGGCTGCATTGTGTCTGTTACCATGGGAAATAAAACTGTTTCCAGCACTTTATTTAGCTACCCAGTCCTTTTATTAGTTCAAGTCTAACTAAATGTGCCCTCAACCTCACGTATCTTTAGCAGAAGAATCTACATTGTAATTGTGGCTACTTTAGTTCATATTGTTGACAATATCTTTTCCGTCAAAGTTAGGGGAAGATCAGAATTTGTTGTTTGAAAGTTGACATAAACTGTTGTGGAAGTGATAGAATATATATAGATCTTTTTCAGCTATGACAGCAAAAACTGAGAATCCAAACTTAAAAGCTTGCAATTATACAGAGATTTACAACAGTACCTGAAAATGCTCATGATATCTCAAGATAGAGTGTACTCTTCAGTACATATATTTAACAGCCTCTATGCCAAATGTAGCCTTATTTTTCTTTTGTTATGCAACACTACATTATCTCAGAAACACTGGAATAATATTTGGCATTTGTTTCTAGTTTTAATAAACTTTGAGGGATTATTTTGTGTTTCATCATCATGTTGGTTAAAGTTTGTAATGATTACAAAATCCTTATGAAAAGTTTCCCACTGGAGACTCAGTAAGATATTCTACTGCTAAAAAAAAAAAAAAAAGCTAAACTTTAAAATTGTCATATCAGGTAAAACTACATTTCTAAAGTGTAGCTGACAAGATTACTGTAATATCTTTGCACCTTGTTTACAGTATAAGAGTTGACTACCCACAGTGATAAATGATATATTTCTTCTCTATCTCTGGTGATTTTACTATTGCTATCCTACGAATTGCAAACAAAAGAATGAGAAGTGTCGTCTGTTCCAGTAAGTCTAATTCTCTGTTGTCAAGACAAAACAGGAGAACTTTTTTTCCATTAACTAATCAAGTTTAGTTTTAAAAGTGATTCAGTATTCTTTTCTTCTCTTAACAAAAAGAATTTCATGAGTTCATCCATTCACTCAGCTGGTTGCTGTTTTCAGTTTCCAGACTAAAACTATTCAGTCATACAGATCAGTGGGCATTGTAAAGCTTTCTGAGAAACTGAATTAACACGTATTTTCTTATTCTGAGCTCTGAGATGCATTTACATTTACCTCTAACATTATTAAGACTTACAATAGCTGGCATGTACATACCAAAGCAACATTGACAAATGACAGGACCATAACTATATCTTCAGATTCTCCATCCCTCTAAACCTTTCCCGAATTTGTTCAAATTTTAATTATTTTTTTCAGTGTTCCAGGTAAGGTCTCCTGCCATTGACTTACTGAATGTCATCAACACTTTGCTATTTCTCCTGGAAACAACTTTTCTGGTGGTCTTAGAGTGACAATTACATTTTACAGCAGCAGATCACATGGACACTTCAGACTCAATAAGTAAATGAATAAATGCCCATGTATTTTTACATGTTTAATTATTTCCAAATTTTAAGCACCTTATTTTTAGTAAAATTCTCCTTGTCTCCATATGAATAACCTTGGGCTTTTACTATTTAGTTTCATCTAATTTCTAATACCTTGTTCCTCAAAAGCATCCAATTCATCATGCCTAAAATCTAACCCCTTTCGTTATAGCTGAGCTTTCTAGTTGTACCAAGTCAACAAGTTTGATTACCTATTTCTAATTTTCTTTTTCTCCTAGTATGGACAGACTGCAGTTTCTAAGAGATTCCACTTGTATGTCACAATCAAATCTGTCACATGCTCTTTTCAGTGGATATCACATGTTGTCACTTGCACCCACAAAAACAAGTTTCCTATCAGTCTTTGTGTCATGGAACTTGAACTAACACTTTTGCTGGTAATAGGATAGGAGTTATTGAAATCTTTGTGATTCAGATCTACCATATTTCTTTCCTCCAGATAATCATTCTCATCCTCCAGACAATCAGGTATATTTCAACAGGTGACAGATTAGTCTTAAGCAATTTACATTTGTGTGTATTTAACAGTTTGCTACTGTTGCTCTTTTTCTCTGTTCCATCTTATCTTGTACTGAATGGCTCCAATTCCTCTCCCTGAACTGTTCCTGCTTAAAAATAGTTACCACGTTTGTCATTTTTCGTTCATTTAATGCCACCTGTGACAAGAACTAAAAGCAGCTACAATAAGAACTGTAATTTCACATGCTCATAAATAATACATTTGCTCAAAACATCATTCATTAGCTCATTACAAAAATTTAAATGTCTTGCAAAGGCATTTTTAAAACTATTTGCTCTCAGAGACAGGCATTTCAATATTTGAAACTAAAGGTTGGAGATTTGACTAAAAATCAATGGAATTAATTTAAAATGTTAAGATTTTTGAGGTAGAAGATTGTCATTTGTTTTTTCAAGCTAATAGAAATATTCTTAATAAATATTGGGCCATGCTGCAATTAGCATATGCTAAAGATTCACAAAAGCTTCATAACATATGCTAATGTGACAGGCAGGGACAATGAAAAACTCCTTCATACATATCTACCATGAAGTCCAAAATTTGTTTAACGCATTTCATGGCACCATATGCTATTCTCAATATCTTATGCAATAATCAGAACAGAAATTTCTAAATCTACATCACTGAGTACTACATACAACCAGATCATATAAATAGGTGACCTCATTTCTTATTCAGAATCATATTCATAACACATTCTGTCTTTAGTGATAATAAGGCCTAAGGACAAGCAATAGCAAAGAGTTCAAGACGAATGGCATGTCAGCAAGGCCGGTTAAAAGCATGGCAAACTTAACCATGATGTAACAGTGTAAATCCTTATGAATATATCTCATACTCACTTTTTTGAAGAAGGTTTTATTTCATAGAATCATAGAATATGCTGAGTTGGAAGGGATCCATCAAGTCTGGATCCTGGCCCTGCTCAGGACACCCCAAGAATCACACCATGTTCCTGAGAGCATTGTCCAAATGCTTCTTAACTCAGGCAGGCTTGGTGCTGTGACCACTTCCTTGGGGAGCCTGTTCAACTGCCCAATCACCCTCTGGGTGAAAAACCTTTACCTGATGTCCAACCTAAGCCTCTCCTGGCTCAACTTCATGCCATTTACTCGAGTCCTGTCACGACAGTGCAGAGATCCGTGCCTGCCCCTCTGGAGGCTGTCGAAGACTGAAAAGAGGTCTCCTCTCAGTCTCCCCCAGGCTGAACAAACCATGTGATTTCAGCTGCTTGCAATTAAGCCATGGAATAATGGTGTGGTTAAGAGCACAATCGAAACAGGCATCAGGCTCAAAGCTCTCTAAAAAGCTCTGAGGAACTTCGTGTAAAAGACAGATATAAGACTTTTCCCTTCTTCCCAGGACTTCTGCTAAGTGACAGATTTTTGTGAAAGCTCTGTGCTGCACCAGTCCAGATAATAGTATTGCATAAAACTTTGATGCATTCTGCAAATTGCATAAATCTAGTCAAGTATATGAACTTAAACATACAGTGTTTGAGACACACAAACTGGACTGCAGCTTGAAGTATAGAAATGTCAAAATATTACTGAATGTATAATTTTGACTATCAGTTGTGAAGATCAATTTGTATGCCTCTCCCTTTTTTCTCTTCCCTTGTGTCCCATTCTCCATTTTAAATGTGAGTGAGAGGTATCAAGCCTTTTTCTTCCACTGAAAGCAAAAGTCTCTCTCCTTGAACCACTGAGAAGGAAAAGGCCAAGTGACATGAGTCAGTTTACCTTTTTGACACACAAAAAAAAGCCTTTAGAAATAGTTCACATAGCTCCAGGGCTTGTTTCAAGCTTTTCTAACTTTACTCTAATATCAAGGTCAGCACTGCATTTTTCATTCCGCAAATCCCATTCCCAGCCTGAATGAACACTGGGGGTTTTATATCCTGCACTATCACCATGATTTATCCACCAGAGACTTCTTTCCTCACTTATCTGGACTCAACCTGGCAACATGACTAAGCACTGTCTTTATGAATTTGCATAAATATGCAGGGCTTTCTGTCTCTAGGGTTTGTGGGGAGTGTCCATGAAAGCCCTGAGGCTCTTGACAACAGGCTGTGAGGTCTAACGATTTAGTCAGGTTTGAAGTAACCACCCCCATCCTAGAGACTGACAATGTAAGGCAGAACTCCCAATGATGCTATCTTGTCTGCTGCCATTCTGGCTTTGATGATCAGTTTGGATCTGTGCTGTTAATTTAGAGATTGCTTTAGCACAGTATCATAGGACTAGTATATTCTGAATGGCAAAGGTTGGTAGAAATGATACCTGTCTAAATTATGGCATTACAAAAGGCAAAGGTAATATTGATTGTGTTCATTCTTTGCAGGCATTAGAGCCTGAAACTCACAGATTTTGATTTTGCCTCAAAGTGGCTAAAACTAGCTTACTGTACTGTATGAGATTCAGCAGCAGCTTTCTTTGGAGGTTAATATAAAATATGAACAAAGGACATAAGCTTATATACAAGATACTCTTAGAGAAGTTTTGAAGATTGAGTAAAATTATCTAACTATAAAATTTTGGTTTGATATTTTGGCTAGAAAATTCCCTTTCCATTAACATTGGCAGATTGGGATATGAAATAAACCTTGAACCCCTTTGTGAGATGATACAAACAAGTTCCTAACACTGCTGTTGAAAAGAAATCCTGAACTGAAGGCAAATAGTGACCTGAAAACCCCAAGACTTGAGTCCAAATCCTTGCTATCAAAACAAGGTCAGATATGATATGTTGGATTTATTTTCCAGAAATCAACTTCTAGCAAATACTATGAAATGCAAATAAATTCACAAGTAAATTAAAATACAAGCACTAACACTATCACTAATGCTGGACACATCTTTCATTCCTTGAAGAATTTTATGCCCCGCTCCAGATTTTTACTTTCCATCCAACAGCACTGCTTGTTTACGACCAGAAATGCATTAACTCATTTTCCATTAAATGAAGGTCTTGTATACCCAGGTAAGAGGAGAAAGAAATAGAGGGAAAACATCTGGATTGCAGGCAGCTGTTAATTATTAAGAGCAGTACCACGTACAGTAATAAATGTGCCTAAATATCTTTTCTAGAGTAACACGGATGCCAGGAAAGACAAAGTTGCTGGAACCTTCATAACCCGCAGGATTCAGGCCAAGCACCTTTTTATGTATCAGCCAGCACATCCATTTATAGTGAGTCTGACACTGCACTGTTTGAATAGGCTTTTATGTCACAGATAAATATTCCATGTTTGTAATATGAGGTAGACTATAAAAAGAGACTTATTTCCTCTTTCAGTGAAAAATGGGTAAGTAAAACCCATTACTCACCATCTAAATGGCCACCAGCCAGTGACTAACAGCTAGCCCATTTGATCATGGAGTGGTAGCTTACTGATATGAAGTCATTTTTCATAGCAGCTCTTGACTGAGAAATAAGAAGAAAATGCAGGGCTCACAAGAGGGCTTTTGACAGTTGCTGCCATGAAATGTTTTCATTTGTCACTGTGACAGAGAACAACAAGATATTGACTGAAAGAGAGGGCATGAGGACACAGCTGTCTTCAACTAACTTTCACTGAGCTTTGACACACAGACACATAAACACTCTTGGGGTTACTTAGATTTTCCTCAATAATCTGATTAACCATTTATATTTTTGGCATAATATTCAGCTATGCTAGTGATGTTGCAGTCATGTATAACAACAATTAATGCAGTCCCAAATTCATAAAAAGCTGTCTAAATCTAAAGAGTTGGGGTTTTTAATGACAACTTTATTATGACTTCTGGCTTAATTATTTCCCATCAACAACAAAGTTGTCCAAACTCCTTCCCTGGGTTTTCCCTTCTATTCTGAGACATCTCCCACTAAAAAAAAAGAAAAGAAAAAAATCAATTTTTCACTTCTAATGAAACATCTTTCCCTTTCAAGTTTAAAAATGCTTTTTTCCACCAAATCTGAAATCATTCCTAACACAATTTACTCTTCAGATAATGCTTAAATCAATTAAATAATCATGAAAGCACTAACCTTAACCGTATATAATATCTATGAATTTAGACATGAAAAAAAGAACCCTATTATCTCTTAAATATTGTTATCATCATGCCAACAGCTGCATAATATTTGGAAGCTGTCTACATGCTCTTCCCATTACACTTGGTATTAAGCGAAACATATAGCTATTTTAACCCTTACATTTTCAGTAATATTTGCCACTGAAAAAATAGGTAAAGGTAGCAACAGTCAAGTTTTGCTTCAGAAGAAAAAAGTAAAGTGACTTATAAGCCATTCTTGCCCTGTAAAATTGCAAAAAGTATATTAAATTGCCATTAAGACAAAAGCCAGTGTCTGATGTCCCATTGATCTTACTTCTACAATAGCTTTTACCTTCTACCATGAAAAGCAAACCTTTGTCTATCTTCCTACCTTTATGGCTTTCTTTTTTAAATTTTACCCAAAAGAGGATATGATCCTCTTCTAAAAGTTATGATCATACCTTATAAATAGCCATTGCTACATCACCAGTCTTGAAGGTTAAGAAACAAACTTCTTTGTTTTCCTAAGAAACATTCAAAAAGTTTTATATAAGCCTGTTAACAGAAGCCTAGGAGAGAAAAGCAGTCCTATACAGAGTCCCAGGGAAGAAAGGAGAAAATCAATTGAGATGCTTATGATGTCATGAAAGGGAAAGGAATAAGACTAATGAGCAGGTCTAAAACATGCAACTACAGTTTTGTTTACAGAGGTTGAGGGAATTTCAGTTCTAACAACATAAATTTAAAGGAAATTGTCACTCTTATTTATAGTTGTAAAATACGTCTGTATCTGAGCCAATTATGTCCAAATATGCCTAGAATTAATATTTGCCCTTATCTATAACATAGGTTGCAGATGTGAAAGCCAAAAAATAAAAAAGTCTGTTTAAGAGGCATGGTTTGGAGGAGTTGAGGTTTCCTTCAGGTGGTGTGGGAGAACAGTCTAATGAAGAATGGAAAAAACAGCATGGAACAGTTTCTTAAGACCTGGAGATGAAGACCATCAAGTTGTGAGCTATCCAAGGACAAAAAAAAATACATATACCTGGACAATGTTTTAATGACTCCCAATGTTAGCACATGTTCTCTTAGTTTTGTATGTTTGTTGTTATATACATATGCACATATATTATATTGCTCAGAATAGTTCTCCAGCTCTCCCTCACGTTCTCTCCATTTTCCAATTGGTTGAGATCTGCAGTCTTGCCATATATGGTTATCTCCTCCCAAGTTTTCCCTATACGGTTGTTGCCCTTCCTTCTTTTACCATACATGTGAGAGGATTTGCATGCTGCTCCCAATCTCCACCCAAGTTCTGGAACCTTCCCACAACCCTCTATATAATCCTGAGTATCATTTGAATAAACTGCTCTTCTGGCTCAACGTCTCAGAGTGTAGGTCTTTCATGTACCCTACAAAAGGTGGTGGTTTCTTTGGCAGGGGCAGATTATTGGGGATTGTAGGTGACCTTGTACAGTATAGGAGGTGTTATTAACCCAGCATAGCTGAAGAACAGGGCTGTGAAGGCTGTCTGAGCAGCTAGTTGGGCACAACCATAGCCGGAAGGTGTTAAACAGAGCTCAAGTAGCTGTAGCTAGCTGAGCATGAAAGGTCAGCTGCCTCTTGAACTCACCCAGAATTCAAGCCTCATCCCCTATAGTTAAGCTGCTCAAAAAGTGGAGGAACCAGACACGCTCTCCAAGAAGTTGATGCACAGAAAGGTTAACACTAAAGTCCAAAAGTGTGGCATGTCACTTGCCTAAACAACTTTTGTAACTGCCATCATAATTCTGCCAATGAAAAATCACTATCTCTTTATACAGTTGCACTTCATGTTCCTGTTTCCTCAAATGATTTTACTGGGCCTGTCTCTCCCACACTTTCATCAAAAACTCTTTTGCTCTGCACTCTTCATTTCCATGGGTCATTCACTGTATTAGAGTAGCTTTCCATTCCAAATGGAGAGAATATGGGCAATAATTTCTCCATTTCAATAAACACTTCAGAGAAAGCCATTTTAGAATAGCAAATTGCTCCCAGGAGCAGAGAGTACTTTTTCTTCAAATAAAATCTAGTTTAGTAAAGGGACTGGAATTATCTTTAATAACTTTATTTAGTAGCTGATATAGAGAAAAAAAAAAAAAGGTATATGATCAAATAAATATCTCTACCTTGATTTTCATTTATCTTACCTCCATAAAGAAACTGGGCTTGGTGCCAGTTTCTTTACTTTACTATGTGGAATGACTTTTCTTCACTTTCAGTAAAATCTCTCTCAATACAGAGTCTCAGAAGAACATAATACAAATTCAGTCTTCCTCAGCCTTGTTACTCATAACTTGCCAGTACTTTCTTTTAAATAGTGTCAGAATCCAACAATGCTAATAAAAGGTGTAAATTCCCAGTACAAAGTGATGTGAAGTTTAAAACACATATACACAAAACCAACCCACAACGGTACAGTGCAAGTTATGATCCATTACCCCGCGTCAGCAATGAGCCAAGATCTGCATGCGAATATGGACTTTCTTCAGTGATGGTTATGCAGTCAAAGGCACACAGAGATTTCTCATCCTCAGACTAAATGCAGCTAGATATTAAAAGAGAGTTGTGACCTGACTTACTGAATTATCAGCTTGGGGGAAAAAAAAAAGACAAAATTCAAAATAGTCAAAGGGCTTGTCTCTGCTTATACAACTGAATAGGACCACTTAAATCTACTGAACAGAAGATGGCCTCATGCAGAAGCTGCACCCCTAGTGAGCAGCATGAGCTCCACACTGCTGCCTTCCTGGTCAAGGGCTCATCTATGCTAGCAAAGACTTACTCTGTGTTTTCCAGTACCAAGGCATTTCAAGGTCTGTAGCTCCCTGGGACTGGGAATGCCGGGGGTTTGCCAGGGCAAGTCATGAAAGTCCTTGACAGCCAGGATTATAAATCCTCTGGGATGTTTAAAATGTTCACAATTCATTAATGTTCTCCCAGTTTTTCTACGTTTTCCTAGAAAGAGAAACTTTGTCAAAGTTCAATTAAAAAGATTATAAGGTAGCAAGCTATTTTTAGCAGTACAGAGCCATAGAAAATACTTTAAATGTCCCCCTGATAAGTAAGATTTCAAAACAGATTCAAGATCTTCTGTCATGCAAAAGCTGGATGTTTGGATCACAGTGCCAGCTCATGCTATCTCAGCATCCAACCGTATACTTTGACACTGTGAATGCGGCTTTCATTTGAGACTAGGCAAGGCTAAAGTTTCTTGCTGTTAACACACAACAAGTCAAACTTCTAGAACTTCACCCTCCAAAAATTAAGCAACAGTCATTACCCACCTACATGTTCCTGGAGTCAGTTTATGCTCTTGTTTGTTTGCCATTTTAAAAATCTGGAAGCAGGATATGAGGAGGAGCAGTGCTTCCACCTCTCACCCACCACTAGAGCATCAGCTGGGAATGGGGTTTCCAGCTCAGCAGTGAGGCCTTTATGGACAGAATTGGCACCATGGAGGAGTGGGCTTCACTCAGTATCGCCTTCCTTGGTTTTTGTTTCCTTTTTCCTGTTCCTTCTCTTTCCAGTCTCTGGAATAGGCACCCACTGAGCACCCCAAAAGTCCAGCAGCTATGCCTTGAAAATCTTAATGCCATTCTGTTTAAGGTCTGCATGCAGATCTGCCAGGTCAATTGACCATCAAAAAGAATCTTCACAAAAAGGATAATTCGATATTGGAATGGGCTGCCCAGGGAGGTGGCGGTGTCACTGTCCCTGGATGTGGGTGTTCTGAGGCACCCACATCTGTATATGAATAAAAGCAACATTTTGGCAAAAGACAGCAAGACTGAAGAGCTAATATAACTGCAAAAAAAATAGTGCAAAAGTTTAACTGTTTATTGGTAGCTACATAATTTAAAAATATTTATTACTTCCATTTCTTTTATGTTTATAGGCAGCCTACTAAGGAATTATAACTTCTTTTTATTTTTAATTCTAGTGTTTGGGTTTCATTCTAAATACATATGCCTCATTTTTGGTGTTTCATGAGAACCTCAGAGAGTCAGTATGTCATTTTTTAAAGGTTTAGCCAAATATATACTCTGTTTTTTTGTGTGAATGAAAGATTTTTGCTTACGCCTCAGCTAAAGCTACTTTTCTTCTGCAATAATGTGTAGAAGCAATACAAGAGGATAATCTCAAACAGTCAAAAACATGACACCCTTAATACTAACAGAAGTACTTTTCTGTAACTTCTACAATACAAGCAAATGACACAGGCAGGATTTCTTAACTTCTGATTGAAAGATAGGCTATTTAAAGCAGCCAGCCTGGGTGTTCTGGATGTGTGAACGTGCATCTGTGCTATGAGCAGAAATGTTAAATCAGGAGCTTAATGCTTATAGAGGGATTTCACCCACTTAGGTTAGCTTGTTGAACTAGATATATGTAAGCTCTGAGGTTAATGAATCTTGAAATGGAGCTCCACATGACTCAGTAGACTATGTAACTATGCCTGTTAAAGCTCTGTAAGCAATTTCTTCAATACATGGCAAGACTTCCATTTCAGTGTGTTTTATTACTACTGAATGAAGATGCTCATTCTTTATTGTTGGTTGCTCTTTACAATTGTAACTTATTATACCTCTGTCCCTCTGAAGTGATGGTGCAGCTCTTGGAGCCACACAAGCCTCTATACTTTGCCTCTAAATCTTCATAGCACAAATCATCAGAAATTCAGCCACCCTCACCTGGCATAACAGAAGCAGCCACTGGTGAGACTCAAGCATGTGTACCCTCGTTTAACAGCTCCTTCGTGATGCAGCAAGCTTGTAAAATACACTTTGATTCACTTCTTCAGAATCTCTACCATGTAACAGTCTGTCCGAGAAATAAGAATATACTATCTGTTTTTCCCCCAGTCATACTGGTTTCTTCATAGTCTACTGATGCTGAAAAGAGAAAAGATAAAACCTTCTAAAAGGCAAGTAATTAGAAGCCAGCTCTGAGGAAATCAAAGTATCAATATATGAGGATGAGCATTTGGGTACTGAAGAGTAAAGTCAACTTGTGAGAACTATTTCCTCACACTCTGCCTTTACTTAAAGTGCATACAATTTTTCAGTCTTCCTCCCACCCTTCACATGCTTTCTGCTGCATAAGAGAAATGCAAGCAAGATTAAGCCTTTTTTTTTTTTTTGCATTTGATATTTAATGACAGCACTAATCACCAGCTTTTTTAAATCCCTATCTTACTCCTGATGTAATAATCGGTGATGTTCATGATAGCTTAATGCACACTTTATAAAGAGGGAGCATTGAAACTACATCAAACTTTCCCTTCCTCCTTGTGGAAACTGAGGGCATCATTACAAATAAATACTCAGCATCTGTATCAATGTTCAGTGGCACAAACAGCAAGAGTCATAAGTCAGCAGCTTCTGATTTTCACTACTGCATGCACCATTACTCATTTAGGTTGTTGCTCCTGCATCTAAGCCTTTAAATTTGCAAACTTGCCTTTCCCACTGTGCATTCATTGCCTTTTGCTGTCATTTCAGCCTTATTTGGTAACCCTCAGCACTAAGTAATTGATTGCTCTCTTCACTATCTCTTTGTGCAAGGAGTTATACTAAATCGAAACTGCCACCTTTAAATTATTGTGCAGCCTTCACGCTTAGGTATTAGCAGTATGTTAAAGTGATATCTCCAATCTATACTATAAAGTTTATTGTTTTAATTAAAATGTTCCCTATGCTTTCCAAAAGAGATGATTCTTGCTTTCCCCTTGCTGCTCATTTATGAGTTGTAAAGATTTTCTAATTATCCCATATGAATTTTGGAATTAATTCACCTAATTTGGCTTAGTCTATGTTAGATGACTTCGTGTATGTACAGGTGTGCAGATGGTTCCATTTCATCAGTGAAACATTGTCATGGTTTAACCCCAGCTTCCCAGTAAGTATCATGCAGCCACTCCCTGACTCCCCTACCAGCAGCATCAGGGAGAGAATCAAAAGGGTAAAAGCTAGAAAACTCATGGGTTAAGGTAAAGACAGATTAACTGGAAAAGCAAAAGCCACACATACAAGCAAAGCAAAAAAAAAAAAAAAAAGGGGAATTCGTTCCCTATTTCCTGTCAGCACGCAGGTGTTCAGCCACCTGCAGGAAAGCAGGGGCCCCTCAGACATAATGGTGACTTAGGAAGACAAAAGCCATCAACCAAAAATCTGTGATGTCCTATGGTGTGAAATATCCCTTTGGTCAGCTGGAGTCATCTGTCCCAGCTGTGTCTCCTCCCAACTTCTCTTGCACCCCCAGCCCTCCTCACTGGTGTGGCAGTACAGAAAGCAGAAAAGGCCTTGGCTCTGTGTAAGCACTGCTCAGCTGTAACAAAAACATCTCTATATTGTCATCACTGTATTCAGCACAAATGCAAAACACAGCCCCATGCTAGCCACTGAAGAAAATTGACTCTACCCCAGAAAAAAACAGTACAAACTTATTTAGTAGAATATGCCATAATTTACTTTTCCAGACAAGTCATCAACAGAATTTGTCAGCAATATGTTCTGGCATTACAGTGACCATAATGATTTTTCCCCATCTTTGGTGCCAAGGATTGACTTGCTTTCCCTGGAACTAGCTAGACAAGTGAATTAAAACAAATGGTATTAGAGTTTCAAAGATAGTCGATGTAAGGGCAAAAATCCTTTTAGCTGAGACAATTCACTTTGAGAAGTCAGGTGTCACTCAGGAAGCCTTCCCTGTCTGGAAAGTGCCTTTCTCAAAGGGTGGTGACATGAGGGTTTTTTCCTTTCCCTTCTGCATTCCAGAGAAGGCTGCAGGCTCTCTTTCTCTGGAATGCAGAGAGATACGCAGAGAATGCAGGTTTCCACATCCAGCAGGGAGAACCAGGGAGAGGAGCAACAATAATAAAGCCCAAGGAAGGAACATGGAAGCATGTCTTTCCCTAGGCCTGGGGCTTTTGCAGCTGGTGCAGCTTCCTTTGTAAGCTTTTAGCATTCTTGACCTCAGAATAAACTTTCTTGGATTCTTTCCAGTGCCTTGACATTTTGGGGGGTACCTGCATGTGTCTTACTTTACAGTTGGCATTATTTAGCACACAAAAAAGAACCAAGTACAAAAATGCCTACTGCAACCTTAGTACAGGAAAGAAATACCTTTGACTGGGTGAACTAAACCTTCCTGCTGTTATGACTATATAAAGAGCCACTTTTGTTGTGTCACATTCAACCAAAAGTAAATCATCACAACACACTAAAATTAAACCCTCTCCAGATATTATCAGCATCAGAGTTCTGATTAAAATCTTGTGCTTTGAAACATTATACTGTTTCTGCCATGATCCATTTCCTAAACCAGGAGAAACCCTCAAGTAAGACAAATTACTTATTTACAGAGAGTCTAAATAATGACCACTAGGATCCAAAGTTGTTGTTACTTAATCAATCTGAAACAAATAAGTGATGAATTAATACAAAAACTTCATGTTTTTCAATGACAAGTGGAAATTAAGAAAAAGAATCTGCATCAGTCTGAAATATATCAGTTTAGAGAACTTTTTGTCGAATCACTTTCATATTCATCATATATTTTAATCTTCTTTACTAGTGTTGAAATACATCTTTTTCAGGCATGATTAGGTTTAGCATTTTTTTTGATTGGGGAAATATTTTTAAATAAAAGGACAATAATTAATTCCCTTTCTTAGAAAACATTTCTTCAATGGATTTATGAAGCATCCTGCCAGTGTTAACTAAATGATGGGACATTTTTCTTCAGAAAAGTAAGCATTTTGTTTGGATAAATGAAACTAGTCATAATTAAAGAAGTAGTACTCAAACTTTCCTACCTCTGGGCCTGACATTCTGGTGTATTCTTATTGAGAAGAATGTCTTCTGAATGACTACCTTGTTAAAAGGCAGTCAAAGTTTCTTAAAGTAAAGATTATATTTCCTAAGGTCTTTGCTTTATTTGCTCCATTCCTCAACCCTCTCAACAGTCCCTCACTACAAAAGGACTCATTTGAGGGAAAACCAGCCATAAACACTGAAATCTTCACAGTCTGTGCAGGTTCTTCAATTTGCATAGCATTCCAACTTGCTTTAAAACCTTTTATCTCCTCCACAAACAGTTTTCTGTCATAATATATAATACTCCTACTTGGCATTCAGTTAAACAGGGCTGTTACTGACATCCCAATAATCGAAATCCTGTCATTTCACACTACTTTCCCTTCCAGAACTTCAAATATGTCTGATTCAAAACCTGTCAGAGTGCCTACGTCTCCCCTTGCCCATTCACAGTAGGCCTTTCGTTGGTTAGGTAACACTGTTTGATTAGGATTTGGATTTGATTTTTCCTGTAGCACAACTATCTCAAAATATGCAGCAAAGAACATTTGATTTCTGTACCTAAACCTCATTGCTGCTGCTTCTATTGCTATCATTAATATGCCAATGCATAATTATAGGGTGCCAATGCATATTTATAGGGTACCTATTCTCTCTACCTTTCATTTTAGTTCAAAAGAGCTCACACAACAGAGAAACATATATATATATATATATATATACATACACACACAGTAAGACAGACAAATGCAGACATCTTTGTATGTTAGCTGTGCTGGCATTTATGGTTTGTTGGGGTTTTTTTGTTTTGTTTTATTTTTAATAAGCAGTAGTATAACACTTTACTGGGTAAAAATGTAGCCACCATAAATTTCCTCAATGGTCTAAGTATATTGCATGAAGACTCAGATCTTGACTCATACACCGTCCTAATCAAGCTTTTGCTGCAGAGACATAGATAATCTCCAGTGTTCCTTTCCTTCTTCCTGTATTTTGTTCCAATGCTCTATTACTTGACATAGGTTTTGGAAGGATAAAGATCAAGAAGACATTTGTAGTGCAGAAAGAAGCAGCTTTTAATACGTAAGCAGCTTTTTGTATATTCTAGCACAGACCTAGGGAAGTAACATCTACTTCCAAAAATGTTGGCTCTTTGCCTATTGCCAAACTATTCGTGCATGCATGTATTATAACATTATCACAAACTTACAGGAGGCAGGAACTGCAACAGCTAAGAAGGCTGAAGGAGTGCTATTTGCAGGCTCTTGTCCTCACACATTATGCCACAAATTCATTAAATCATTTGATATTTTTTGGCATCTGTGTGTCTGTCAGCAGAGGATTAGAGCTTGGAAGTCAATAGTACACTGCTGAGGAAGCTGAGAAAATAGGGTGACAGAGCTCTTCATTCTCATAGGCTGAGCACAAAAGACATAGAACACCATTTTTCCAGAAAGCTCCTCAGACTCTGGTCCCACATGTTTAACATGTGGTTATCAACAAAGGAATTTCTTGAAATTGTCAAATACTGAAGTAGGAGTAGTAGTTGTACGGATTTAAATAGATTGAGTAACTAGTGAAACAATAATAAATTTTTATCTTCACTCCACTGCTAGACTTGGCTGCAGGTCATAAACCAAGATTTTTATTCTGATAACTAACCAGCACATTCCAATTTGAACTGGATTTGGACACCAGATTTTTAAGAGCACAAATTTGCAAATACTGCAAGATTTGCAAACACTGCCAGCAGCCCACACACAGAAGGACGCCATCCTCATCCTGCTCCCTGCCCCAATGCCCAATTCTGGTTCACTGGTCAGGCATATGGGTAGATCAGATCAGCCTAGATACTGCCATTTTGAACATTGCATTTTGCCAGACTAAGCAAGAAATATCCACATACAAGCTTCTGCCAGTCTGGCACCTAGGAAGTGAATGTACTCATCACTACATACACTCATTACTGAGACTTCTGCACTTCCCACAGAATCCTGAAAAACCAAACCCACCAGCTAATGTTAAAATGTCATAGTCTGGGAAATGTATCACTCAGTAAGAAATCATGCATAATAGAAGTCTAATCATAAAGGAGTGTATTTTCTAGAAAAGACTGTAGTGTTTACAGAGATTAAATATTACAGTTTACCAAAAAGCAAATCCCTGTGTACTGCTTTTGTCAAATAGACCTTGATTTTAAACTTACAGTCATGTCTACATTTTACTTTATATATTCAAAGGCTACCTGAAAAAACAAAAATTTACCTGACATATAGATTGTTCTGCATGATTGCGCTTGGTCAGATTCTCTATCTTTAAAACCAAACCAAACAAAATAAAACCTGGCCAAAAAACCCACAGAAACTACCATTCCTACAGTTCATATTTTAAGGGACTTATGAAAATTGTGTTGGTAAACATGATTTTCATTATCTATAAAAAAGGTCTATTTTTTTTTTAGGTGACCAGTGAGCTTACATAGATTTTTAATCTATACCTTCAGTAAAAATTTTGTCTTTCTTCGATTTCTTAAATGGAACATATTCAAGTTGAATAGAAGCTGGTCTTATTTTTCCTCCTTCCGTAAGTTGTCCATAAATACTATTTTCCATCTAAACAGCATCTAAAGAATTAATAACTCTCTAAACTGATGAAAACAAACCTATGGAATGGTGAACAATATGCTTGTCATGTTTTTACAGGATGTAAACCACAGTTCAGGACAATAACACTTTCACCAGCCCCTTCAGAAAATACGAAAAAGTAGTCTATTACCTGTCAAAGCTGTTATCATACATCATGGAAATGTAATTAGCATTTCCATCTACCAATAATATATTCAGGTAACTGGAGGCAATCTCATTTTCATGTAATAAAATGTGAATAGGATTCTAAGTAACATAGATCCAAAGACATACTTGTTCTCTGTTCACGCTGCAGGAAGTTTACTAACATTTCAATTCCCACTATCATACTTCAGGACAGTGGGACAACTTCTAAGAGAAGACCATATTTGTCTCAAGAAGGTTTTAAATGGCTACACAATTTGTTAGCAAAATAAAAAACAAAAAGCATTACTCCCTCTGTAAGGAAATACACTGCAGTGATATGCTGAAAGCCTTTGCATGGGACACTGAAACTACAAATGTGTAGTCCCTCTGGCTATCAGGTCAGCCATCATGATTTCTCCATCTTCCAGATGGTTGGGGTTTGGAAGCAATGCTGGGGAGGGAGGTGTTTCCCAGCTGCAAAGTAATACTACAGATAGGACAATAGATAGGAGCAAACAGATATTTTCATTCATGTTTACTGCTGAAGCTTCAGAATGTTAGAAGCTCTCTAATTTCTAGAGTTTGATAAGCAAGTCTCCATCACTTGTGATAGAAATGAAATGTTAATATGCCTTAAGAACTCTGATTAGGAAAAAAGTTATACTAAAAATCATCCCATGTCTTTTAAAAAAGAATTCTTCTTTCACACTGTTACATTTCCAAAAAATAGATAACTTCCATAGGGAAAAATCCACCAGCTATATTTCTCAAATATCCCAAAAACAATTGAAAGGAGGCAGGGAGGAATGCTATACATTGATAGTTTCACTCTATAATGTTAAAGTGCAGCATTACAGCACTAGCTTGGTGTGTGTTTTCCCATACCCTTCACTCCTTGTGACATTTTAAGATACAAAGAATAAAATTTACACACAATGTCTTTATCAATAAGAGTAACTGCATACCTCTTCCTCTCAAACTGCTCAAGGGCTTGATAGAGAAAAGTTTTCATGAACATCAAAAGATTGTGCTTCTGATTCCTCAGGCCCAGCTCCTGTCTGGTAAGTCTTTCTAATATAAATAGACATAAATTTTATGTTACATGAGACTATGTAGTTTCAGTAGCAGATTCACAGTATATGCCTTTTGTCCTGTCTCTCTTTCTGTGTTTCAGTGAGACAAGTTAAAATGAAAAGAACATCCATAAACCTAGAGAATCTGTTGCAATTAAAATGTTTGCTTACAATATTGACACTCAAGTTTCTTTCTAGCCATTGCTAATATGTGCACCTTAGTTCAGATAAGAGGCAGTGCTAGTCACACCTCTATCCAAAAACTTTTGTTACCTGGCTTCCCTCCGTGCTGTTATCTGTTAGTCATAACCCTACTTTTGCACTAGCAGTCTTGCCAAAATACAGCTTCAACTTGCTTCCAATACAAGGACCCTCACAAGACAATTTATTTGTCTTATTATGACCCTGAAAGAGAGGAAAATAATCTGTTTATTTGATTTATTTTTTTTTTTAGGTTAAACACTGTGCTGACTTAACCTTCAGCTCTTACAATTTCAACTCTTTAAAATCTATGTAAAGGGAGTCTCAAGTGATCACAACTTTGAGAAACATTTGCTACCAAACACTGACTGCCAACAGTTTAGGAGTTCTTTCTTTTTCTTAAGTTTAAAGATGGAGTTATTTGTATGACTGTACTGAATCTTCTACTCACAACAGGTCTTTACTGTTCTGTCTCAACTCAAAGGTCAAAATTTCATTAATCCGAATGAAAGAAATCACTAATTTAATTTTAGTCTAGTTTTGTCCAGCAGCTTTTTATCATTCACCATCTTGCCATGAAACACCATCAGGGATGTCTTCTATCACATTCACAACATGAAGATATATCAGCAAGAAGACTGAATGTCTGTGAAACTGGAATTTGATGTTACTTTTCTTTCCTTTAAAAGCCTTCTTCTAATGATCTCTCCATACCAGTTTCTTTCCCCAATTTGTCCTTCTATTTTCCATTCAAAAGAGAAATTTTAATGAAGACCAGTCTTTCTAACAATGTTCAGGTGACCTCAGAAATCTGCTCTTGTTGGGTAGACATGAAATATCCATAGTTCATAGAGGAGAAGCAGGAGTAGAATCTCATTAGCAGAAAAGGACACAGTAAGTATGAAATGACACATAGCAAGTAAAGTCACACGTTATCATGCTTGGTGATGCTGGGGGATTTGGGGAAGGAAAAATTTGTATTCAGTACTAAATCACTAATGGTGATATTGCTAGAAAAAGTAGCACTGAGATTAACTGTACCAAATACAGTAAATCTGTGTGGCCAACAGATTAAATCATGAACCAGACATATGAAGACTGGCCACCTCAACCATGAGCAGAGACATTGTGAAAAGAAATAACCTTTCTGTTATCAAAAATGGTGTGTTGAGTCTCCATTTTAATTACCATCACTCTGAAAAAAAAATCACATAAATCTGCCATTTCCAGTCTTACCAGGATACTGCTGTTTCCAAAATGTAATATTATAGGTAACGTCAGATTTTTGCTGACCTTACTGTAATTTCTCTATAGTCAGTCAAGGATTTCTCTCATGGCTTGTGCATTTCCATTCTTTTCAAGTATTTTCTGAAGCACATTTCATCAAAGTGTGATCCTGCCTTGACAGTGATTTCAGTTTTTCTGATTAATGCTGAGGTGCCTTCATAATGTATATACACTTCATTTCACAGTGTGTCCAATTATTCCTGTTAGAATACATGGTGAGGGTCTCACTTCAAATGGCATCTCAACTAAGCTGCATCTTCACAGATTTTTCTGTCTAAAATATTTTCTGCCATCTCTTAGTTTACAGGAACTATGTGTACTTATTGGGTCTATAAAACTATAGTACATTTTTAAACCTGCTTCTGGCAACACATTTTTTTAATATGCATCAAGATAGCAGCCTTGTCCAGTTACAGTTTCTTCCAAGCTTAAAACTCATTTGAGAAAAACTATCAAAATATTGACGTTATGTAGCAAATTATACCTCTCAAAATTCTACACATTGTAGCTTTTTAATGAGCTTCTAAGCCTAAAGCAAATGTGATACAATAAACAGTGGATATGTAGTATTCACAATTTAATAAGAATCCTCAGATGCCCATGATCTCAGTACAATGTGACCACTGCATTGCCAGGAGTTCATTATACATTTGGCACAGGATGGCACAGTGGCAAAGCTGGCAGTGAGCATTTGTTTCAATTCCTTTGCTGATATTCCACAACTCTCTTATTCCTGGTTGGTTTTATACAGTCATTTTTATTGTAGAACTTTGACTTTGTCCAAACAGATGAGTTTTCATCCTTCTGTATAATTAAAACAATCTGGGCTACAAATACTGCCTTCCATGACATGCATAACTTTCAAGCTCTCCTTCCTCCTCTAAGGTATTACATTTTTATTTGATGTCTTGCCTTCAGAAGTCATTTCTAGTAATTCAGAGGCAAATCATTAAAATGAATGCTGGAAGTGTGAATTCTTCCTGCAGCAGGAAATTCTTGGCATGCTTGAGCTTTCACTGGACTGAAACTGTGCCTGTAAGGGAGTCAGAATTCAGCCACAGCAGCTCTCAGTGGTGCAAATCAGCTCCTCTGACCTCTGAGCTTCTTCATCTCCAAACTGTATTCTATCTTTGTTCCATTAGGAATTTACTTAAGGCATTTTCTCTGTCAACATGATATTCAAGATGACAAAATTCAGTTTCATGCTCAAGCACATTCTAAACTGCAAGGCTGTAGGGTCTGACTGACTTGGAAATTTTGAAGACTGTGAAGATAACTTGTACAAAAAAATAAATAGCACAATATTTCTGTTTTGCTAGTTTATGTTACCTTCAACATTTCTCAGAATGATAAAGTCAACACATGTGGTCAGAATTCAGTAGTCAAATATAACACAGAAAGTGGGACAAGAGGATATAAGATGCCAGTTTTGGCTGGTGATGCATTCTTCATTTCACTTTCTCTCGCATCTTTGGAAAACAGTCCATTAACTGTTAAAATTTTCATTACTCAAAACACTCGCCAAAAGCATGCTGTCAGGCATCTGCAGGTGGAAGCGCATCCATCTGAGTGCACCCATTAAAACACAGACTGAAAGGGGGTTCGATTTTGTCAAGTTTATTCCACTATGGCAGGTAACTACCTAACCTGTCTGACTGTATAATATTGATTAAAATAATTAAAGGATCACTGCTTCATTCCTCCAGAGATTTTAGATTGATATACTTAAGTGCACATTGAGTAGCAGCAAAGCACAGGACACTACAATACCAAATATTGTTTAGATTTACTTCCATCTCTGCCTTTTTTTTTACAATATAAAGGTTGTTACCTTGTCACAATTAACCATGGCTTGTTTAGTTAATTACTCATGATTATGCCATTGCTAGGGAAATTTAAATATTATAGGGATTTTTCTATCTCAGAAATCTGTTTCTAATATACCTCCTCTAATCAAGCAGCAATTATGTTACTCCCCCCCTATAATCATGAGCATATTGACCCAGCTAGTAACATTCTGGCAACCACAAAGAGAAAAAACACATAGCAACAGTAACTACTCCATAGAAACAACAGGCACAAAAAACAAACAAACAAAAAAAAAATCCACAGAAACTGTTTAAATGCCAACATTTGGTCATTTCACTGCTTTGGGTTTTATCACTTCCAAAAAAAAAAAAAAACAAAAAAAAAAAAAACAGTTTTAGCTGAAAGAATAAAGAATAAATACATTATTTGTATAAAAATGTTTCAAATTACTTGGGGGTTTTGGGGTTTTTTTTTGGTTTGTGTTTTTTTTGTTTGGTTGGTTTTTTAAAAGCTTCAAATTGTAAAGCTTAAAATTTATAAAATATTAGGAAATCCCAGGTGTAAGTTGTCTGAAACAAAGGGGCACAGAGCTCATTAATGACTCCCAGTTGAGACTACAGAACAACAGCAAACACTTCTGGGTAATTAACTACCCAGAAACTATCTTTAGGGATTTTTGTAGTAATGCCACCATATGGGAGAACACCCTTATAACTGCTAAGTCTCACTTCCACTCTTCTTTCAGTAAACTAGTATCAAGATACAGGAATCATTGGGACAACGACATGCTTTTCAATAGAACCCTAGAGCTGTTGCAAAAGACTGTTCTTGTTTCTAGGCTCCTATCCTGATTTTGTTACCTCATTTCCCCCAGTGTTTCATCTGTTATCTTTCTTCTTCCCTGTTTTCAAGCCTAAAACCTTTATATTCCCCAATCAGCTCATATCTCTTCCTTCTTCCCTTACTTCCACCTGCTTTTAACCATACCCTGGATCTTCCTTATGTTGCCCCCTCCCTCTTCCATATGCCAATCTTGGCTTTATTCCCCAGTCTTTTATTCTTTTCTTTCTTGACATTCTCAGCTGATACTTTTGTCCACCTGTACATGGCAAGGCCAGCCTTCAAAGAAGCAGGGCCCCAAGGAGATTTTTCTTACCCTAGGGATTCACAAGAAATCATTGTAGGTAAAGAATCTCCAATCTGCTTATTGGAAAAGTCAGGGAAAACCCAAAGGCGAAACTATCCTCAAATGCTAATAACATCCCTGATAACTCTGCACTACACATGTAAACCACAGTTTCATCCTCAACTGTAAAAATTTGGCCAAAATACCAGAAATTGCAAAAACAGTACTGTGCATGAAGTATCAAATAAATTTTGCTATCAGCTACGGTTTGTGTTCTCCTATAATGGCACCGGGTGGAAAGAAATATGTTTAATTGCTATGTTGCTTACTCAGGCAAGGCAGTTCAAAGAATTTCTGTCAAGTTTAAGACTTGCTGTGTAGTCTGCATTCACACAACCAGTTTTACTCAAACATTCCCCACGTCTTTGGTGGTCAGCTGCACTCAATTTCTGTATTATTTTACAATATGTTATGATCACATGCAGTGATTCTTAAGGAACTTGCACATCTTCTTTTACTAAAATACAACTTTCCTGCTGTTAATTGTAATTTTGAGCGCATAACATTCAAGACATTATGGCTTAAGTCAACAGGTTTTTGCCTCTAGCTTGTGTCCATGTATAGCTATTTTAAGTACTGCACTAACCACTTTACATTTCTTAATGTCACTTTTGATTTTCATTAAAATAGCTAAAAATAAAAATTATCTTGCAGGTTTCCTATAGTTAAATTTCTAGTGCCTACAAAATTTCCTATCAGCCAGTAAAGCAGCATAATATATCTCTTAGACATAAGCTGAAGCTAAGCTGTAGTAGACTGATTTGAAAATAATATATTTTTTTTATTTAGTCAAGTACATATCACTTGATTAAAGACTAATCAAGACAGAGGTTGGACTTGTTTTTATGCATACTCAGAAAGTACAAGATGCATGCTTGCATACAGCCTCACTGTAAACATTAGCCATTTTCAAACATATTAAGAACTCTCATTTTTATAAACAATTCAGCATGTACCTTTAAGCAGATATTTAAAAGATGGTTATATCAAGGGGGTTGTTTGTTTTCCTTTGTCTTTACTTAGCAGCCATAAAAATGTTTAGAATTCCTCTCGCTCTGTTACTATATTTCCTCTTACACCCTTGTGTGCTATAGTTACCAAAGCAAGGGTGTTTAAAAAAAAGCTTTCGTACTTGAAGGTGTACTAAGTAATTTTGCCAATGATACTAAGTTGGGAGGAGTTGTTGATTCCCACAAATGCAGAGAGGCCCTGCAAAGAGACCTTGAAAAATCACCCACATATGGAGTTCAACAAGGGAAACTGCCAGATTCTGCCACTGGGACAAGGCAAGCCAGGTGAAAAGGGTCCTGGGGATCCTGGTTGATGGCCAGTTGAATGTGAGTCAGCAGTGCTCTGGCACCCAGGAGGGCCAGCCGTGTCCTGGGGGGCATCAGGCAAAGCATCAACAGCTGATTGAGGGAGGGGATTGTCCCACTCTGCTCTGCACTGGGGTGGCCTCACCTTGAATATTGTGTGCAGTTTTGGGCACCACAACAGAAGAAAGCCAGTTAAGCTGTTAGAGAGTGTCCAAAGGAGGGTGACGGAGATGGTGAAGGGCCTTAAGCAGAAGGCATATGAGGAGTGGCTGAGGGCATTTGGTCTGTTCAGCCGGAAAAAGAGGAGACTGAGGGGAGACATCATTGCAGTCTACAACTTCCTCGTGAGGGGAAGAGGAGGGGCAGGCACTGATCTCTTCTCTGTGATGACCAGGGACAGAACCTGAGGGAATGGCCTGAACCTGAGAGAATGCCAGGGAAGGTTTAGGTTGGATATGAGGAAAAAGTTCTTCGCCCAGAGGGTTTTGGGGCACTGGAAGAGGCTCCCCAGCAAAGTGGTCACAGCACCAAGCCTGACAGAGTTCAAGAAGGGTTTGGACAAAACCCTCGGGCACATGATGTGACTCTTGGGGCTGTTCTGTGCAGGACCAAGAGTTGAACTTAATGATCCTTGTTAGTCCCTTCCAAATCAGGATATTCTATCATACTGAACAAACCATATGCAATACAACAATCTTCCCAAAGGTTTTAAAAAACAATAGTTTCAAAAGGAAACCTTTCAGGCCAGTACCTTCAGTGCAAACAAGTTTTGATTTATTTTTTTCTTCAGAATGTTTTGCTGCATTCAAATGTATGGATTTTTCTGATTTTTTTTTTTTTTGCTTTTTGAGTAGGGTGAGTGTTTATAAAAATTAAGTAAACAACTTTTATTATGCCAAGGAAGCAATCTGCAATGTTAAAACAGTTTTGGCCTAATTATCTAGCTCAAAAAAAACCCAAAAAATTACTTTTTTTTCAAAACTCTTTTACACAGAATTCAAAGAAATAGCAGCAGAGGCCTGAACCATGGTCTTAATTTGCCTCAATAAATACTTTTATGAGCAAAGGTATACTTAGAACACAAACCTCAAGATTTTATACTACTGTTGTAATTCTACATTATGACTGTTTAGCTATAGAGCAAAATAAATTTGAAGAGCTCAGAAAGCTAGAACATGCAGCTTTTAATACATATTTTCATAAAATATTTATATTAAACAACTTAAAGAAATCAAGGTTTTTTAAAGAAAGTCAGAGCTTTATGACTCTTTATTGCAGCCAGTTTATCTGCAGCACACTTTTTCCTTCTTTTTCCAAAACCTGCTGTATCTTTCCTGCTGCAAAGATACACTCAAGAGACAAAGTTGGTATGCCTGATTTCAGTGACAGCTGTTCTCTTGCTTGGGAACTCCTGCACCTTCTCTATAATTAATGATATTAACTCTGACACCATAGTGTTTCTATGCATCAACAGCCAAATGGACATCACGTAGCAATCATGCTACACCTGCAATCTGTTGTTCTTGTTTTCCATTTGCCAGCAAAATCGATTTTAGACTTGTACAATAAGTCCTAGAACATTTCTTACAATATTAGAAATTATTTCATATGGTGTTCCATACGAATAATTGATTTCCCAATGTTAACTATGAAAAGTTAAAGCAAATGCACTGTCACTGCTATTATGCAGGGCACTTGCATCAATGCCAGATTTAAAATAACCCCTGTATTAAAAAATGACAAGTGCTCACGTGAGTTCAAAACTAAGCCATACAACAAAATCCTACCATAGGCTTGGTTCAGAAAAAGCAAGCAAGCATGCAGTCATTTATGGTGGCTTTCAGGATATTTAAAGACTATTTTTGATAAATTATAGAGGATTATTATTATTATTGTTGTTATTATATTGCGATGTACACCTAAAGCTATGAATTTATCAGAATTGCTACAGTTCTTACACATGCACTTATTCATTCATAAAGACAGAAAATTCCCTCTCATACTATTGACAATGACTCTCACACCATTTTTACATTCTCAACAGTTACATCACTAATTTTTCATACTACATTACTTATTTTTAGCATTGATTTTTTTTTTCTGAAGTAAATAAAAAGCTTTCTTCCCATGTTAAAAAAAAAAAAAAAAAGAGAGAGTTTAAACTGTTATAAACTTATGTTAACAGAAAACCCATATTACTTCCTTACTGAATTAGCATCACAGTAATTACTGCATCTTGGGTTTCTTCTGCTTCTGGACAGATGTTCCAGACATGGGAAAAGCAAAAGACAATATTTGTTCTCTGCTCTGTGTACATCAGTCCACTGACAAAATAGTTCATGTGGTCCATAGCTTTTAAACAGGGCAGTTCCCTCTAATGCAGCAGACGCTAAACATTGCAGTAGTCTTGTAGAGCACCATCTTCAAAACTGTCTCTTCAAAAGTAAATCTTAAGCCACAAATACTAGGATATATATAAAGGTAAGAGTAATTAAATTCAGTGCTTTACTTCCTTAGAGGATGCATCCTCGTGAACATTTGCAGTAGCCTAACATTAAACATCAGTTTCTTATATTTAATACCACATAGCCTTAGACTTGGCCAACTCATTTTTATTGAGGCTCTTTTCTTGAGCCTCATAGGTTGAGGCTCTCTTTTCTTGTTGCCTCATAGCATCACTCATCTCTAACTCAACAAATTTCATCAGACACAAGGATAAACTTTTCAGCCTCTTCAATAGGCCAATATCTATCTTTTCCTGCTTAGAGGCTAAATCAATTCCAAATAAATGCAGAAATAAGCTTCGCTCTCTGCAGACAGTTTCCTAAGTCACTTAGCAATTGTTTCTACATAGATACTACCTATCCAGGGTAAAAATAAAATGAAAAGAGAAAAAAGGTTTTCTTAAAAGACCATCATATACCAAGTATTTTAAAAACTTAAAAAAACGTATTTTTCATATCCATATAAATGTGTATATACTGAAATGTATACAACTATGCACCCTATGTGTGGATTGCATCAGTTACATTCTATTGCATATCATGTAGTAGAAGCTGCTTCAGGTGCAAGCTATGGCTCATGTCACAAAAATTCCAGGTAAAGCTAATTTTGTGATGATCATAAAAAGGCTTTTCTGAGCTGTTTGGTTCTGCACTCTTTGAGTGGGAAGACAAGACTTCACAAACAACCTTAAGACTAAGCCAAATGTTTAAAAGGCAGTGGGAAAGGAAGGCAAGGTTCTGAGGGAGGCTGATCTATAAGCTAATGTTTGTGAAAGAATAAAATAAACACCCACTGTTGAGCCCAGCACTAGCCAGAATGATCATGCCAGTGGAAGATGACATCTGAATGGCTGGCAAGCACAAGTCCCTTGAGTGTGAAGGCAGATGCTGTCTTCTGTGTCAGAAGCTAACTGAAATCCAGAGAAAAGATATAAATTTTTATCAATTAGGAGAATAAAAAAAGAAAAAAATAATCAAGACAGAATTTCTATACATCTTGAGAAGAAACAACAGAACTGGGTAACAGGAAATGGAAAAGAAAGTTGCTCGTGACAGATTGCAGGCCTCATGTCTTAGCAGATTGAGTATTTTGAAAAGTTCACAGAGTGATCATTTTTCTAGCTTACAGTCTTTCTCATTTACTGTCTGAAATGCAGCACATAGTCACTATTCCCTAGACACACAATGAGACTTTGTATGTGTGGAAAGCAGTTTGACTATGAAATAAAAACAGAGCTAATGGCATGGAAAGCACAATAACACTGGTTTTCTAGGTTAGGTTAACATGAACTAAAACAACCATCTAACATGCTTTAAAATTTCTGCTATATGCATGAACTTTTAACTGTTACTTTCTTTATTATTTCTCGGGAAAAATCAAGCTTTTTTTTCTGGACTACTTTGCTGACACCTAGCGAGCCTTGGCTCCAACAGCTTCGGAAAGAGAGAGGTGGCATCAGAGCGGCTGTTCTTTTCATTCCACTTGCAGTAAAATATTGGCCACATCTGTGATTCAGCAGAGTGCGGAATCACATATCAACTCAGAGAACACTGTAATACTAATGAAACAAAAAGGTATAAAACAGTAAAGAGAAGAAAGGGAAAAGAAGCACAGTGAACAGAAGTGATGGTCAAAGTCTTTTCCTCCCAGCCCAAACACCTTTCACGAGGATGAATGAAACTTGCCACTAGTTGTGAATTCCATCTTCTCCTTTCTGTCCCTCACAAATTCTGGGACCACAGATTATGTGTTACACAGAGGCTGTAATTTCAAGTTAATAACTACTGTGTTGTTCATTTTTAACATAAGATATAAATTACAACTCCCTATCATTGTTTTAAAATTAATTGCAGTCTAATCCTACCATTATAATAGTATAAACGTGTCACTTTATTCTTGAATTGGTTTGCAAGAGTGGCAATTTCACATGAGTTTCTGAGCTTAATATTGCCTAGGAAACAGGCTTCAGTTAGGTGAGATGGCATTATCTGATGCTGAGGAATTCTGCAACTTACAATGGACACAAAAGCAGTTTAAAAAAGTAAAAACCAACCTCCTCTTTTAAATAGAAATTGAACAACTGAATCTAAGTGCTGACTACCTGTGATAACAACGATGAATAAGATCACACTTTACTTCCCTGAAAAACAGCTCCATGAGGTCACGATCATTACTCCTGCATAAAAAATGGGAGAACACATACTGCTACCAACTGTAATGTAAGTTGGTCTCGAGAGCTGCTGGTTTTAGGTTTCCCAAAGAGAATTTACTATCTGTCTTTCCGAAATAGGTGGTTTATCCAACTAAAATCTTACCAAATGTACAGGTGTGCATGCTTAAAAACACCTACACAGAGAGAGTTGTGCTGATCTAAACTTGCCATATAACAAATTTAGAATAGTTAAACCTAACTTCAGTGATATAAAAGAAGCCACTAAAACAAACATTATGTAGTTTTTAGCATCATAAACATAACCAAAATACTAATGATTACATAGAGCTGAATAATAGAGAACACACAATTCTGTTAGTGAAAGAAATTAGATAGTGCCTGCTTGGGTGTGCTTTGCCTACAATTCTCATGACAGTGAATGTGCTTCTTTTCTCAGACATTACTCAAGCTGTTCACCGTGGTATCTAACCAATTACTGCTACTTTCCTTCCTCATCAGCCTGTAGTCTTGGCTTAGGCACTTTGGCCAGTCAGAACTTAATCCTGCATTTAAATAGGAAGTTTGGTAACTGTTCTTTCTTTCTCCAAGGCACAATAATCAAAGTAAATATTTCCAGATAGAGCAGAGGGTGCACTTAAAAAGGCTCTGGGATTATCATCTTAACTCGGTGTTGAATCACTTGAAACTAAAAACCCTATTATGTCCAAAATACTTATAACTATATATATATTTTTTTTTTTTGATGCTTGTAAGATTACCAGTTATCAGTGAAAGATAAAATTGTCCCAATGAAATATCAGCTTTTTGTATATTTTTGCCTGGCAGCTATATTAGGAATAATGGAGCATTTAGACATAGACCTTAATCAAAAATTCAGTGTTTAAGCAGTGTTTTTAAAATTGCAACTTTCTACAAGTGTAAGATATATTTTATTATATAATGACATTTATGTGATTAACTTAAGTTTTTAATATATAGGTCAGAGACTGCCACTGGATATATTTTACCTCTATCCATGATAAATTTCACACTCAGATTATTACACAACTCAATAAACAATCACTTTAAAATTCCTAAGTAAGTGATTTTTCAAATAAAATCTGTCATCAAAAAATAATTTTATCTTATGAAAAAATCTTTTTATTTAAAGTATTTTTTTTTCTACACTCATTTATTATTTTTCATGACTCATTTTCTTTGGCCTGAGATACAAAACATCATTGTTACTGGTTAATAAAACAAAGTGAATAATTTACTATGCCATTTACTAAGATCTGTATTAATTGTAATCGATATACCTAAAATTGTTACTTCTACATTTACCACTTACAACAATAATTATGGGCTTTAAATAATAGAATCAAGGAAATAATACATTTCCACTGGGGAAAAAAAAAAGTGACAAGAGAAACAAACCAGATAAGATTATTTTATCTAACAAGTTCAAGAGCAGAGTTGCTTCTGTTTCTGAAGCTTACACTCCCAAACCTTAACCTTGTTCAGATGAACGGCAAAAATTGCTTTGTTCTCATTTCCATTGATCCCTCCTCAGTTCTCTTACCTCCACTTAATGAAGGGAATTCCTTCTCGAGTTAAAACACAAAGAAAATTTTATTGACTGTCCCATTGCCATAGCTTGGCTTGTAAACTCATCAGGTGCAAGACCCAGTAGCTGCAACAAAGCTTTGAACTGTCTAGAAATAAAGGCATTTGTAGTGTTTTGACACTTTTAACTGTCAGAGCCTTTTGCAAATACCAGCAATTTAATCCTTGGAACATACCTGATTTCTGTATTCTGGTTTGACTAAATTCACTGAGAACATCCAAATTCCAGATGAGTCCAATTCCTCAACATCAACCGTCAAATACTGCCTCTTTCAGTATAGTCGTAAGCAACCTGAAACTACCTTGCAATCAAGCCATTAGGACAATTTGGAATGGTAATAGAATTATCAAAGCTTTCGTACAATAATTGGAACCACAATGTGTTCCTGAAGTTTTCCTATCTAATATGAGAAAAGCAGAAGTACATTATACATGTCTAACATCCAGCACCTGCATAACATATTGCCAGTCTCAGTAACTGTTCCAAAACACAGGTGGCATCACAAACTAATGTGTGTCAATTTTATGTAAAGGAAATACATTTAAAAATTCACCAATTTTCATTACCACACAGCTATCTAGCAGTACATGAACCAGACTACAGAGATAGGCACACCACCTCTTTGTAGAGATTACATTTTTTTAATTCATTGGAAAAGACGCTTCTGCTAAAAACACAACAGTACAAAATCTGGAACAGCAAACCAGTTGCCCTGTTGTACTTAAAATACCTGCTCCTATAACACATGCATAGTTAGGAACCAAACATACACCAACTCTTGTAAAAGAAATCTACCATGAAATCTACAGAGATGGTGGGTCCAATGAAAGGCCACTAGTATAATAAAGGGACTGGAGCAACTCTCCCATAAGGCAAGTCTAAGAGAGTTGGGACCGCTCATCCTGGAGAAGGCTCAGGAGAAATCTTATTAATCTATGTAAATACCTGAAGGGAGGGTGCAAAGAGAGGAGAGTCAGGCTCTTTTCAGTGGTACCCAACAACAGGACCAGAGGCAATGAAACACAATGAAATAAACTGAAACACAAGAGGTTCTGCCTGAAGATCAGAAAACATTTTTTTTACTGTGAGGGTGATTGAGAACTGGCAGAGTTTGTCTAGAGCAGTTGTTGAATTTCCTCCTCTTTGGAGAAATTCAAAAGCTATGTGGACACAGCCCTAGGCAGCTAACTCTAGGATACTTTGCTTGAGCAGAGGGTTGGATCAGATAACCTTCTAGAGGTCCCTGTCAGCCTCAACAATTGGGTGATACCACAACATTCCTAGTCACAAGTAGGAGACCTAGAAAGCATTTTCCCTAAAATTAAACTATTTCAACAAATAAAATACATACTAAAATACTGAGAAGACTCTGATCCACCCCAGCTTTCACACATGGTTCTCCACCTTCCCTTTTTCCACAGGTTTTCTTCTTTTCAAATGTAAGGACTCATTCAACACAGTGCAAAAGATTGTCCTGTTCCTGAAGTGATGTTCTGAGATCTCTGGCTGTACAAGACTTCATTCACCAATCACATGAGTTGGATATTTCCAGGGCCTGGTTTTTCATCTGGCCGTTTTAGTAAAATGGAGACCAGAAACCACTGCTCATCCAGTGAATACAACTAGCTCCTGTAGCATTATTACTACCTTTCAAATTTTCAAAAGGATAAAAAAAAGAAGAGGCTCACTGAAATCTGTCTAAAACAAAGCTCAACTCAGTGGATTATGTAGTGATCAAGCATAATTCTTACTATGTTGATATAACGCAGTTTAACACTAATGCCAGTTGATCAAATTTTTGTAATCCAAAGATCTCAACCAGCATGTCTCTTCATAAGGATTTCATTTCCATTATGCTCTGTCATACCTCCTCCTATTGTGAAATTTCTTCTGTTATGCCTAAATCATGCATCTCTTAATTGGCTTCTCATTTTAACCAAGGAACAAACATACGGAAATTCAAATGTAACTAACCTGACACATCTTGCTTTGAAAGAATAAAGAACAGCTTTATTTGCCTTCATGAAGTAAGGATTACTGTGCAGAATTTGCAGACCAAAATGCAAAAAAGAGAACATATGTCAAGTGTTTGATGCTTTTGGTTTTGTTTTGTTTTGTTTTTTTTTCTTGCAAAAGTTGCTTCTTTGTTGGCTCACTTTTTTTCAAAATTATAAAATATCTTCGAAATGTTTAAAATGAAGACTCAACATGTAACTCTTTTATGATGTACATTTTTGAGCATTACTATTCCACGATGAAGGGTCAAGGAGAAATGCAAAAACAAGATATTTTTTGGGTTACATGGAGTAAACATTTTCTCTTGGATGGCACAAAGACATTTGATCTTTGGTTGCAATGATTATTATATTGTCTCAACTACACATTTTATGCAAAACATTAGCAATATTGATTTATGCAAGTTATAAAATCATAGAATGGCTTGGGTTGGAAGGGACCTTTAAAGGTCATCTAGTCCAACTCCCCTGCAATTTCAAGTAGATCAGGTTGCTCAGAGCCCCATCCAACATGGTCTTCAATGTTTCCAGGGATGGAGCATCTACAACCTCATTGTGAAACCTGTTCTAGTGTCTCACCACCTTCATTGTTAAAAATTTCTTCTTTATAACTAGTCTAAATCTACCCTCTTTTAGTTTAAAATCATTACTCCTTGTCTCACCACAACAAGCCCTACTAAAAAGCTTTTCCCCATCTTTCTTAAAGCCCACTTCAAATATTGAAAGTTAACACAAAGGAACTGATTTTTAAAAATCATGGCTCAAACAGGGAATTTTAATTGAGCACATCATCACAAAGAATTTCTAGACATTCTTTGCACAGACTCTCGTCACAATCTTGTGTAGTGTTTATAAGCTTCATCATCAGTTGGCGCTTACTTTCCACAAATATATTGATCAGATTAAAAAAGACATTGAAATATAAGATGAACTCCCTACAGTGCTCTTCCAAAACGTGACGTATGATATAGTAATGGCGGCTACAAAGAGAAAAGATTCCAGGTTACACTTTTCTCAAAAAAAACCACACCTCTTATACTCAAGTTATGCAAGTTCATGGAGGGAGGAGCTAGGTATACGGGCTTCCATTCTCCTGGCAGTTTAACAGACAAACTGAAAACTCTGTTACTTGCAAGCAATTCATGTAAAAACAGTGTTACACTGCCTTCTGTTAAATCACGTTCTCTTCACAAATATCGCAGAAAGGTTCCTAACATTTCTTTTTTTGTGTGCATATTTTCTTTTTCTAAGATAGCACCTTCAGAAAAAAATGAAGTTTTTACATCAGCAAACATCTGTTGTTTTTCTTGCCAAAGTTGGATATCTCACATCCTCTGAGAGCAAAAACTAAAACAACTACTTCAGTTCTCATAGCAATTGCAATGCAAATAATAGCTGTATGGAAAAGTTAAAGGACAGTGTATCCATTTCAAATAATAGCTCTAACTGCAAAATATTTTAACCATGCCCTTTCCACCACCCTTTCTTCTGACAGCTTTTCTAGTGGTGGTTCAGTAGTTTTTTGTTTTGGCTATTTGGTTAAAAGATTGAATATTCAAGCAAATATTAAGAAATTCCATTTTTACGTGTTGACTTCCCAGGCAAAGTGAGTTGGTAACATGTATTAACTTTTTAGTTTTAAAAGCCCAGATTTTAATTTAATTATTCTATATTAATATACAGACACACATAATACATTATTGCTTAAACTGGATGTTTAATTTTACTATAAGAACAAAAGTTATAGAGTAGTACCATCACTGAAAATACTATGTATTGCAGATAAAAAAATGCCAGAAGCTCTGGTAATTCATACATCTTGGGACCCACAGACACATAAAGAACTATACCTTTTTATTTAATCTGTTTAAGAGAGTTTTAATTTAACAAAACTGATAAGAAGTTTTCTCATAAGAAACCACCTCTGCAGCATTGTTTTTTTCAGCCTTGCATGTGTTCTAAATGCCTTCAGATATTTGTATACACCTATATGGTTGTGCAATGTGAACAAGATGATGGTTAAAAAATAAAGAATGACATAATATGCCAAGTTGAAAGGATTTCACAAGAATCATCAAATCCAACTCATGACCCTTCACAGGACCATCTCCAGGAGTCTCCATCATGTGCCCAAGAGAGTTGTCCAAATGCTTCTTGAATTTGGTCAGGCATCCCTGAGGAGCCCGTTCCAGAGCCCCATCACTCTCTGGGTGAAGAACCTTTTCCTTGTATCAAGCCTAAACCTACTCTAACACAACTTCAGGCCATTCTCTCAGGTCCTGCCGCTGGTTACCATAGAGAAGAGATCAGTGCCTGTCTTTCCACTTCCCCTCACGAGGAAATGCAGTGAGGGCTCCTCTTAGCCTTCTCTTCTCCAGGATAAACAGACCAAGTGCCCTCAGCCACTCCTCATACAGCTTCACCTCAAGTCCCTTCACCATCTTTGTTACCCTCCTTTCAACACTCTCTAATAACTTAATATCTTTCCTATATTATGGCACCCAAAACTGCACACAATATTCAAGGTGAGGCTGCCCCAGTGCAGAGCAGAGCGGGACAATCCCCTGCCTCACCCGGCTGTTGATGCTTTGCCTGATGCCCCCCGGGACACGGCTGGCCCTCCTGGCTGCCAGGGCACTGCTGACTCAGATTCAACTTGCCATCCACCAGGACCACCATGTTGCTTTCTGTGGCACTGCTTTCCAGCATCTCATTCCCCAGTCTGCACGTACATCCAGGGTTGCCCCATCCCAGATGCAGAATCCAGCACTTCCCCTTGTTGAACTTCATATGGTTGGTGATTGCCCAGTCCTCTGATTTGTGCAGGTCTCTTTGCAGGGCCCCCTGCCTTTGAAGGAGTCAACAGCTCCTCCCAGTTTTGTGTCATCTGCAGACTTGCTCACTATCCCCTCTAGTCCTGTGCCCAAGTCATTGATGAAGATGTTGAAGAGCACAGGGCACAAAGACTGAGCCCTGTGGAACCCCACTGGTGATAGGTCATCAGTCTGTTGTCACCCC
>JAWWEE010000074.1:76231622-76289795 GCA_035221455.1 Xenops minutus | reverse complement strand
TTCATTGACTGGTGGTTGGTTGGTTGGTTGGTTGGTTTTCACTGTGAAGATGATCAAACACTGGAATGGGTTGCCCACAGAGGCTGTGGACTCTTGATTCTGGAGCTCCTGGGAAACCTGCTTTAATTGACTCCGCTTTCAGAAGTGTGGCTAAACTAGACTATGTCCAAAGGTCCTTTCCAGGATCTACTGTTCTGTGATAATGTGAATTCAAGTCTTAAAGAATAACACTGGTGTAGTCCACTAATGTGGGTGCTATTTTGTAAAATCCAACATCACATTTTAAATTACTCTCTTCTCTCCAGCTTTTTATCCAACCAACATGCAACAGGCCATTAAAATGGGAAATACCTGCAACCCCCACTTTCATTACTATTTTTGTAAATGGAAGAAGGCTTGTTTTGATGGTGTTTGTTCTAGCATAAAATCTATCCCAGCAGTTGCACAATTCTGGTTAACACTTTTGAAACAGATTGAAGAGAATTATTTACTGTAAGTCTAGCAGTTTAATCCAGCTCTTCAGAAATAGTTTTGTTTCCCTTTCCATAGCAAATGATGTACACCTACTTTTTTCCAGCTAGCAGGAATCCTTCCATCATACATGCAGTCTAAAGCATCCCTCAGATTTTCACTCATAACTATTGTCCCATCAATGGCAAGTTTTAGATCAGTCAGCGTGCTTCTCACTAAAGAAATAACTCTCTGCATTTGTTCAATCTCCTGTCGCAAAAATATGTTCATAGGCTGAAAAGGTCCCATGTTCTTTAGTTTTTCTTTTACCTGTAGGTAAAAAACCAAAGATCCCTCAATAGAAGTGAAAAAGCAAGGATGTCTTTATGACATGGTTAGGCCCCAATATTACTAACACTTGTAACACTTTTATTTATGAACTTCAATGGTCAGTTTAGCACCTCCCTTAAATCCTCTGCACAACAGAAATGCAGGATTTGTTCCAAGAAAAATCTATGATGCTGAGACTTCCTGTGTTTTCAGTCCAATTCATGATTTAGTCTGTGTATCATTCTATGAGCTAATGTCATTTCAAGAGCATGTGGGCTGTTTACTTTCTTTCAAGGGATTCAGATTTAACTCCAACAGACAGTTCCAAGGTTCACTTTGCACAAATCAATCATGAGTAATTGCCCCAGCTACTTTGCCTCAACATAGTAGCATTATTTATCAGCAATGCCTGGGAACTATCACATTGCCATGAAGTCTTGTATTCTAACCAAACTAACTGATAAATTTTTAATTAAAATTTTCAAGTTAACAAATTAACAACTGCACAAACATAACTAGACATTTTATAGTGTCAATAACCTCAGTTAAAAACCAATAATCCTACAAATAGTACAAATCACAACTTAAGCATTAAGTGGTTTAAAATTTTTTTAAAAGTTCTTACAAAAGCACTTCAGCCCACTCTTAGTGACTTCATTATAAGCATTAAGAGTCTGGTTAGATTTCTTTAAAATATGTTTTGGAAGTATTGTCTGTATGAATGAATTCAAATATGCTTTTAGAGAAATTGTTTGGGAGGTTGAGTTTTTTATATATATATATATATAAACAGGATGGAGCAAATGTTTTTGACAGAATTACATAAACTCACTTCAAATGGTACATAATCAGCAGGAAGCTTTTCCAGCATATCATCAGCCAGTCTGGCCACAACAGCCTCTCGGGTTTCACCTCCTCCACCAGAGCTATCTTTTGGCTGAATACTGAGGATCATGTCCAATACATCTTTGGAAACTTTACTTTGGTAAGTAATGTCTGCATTGGGGTGCAAACCAAACACCTCCGGCGTGTCATAAGCAGGAAGGCTCTAGATAGTAAAACATAAAAAAAGCACAGCTGGATTTGGATTTAAAAATTAAAAAAAAAAAAAAAAAAAAAAAAAAAAAACCCTGACACACAACAAAACCAAATACCAAACAGAACAAAAAAACATTGTAAAGTAAGAAGCTAGAATTCTTCAAACAGTTGCAGGGCAAATAACTCAGTGTTCTATTTGTTGTGTCACAGCCCAAGTCACACCAAACGAATTTGGTTTTAGCATCCATGCACTATTTTAATACTAAGCTTGTACTTTTATATATCTACACCTTTTAATTCTGTGAGTGTCTGGACTCTATTTTTGCCCTGTTTAATAACTGCATGCCTTTAGGTATGTCCCTGAAGCAAACCACATGAAAAAGAAAAGATTCCTGTCATGACAATGATAACATTGATGACAACAATTAGTTGCCACTAATTTATATGCAGAATGCTATAAATCCACAAAGAATATGCAAATAAAAGACAAAACACAGGCACTCAGAAGAAAATAAAAAATACAGGGAATCAGGAACCTATGAGGAACAAGTGATTAGGTTTCATTTACCAACCTGTATGTACTGAAGGTATTCATCTACCATGGTACATTTGGGTATGCTATATCCTTTGTAGAAGCTGAATTCCTGACTGAATGTATTTTCACTGAACCAAACCTTTACAAAGGTGTTCATGAGTCTTTTATCATAGTCATCTGTCACACGACCACCATATTGAATCTCACCTATCATGTAACAAACAGTACTCCAGGAGATCCCCTGAAACCAAGCAGAAAGCACTGACTTTAGCTAATCCTCTTCTCATCTGTTTAGATCTCCTTTAGTAAGTACAGCTGATATACCATGTCCTGCATGTCTATACCTTTTGGAAGAAAGTTATTTTCTTACTCTTTTTTTTTTTCCTATAGTCCTGCATTCCCAGAACACCTTCAAGGATTTCTCAAAATACAATTCATCAACAATGAATTCAAGGGCATCTTGAAGGCAGAAAGAGGAGCAGAGATACATTTCATAGCTTTCTTTCAAATTTAGTCAAAATGCCAGTGGCAAACTGATCTGCCACAGACCTCTGTATGACAGCTGACCATATGAAAGGGAGGAATGTAAAAGCAATTCTTACAGAATCATTTAAAGCCATTCTTAATTTCTTCATGCTGCCAAATCTTACTATTTTTACTCAAAATAGATCTAAACAAAAGCATCCATTTTTAACTAATCGATTTAACATGCACCAGATTATAAATCTAATTTAATTCTGCTGCTCTATAAACAAGTATACTTGGAATATTGAATGTGGAGGGAAAAAAGAAGTTAGAACTAAACTTGTATTTCAGTTATTAGGAAGCATTTATATCCATTCCACCACTAGAAAGATCCACCATATTAATCCACCTTTCCCCCAAAAGCACTGACTACCTTCTTGGTATCCATGCGATTCAAGTGGTTTTGAATGAACCGCACAGTAGCATTGAAATCAGCTTGATTAAACTCGTAGGGTATATTCCAGCCCAGAGATCCAAACTTGCGTCTTTCTTGAACGGTGGAGTGTAGAAAGGCTACAGCATACAACATTGGTTTCCACTGTAACATTTTACTGGCATCTAGTAAATCCTGGCTGACACCTATTGATTGTAAATGGACTTAATAAATATCACAGTGATAGTCTTTTTTGAAACTATTTCATATCATTACTAAAATATCACTCTAGAGATATTCAGTTGGCTTTCTGCCTCTCCCAAGGGTTTAATTATTGTCCCACAAAGTGTTCTATGCTGGAGACAGATTATAGCATATTATTACGTTGCTCAAATTAAAAGAGTAAACTTCAGGGAAAAAACCCCACCACAATTTACTAATAGCTGAATTCACATAAAGTTGCTTTCTGCACAGACTCTTTGTCCTTTATACTATGTAACTTAAAGAGCACTTGATAGCTGGCAAATATTAACAAGTCATTTTTCTGCCAAAAGACAGAAGATGAAAAATTCAAACACTTTGAACTAAGATACTAGAAGCCAACTTTTGAGAAAAGAAAAAGCATTTCCTGTTTTGCTGCCCAATTAGTTCTGGAAAGAGAACTTCAGCAGACCTTCTCTTCTTTTTAATTTTCACATCTGTCTTAAAACAAGGACCAAGATGTGTCCTGGCTTCACTGTGATCAGTCCCTCATACTAGCTTATCAGTGACTGTAATGTGACCACACAATAAATAACACTAAAGTCCAAAATTTAGTTTTAAATCACTACCATTCTAGCACTCACCACTATATGTTCTCTTTAGTCCAGCTCTGAGCCCTTGGGGTGGTTCACTGGTAAACTTAATAGACATTTGAAGAAGAGTGATGGGGAACTGTTTGTGAATGTCCGTTGTCATCCACAGTCGAAAGCTTTCGTGGACATGCTCTGTCTCTATTACAGTGTCCATCAACTCATCCAAAAAGTCAAGTCCAAGGTGGCAGTTTTGCAGAAGTGCCCAACCTCCCTAGTTTAAAACAACAGAATGTAAAGTTATCAACATGTTCACAAACTGAGATCACTCTTTGAGGTGAGCTAAGCTGTGGGCTGTTCCGTCTGGAGGTGGTGGTAGTTTATTTGCTTTTTTCATGCAAATAAATGGTCCTTACTAGTCCCATCTGGTCTTCTCAAGAAATCTGTACCTTTTCCATTTCAGTACATTTAAAACCTACCTTGTCATGACTATAGTGCTGATAAACACTGATAAATTTTGGCTTACATAAGGGTGCTCAGGAACAGCTCCATAGAGCAAGCTGCCAAACCTTGTTCTTCACAAGGGTTCCAGGCTTGGAAAATAGAGAAATATATATACTTAATGAATCTATTGCTATCAATCAGTAGGTATCAAACTTTCTCATATGAATTACCATGCTACATATAGGTATCTCATATACTTCATCATCATTAAGAGGGTATGTGAGACAGCGAGCAAAAGTAACTGCATTTCTCTTATCTAAGCAAAAGGTGCTCCTCTTCCCTTTTTTGAATGAGTTTCTTCTCATCTGCTAATTCGCCTGTTATGAGAAGCTGTCAAACAAGCATCTGAGGCAAAAGTCAAAGAAAAACAGGTTATACAGACAGGAAAGAAGTTCATACCACAGAAGTGTAAGAAACTTAATCTTTTCACATCAGCAGACATAGCAGTACTATCACCTGATGGGCAAAGCATGCTGAATGGGAACATCTCACTTTTTCTTTCTCATACAGATAATTCCTCCATGTTTTGCTTGTAAAATGCCTGTGCTACCAGATTGTCCTTCCCAAGTCTAAATCCAGAATACAGCAATACAAAATACTGTGCTATACAATCTTGTTTTTATCAAGTTTATGCAGCTATCAATAATATATTTGGAATTCATTTTCTTTATTTAACATGTGTTTGTATTGCTATAAATACAAAACTGAAAAAATGTTCTGAAATGCTTGCTGAAGAATATTATCTAGTTGTGTAATCAAAAAAAATCAATTCAGCTGCATTCATCAGTCAGTAATCTACGACAAAAACTCTATTTTATATGAAAAAAAATAATTTTCAGTGGAAAACGTCTGTACAGCATCAAAAAGCTTGTTATGGCCAGTTAAATGACTGTGAAAATACAGCTCTATTGCTTAGGACACTTAGTTATATAAATAAACACAGCTTCTTGCATTACCATTAACTGCCCACCAAATAACTCTATTTCATGACAGGATTTTTATTTCTAAGTGTTTAATACAGCTACAAAAAGCATTCAGGTTTTTGTCACTTACATGAGCCATTGTCTGCTGTAGAAGTTTACGAGCATGGATTTCTTGCCCCTGGCCCATGGAAACACAACATGTTTCTGTGTTTAGTCTTTTTCCCAAAGCAGTAATCGAGTCTGTAGGATCAGAGCCCATGGAAAGAAAGCATATGAGGGGAGTACGTGGATCTGACTCTTCCCATGTTTTCTCCAAGTCCAAGATGACTCCCTCTGTGTATTTCTCCCCCATAGTATCAGTGATGTATTTTCTTGCCTATATTAAAAACAGTAAATATAAACTGTGACTTAACTATTTATTAGTTTTCTTCCTAGCATAAATACAACCAATAAGTCAACTGAAGAGCAAAGGCTGCTAAAAATCTGTACCAGAATGAGATATATAAAATCAGTCAAAAATTTAAAAATAATTATTATATTACATATATCTTCATGCATTGTTATAGATAATACCTATAATTACAGTATAATAAAAACAATAGCCTCTCCAAAACTTTAGAAATACTTTAACTATTTAAATATCATATCTCCACTAGACAGTATGAATCCTAGCCTTAAAATCTAGGGGGAAAAAAAAAATAAAATAAAAGGAAGAAAGGATTAAAGATGGGCTTCAAAGCTGTTAGGTCTCTCCCACCTTCATGGTTAACCAAACAATGAATTAACAGTAGTAATGATGAAAATAACTATCACTAAGTAGAAGATCCAGAGGAACAGGTGAAGACCAGCTCTTCTGTTTCTTCATTATCTTCAAAAGTTTTAGATTAATGTAACTTTTTTTTCTAAGAAATAGAAAGGGCTCTTTCAAACTGTCTGAGATGATGTTTCTTGTACTCTTTACTGCTAGAATGCTTTCATCTTAGATAAATCTTCCCCTTAATATCTTTGGGTTATTTCCCAGAGACAAAAGACATTCAGCATTAAGCATTTGATGAACTATCAGTTTTCATAAAAGCATCGTAAGACGAAAGTGTATGTTGCCCCTATTAAGAGTAGTAAAGAACTAATTTTGCATGATCCCTTTCAGACATTAGCAAATATTTTAGAAATATTCTTTATACAGTACTGTTTAACCTGTTGGCTTCTCTTCCTATTGGATTTCTTTGAATCCAACCACAATGTCCAAAGATGTGCATTCATAAAATTAATAGCACACTTTCAGTAAATTGTCATTAATTGCTCTGAATTGCCAGCAATTCAATCATCTTTATTCTTTTGCACTGGAGGAGAGTATAAAGACTAAAAATAGGCTCCTAGAAGTTGATTTTTCTTAAAAATAGGTCTAACCAGTTCATAACCTTCAATTTTGTACTTCTCTCCTTTTTAAATAGATAACTTTAAATTAAAAGTTTTGAATAGACTTTAACAAAGATTTTTCGAAAGTGTGTCTAATTCTTCCATGCAGAAAATGGTTCCTCAATTAAATTGTTTTTATGTTTCCTTTTCTCTCAGACAACTGAGTTCACTAAATAGCATACTTCGGTCTGACATGGGAACACTTCTAAAATTCCAGTGAGTAAGCAAGGACAGTAAAAAGTACCTTCTGAACTGATAAAGTAGATCTGGATAAACACATGATTTCAGCAGAAGTCCTATCTCCAAAATTAAATTATTGGATAATATTTGTTCAATATATTGGAATAACTTTGTTAACACTGCCCTTTGCTAACATTTGCCCAACAAATGCATAAATTTTCTGAAACGAATTTCAGAAAATGCAATGTAATGGTCCCTTACAGGAAGGTGTTTAACATTACATAAAATAGAAATGAATTGCAATCTGGTAACTATTTATTCTAGTGATACCTAAATAGACCATGTTGGCTATATAAAAGTACCTGAGCTATTGTTCTGTCAGGACACCAAGATCTGATAAGAAGAAGATGTCTGAAGCAGTCCAGAGATTGACCATAGCCACTAGGAACCAATTCTTCTTCAGGATTCTTACTATCAAACCAGATTTTCCACTGTTTCTCTTCCCTGGAAATCTGCAGTTATACCATCAAAGCAATAAATCTCACTAAACAAACAAGTCATATTTTCACTGCCACTAGGTCACAAACTTTTAATGAGGGTCAGAGACATGTAATCCACACACAGGTATTTGTTTAGCAATATTAGTACACAGATTTAATAAGGCTATTAAAAAAAGACAGGATAAACTTTCAGATTTTATGTATGGAACTGTAGAATGTAACAACACCTGTACGCATTCATATTCTGAGAAAAAGGAGCTACTACTCACTATTTTCCCTTAATGATATAATACCATAGCAATGTCAGAACACAGACACCTAGGCACAGACACAGCTTTGATAATGCTGGGTACCTAACTGCTCCACACATGAATGTACAGAATGTAGTCTTCATGTATACCAAATGCTGTTTACTTAGCTACAATATGCTTAATGCCCACTAAAACTCTTCACACAAGTGTTGAATTTACTGAACACGCTTTCCCTATTTTTTACTCCATGTAATCAGAGAGATGTCGGAACAAGTATCATAAAACGTAGTGTAAGAAAGCACAACAGGGATGCAAGAAAATCTAACAACGAGAAGAAGATTCAAGTTACAATACATAACAGCAAGTTGTATTCCAATTTGAAAATATTATAATTATATAAATTATATATAGTTGTATAAAGTGGGAACGTTCTACTTTCTTCTTATTTTCCTTTTATCAGCATAGGTTGTTAAGAAGTCAGGGCCACAACTGTGGGTATCTGACTTCAGTTTAATTCTGTTCTATTAAATAAACCACTTTTCCACCACGTGGTGTGATCACTACCAGACAATCCCTGTCAAACAAGAGATTAATTTCAAAGAACTCTTACATACTCTATCAAGAATATCTGAAAACTGTTCAAGTTTACTGAGCTCCACCAAGTTCAGCCACGTCATATCCAGAATCCATTTAGCTGGCTTAGGAGGACAAGCTTTAAGGTCTAGGGAAGCACCACCTGCAAGAAATTGAACTTAGTTACAATTAGAACTGTTGGAGACAGACAAATACAAACATACAAGCAAATAAATAAATAAAATACAGCCTATTTGGAAAATGTAAACTAGATACTGTAAAACTATTTCACGTGATTAAATCTTCCCAATCTGGAGAAAAATGTCTTAATAACTAAGGAAGGTCATAAAGAAATTTCTGAGTGAGGTAATGTGAAAAATTTCCTTTCAAATCTTATGTTTTGTCTTAATGTAAAACATTTTTTTTAAATCCATAATAGATTCTCATTACAAAATAAATCTATGTTTTACTGCAGAAGAATAAGCTTCATTTTATGGAGGAAAAACTGAAGAAGTTTCATTTGAATGGTTTTTTCTTTGATTTTTTTGTTGCTAATGCAACAACTTTGCCAATATATACACTTACCTTTCTTGAAACTCAATTGAAATGAAAAGAAAGCAAAAACAAAATAAAAGGAAAACACCAGATACAAGATCTGGGTTTTTAGTCACAAGGTTACAGGAGTTTTCTGCTTTATAAAGTCATGCCATATTTGATGAAGCAGAGCTTTTAGTTTGGTTAGTTTATAATATTTATATGTACCTTAAACATAGTCTTTCTTAAGCAATTTATCTTTTATGATTTTACTGGGTTTTTTGTGCAATGTGCCTGGAAATAAATGCTTTTTGTGAAAAGATATTCTGAAGGTTCCACACTGAGAAATTGAGTTATAACCCATAAATAAATGTTACCCAGAAAATTAAGTCTCTCAGAAACATAGTAGGAAATGAACCCAAATTTTCATGTGAACAGAGTGTCTGTATACAGTTAAGACTAAAGCCATGAACTTGTCACATTCAGCTAAGATTCCAATATTCTTTTTAAACTGTTAGCATCATTTTGTGTTCCTGTTTGCTGAAGTTACCAGGTAAACTAAAATATATTTATTACAATAATAATTCTTCTAAGGCAACCATGTCTTTGGTATTTGAGCAGCAGACATAAACCGTGAAACGATACTTAACAATATTCCTTTTAAATTCTCATGATTCAAAAGGTATCTTTAACAAAATTCAGTGTGCTGCTATAAATTAGAACTACCATACAATGTTGTCTGTCACCAGATCAGAATGATAAGCACATATTCTTACAATTGACTGGCTTCTAAAGTGCAAAAGGAAGGAGCATGTTGGCTTGGACATATAACTACACAAATTTATACAGGAATATATATTTTCTACTTAAAATTTTTCCATAGTTCCAACCTTTAATAAGTGTCAGAAATTCTTTGTGCTTTACTCTGTTTCTTTGTATATCAATCTTCAGTGTAAGCAATAATGTGAAAAGAAATTTGTGCTCCTCATAGAGTCCTCGGGCAGCATATTTGAAAACTTCATATGTCATATATTCAATAATATTAGTAATCCTCTTGCTGGTTATAGGGCTCTTCGTAGACCTGTCAGAAGAAAGGTCTACAGTTGATTTGCATAGGCTTTGGAAAAGGGAATACTGTGCAAAGACAAAAAACCATAGCTCTACATTTTCAAAACAAGAAACATAACAGATCATAAGCACAAAATAGCAGACAGCAACAATTTTCAGATGGAAGGAGCAACAAAAGAAAAACATCCTTTCTAATCAAGCCTTTTTGCAATGCTGAAAATCAATGCAGTATAATGGTTTTTAATTATCTAACTCCCAATTTTGAAGGACTGTAAGTACATTAGAAAATTCTTTGCCTTGGTAACTAACAGACAAAGCCTTATGTGTATTTTAACTGACAATTCATGGTTAAGATTGTAAGAAGCAACAGTCTTATTTCTGATATTATCTTACAGTAAATCTTTACTGTACTACAAGCATCTACAGGACTGGGTAAATACAACACATTGTTAGCTAAATTACCCGGCCAGGGAACGGTCAAAAAGCCCCAAAAACTGACGAAGTGAAGTCTGATACATGACATTGACCATGCTCATCTCAGTAATAAGGAAGTACAAGATGCTTCCTCGGGTTGCAACTGAAGAACAAGAAACAAGAATACATCCAAAGTAGAAATGCAGAGCAGAAAACTTCAGATATCCACAACATGTACCATGAGTTTAATACTAATGATAACTGAAGCTCCTTGAGTTGTCCTATTCTTTACTGCCCAGAAAAACAATAAAATCATTCATTTAATCCTCATTTATATATCAGCCAAAAAAAAAAAAAATCTTTTCTGAAAATAATGCATACTATGTGAAGTATGCATTAGTTTTCAAATATGAGCACATCTGGAGAGCATCTGGATGGTACCTCAATATTCTTATCAGCAGTAGAACATACAAAAATTATAATTGTTTGAAGTGTCTGAACATATTTCTCTTTAAAAACTTTTAAAAGGCTTACATAAAAGCCAAATTAATTATATTGATTTAACTTACCCAGCACTGATTTACCTTACTTTCAGTAGTCATTAAATATAAAAGGTTTACAAAATCTGCAAAGCTTTCTAGTACACTAACTGTACCATTTTGTACTAATCCTAAAATGCAGATAATTCCAGAGAGCTTTTTCTTTTTTTCTCCACTTTTTTCACATTTTCACCTGTCAGTTAAAAGCCAAAAGGCAGATGAAATGTGCTGACTGCAATAATCTAAGGATAAATGGTGAAGCATTCATCAGAAGAGATATAAAGAGTATATACTGGCCTTGTATAAAGAATGCCAACATGCTAAACATACACTGACCTAAACACAATAATCACTGATACACTCATTTATAAAGCAATGGGAAGTCTACAAACTGAACAGATCATTCAATTTTATAAATTCCACATGAACCATAATGTTGACTATTTTCTCCATGACTGATCAATGTGACATTTCCCAAATACATTTAACTTATGGAAAAAGAAAGATCCTTCCCACCAATTATGGTCTTCCTGATCTTGTCCTACTCTTTTTCCTACTCTAAATATTGATGTTTTAAATACATGGTCTAGTCTTTCATCACTACCTTCACTCACCAGGTCTATACTCTTCCCGGGCTGAGTTGATCTGCACTTCAGTTTCAGCAGAAATTTGCAGTTTTTCTGTTACTTCTTCAGCAGTCTTCTTAGTGTTACTCAATACAATTAGTAGACTCTCATCATCTGCCAGAGAACTCTTAGTGCTTGTGAGTCGGAACAAAAGGTTATCTTCTAGGTCTTTAATCCTCCTTTTGTTCATAGTCACATCTTCAATAAGATCAGTTCTTTCTTTCTCTAATTCCTATTGGAATACATGGAAATATTTGGAAAACAGAAGAGCAATCAAAAATAAAAACAAAATTAAACAGTTTAAAAAAATATTGTTCCTTCTCAAACAGTGTAGGTCAAGAGTAACTGCAGTAATTTGGAGAAAGAATTCCAGTGGTATTTCTAACATAAGGTCTATTCCCAAGTTTCCCAACCTGCTACATAAGTAAACGTTAACAAACCATTTCAATTCATACTATGAAATATGCTCATATAATGCCCTAAAAGAATAAGATGTTCAGAATAGTAATTGCTTTTCTTTACTTTCTGTTTCAGAAAAGACAAGTGCAAACATCTTTCCGGGCATAGGAAATCTAGTCTCCCCTCATTTATGCTTTGTTTTTCAATCCCCATACTGAAAGCTTAGTCTCAGCTACAATGGCCATCCTTAGTCATCCAATTAAGCGATAAATATTTCAAGAAGTGCCTCTGAAAATACTCCTCCATCAAACAGGGATAACTTCAGCCTCTCACTAAAATGCTTCATTGATTAAGAAAGTATGTAGAACGTGAGTTCTTTCACTGTAAGTATTTATTTGATTTCTTTTAGTAATACAGTCTAGGTGTTTTATGTATTTAGTTTGTTTTCCAAGATGGATAACTGTTAATCAACAGTTTTACATTTAAACAGCAAAAAAAAAAAAAAAGAGCAAATCTATTTGAAATATCTAGAAAAATATGTTCTTCAGAGATAACAGTCCTTTACATTCATTCTTATACATACTTTAAAAATTAATTTTTAAAAACTTATTACAAATTAATCACTCAGAGATAAAAATCCTATATTGAAATATAAAATATTTCAATATGGTGAAGTAAAAAGAAAGAAAAAGGAGATGATGGGTTAAGATAAGGATAATATGAATCTTATGAATCAGCAGTAAATTAGCCAGTTGATAGAAATATTTGCTAAGCCTACAGAAATACGCCTTCTTTGTTTACAAAGGTCTGGCGAATAGTTTAACAATGTCTCTCCAGACTTGGAAGTTGTGTGCTCACCCCACCCTTGCCAAGTCCATTTCCACACTGCTCACTGGCTGCTAATATTCCAAAGAAACAGGCAAAATGCTAAGAAATACACAACCTCTGATGTAGCATTAGAGGCCTAATGGACCTGAGACCTCAGCAAGGCTTAAGGAAAGGTTTTACTCCCCCATTTGAGTAGCCTTTATTTATGCAGATTTGCAACATTGTTACAAGTTTGGAAATTGCAATTTCTTTTCCCACACGCTAACCTTGTGATCTTCTCACCCCTACATTCTCCTTACATTCCTAAGTAATCCAAGCATTCATTTCATTGAAAGAATGTCCTTTTATCTTAAAAAGGAAACAAAGAAAAATCATCTTACTAGTGTCAGATTTAGGGGTTTTTCTTGTCACTTGTACAAAAGGTACATTGAAACATCATAATCATCACCAGGTAGAAAAGATTATTTTACAATCATTATAGAATAATGTAAATGTCACATAACTTAGAAGATGTGCTTACAGATTCAAAAGATTCTGACAAAAACTGATGAAAACAGACAAGAAAACTACAGTTACCTGCATTTTAATCAACTGATGCTTCATGAAACTAAAGAAAATCAGGTAACAATTTTATGAAGCAAGAAAAGAATCACGTAAGTTTGATGAATCAGAAATGTTTTTTTTTAAAAAAGAACAGCCCTAAAAGAAAGTTAGTATTCAATTAAGTATGATAATTAACATGCAGAGCCAAATTAAATTTAATGTTTTTCTGAGTTCAGTTTAAAAGGTTAAAGACACTTTGGAGTGCAATGCATTTTAAAAACAGAAAGCTGTTTTCTTCACAAGAAGAGCCTGAGAAACAAGTCAGAAACAGAATTACCAAACTAAAGTTTCAAACTTTGATGAAAGCCTTAGTGAAAAAAAAAAATCTATTAAGTTCTTAAAATACTTTTTGCAGATCAGAAAGTGTACACAGTTGAAAGTTTTCATGATGTCTTCACAACTTTCTAGTCAGAACAGTAAGGATAAAGAAAAACTAAGCCAAGTTATCATGTACATAAATTCAAGAAACTTACACCAAAGAGGCTATTTCCAATCAGGCTTTGTGGAATTCCTTTCACAAGAAGATGACATTTTACAGTCTATACCAAAGAACACTAGTTCTTGTTAATATTCATAAAATATAAAAACTGTTACATAGCTTATATCATTCTGCCACAAAATGATTCACAAGTACAAGAATTTGCATCAACTGTTCCTTACAAAACCTGAGCCTTTTTCCAGAACAGATCTTGAAATACGAATGTGAAAATTCAAGAAACCATAAACATTTCAGGCATATTATAACTCCACTACTAATCTGACATATCCATGACACTAAATAAAGAAGTTTTTTTACAAATTATTTAAAGCAAATGTATCAAAATAATGGTATCATTAAAACATCACAAGTTATACTACATTCAGACATATATCAAGTCTCTCAAATTATTCCATGACACAGAGTAGAATTAAATTTATGCAGATATACCAGCTGCCCTTTGACCTTTTTATTCTTTACTCACATCTTGGAATTGCTTTAACATTCTGATGGAAAAGAAGAAATCAGTACCAGCATTTTTATGATTAATGAATTCAATTCTGTGAGATGCATTTAACACAGATTCTACTAATGGGCATACCAGACAACACAGTAAAGACAGTTAGACTTTGCAGAAACTTTGAACGACATGCTGTAAACATTCCTTTTCCTTCTTGCATGCCTAAATCTCATTCATTCTAAACCCAGAACCTTATCAGAGACAGTGGAATAGCTAGAAGGATAGAAATGTGCATACAAACCTTGAAGAAAACTAATTTCAGACAAATAATTTCTTCTCTTTTTGTGACAGAAGTTCCTCACATACATTCTAACACTGCATATCACCTAGCAGTGATACTGCTCAAATCACGAGGCAAATTGTCTCACAGCTAAACAATTCTACCACCTCTCGACCAAAGGCTACAAAAGGTAGCAAGACTACAGACACTTAAGGGAGGAATCCCCAAATTCCCAGAGATGTCTAATTAGATATGATAGGGAAAAAGGTTCTGGATGGCAGAATATGTTCGAATTGACTCTTCAGGAAACCTTGAAACACAGAATATATAAACAGAGGCCAAGAAAACTGTAAAGTGGTAAGTATATTCTCTGGAACTCCCCCTGGCTGTCAAGTGGTCTACTTGCCATTTATCTAGCAGACATATCTCCACGTGGTCTCAAAAAAAAAAAAAAAAAAAAAAAAAAACCACCCACATGAAAAAGCAGTGACTACACCACTCTTAGAATGTGGTTCAGAAACAACCACAGTATATCCACTCATTAGACCCTCCCTGTCAGTGGCAAAGAGACCATCAAATAGAAGAATAATTTTAATTTGGAGGCCATCTACAGAAATTAACTAATTCAACCCCCTGCTCAAAGCAGGTCTGAATAGTTCTGTTGCTCAGGGCAATGTCCAGTTGAGTTTTGAATCCTTCCAAGAATTGAAATTCCACAAAATCACAGGGCAATCTGTTGCTGGGTTTGACCACTCTCCATGTTTCTATTTTTTCCTAATATCTAATCAGAACTTCCCATGTTCCAACTTGAGTCTGTTACTTCTCAGTCTATTGCTTTGCACTTCTTATAAAAGTCAAGCTCCTCTCTTTCTGTGTCCTCCAAGTAATCACACAGAAACTGCGTGACTGGAAGAATTTGTTGATAAACTAACTGACTGTCATCTGAAGGAATGTGCTATATTGCAGGGCCCAGGAAGCAAAGTTTGGCATAAGGCTTTGTCAGTATACACATCACAGTGTGTTTCAGATAAACAATTATTGTTTCATTACAACATGGATTGAAACAAAGTTGATGGTGCAGTCAACCTGTTTGACAAAATATGTACCTTCACAGAATAAGTGTGATTTCTCTCATGAGATCCATGGACGTTTTGAGAATGAAATGCAACCACTCAACGTGAACCAGATGATTGAGGCCATTGATCAGAAACATCTTACATTTTGGGGATGGGGGTTAGGTAGTGGTGCTGTTGAAAGGATAGGAGAACCTCAACAGATGCCAAAATAAGGGAACAAAGACATTGCTTTCATTCCTCTCTAGTGAAGGTAAGGTGGACCTGCTGCCAAAATCTTAGTAAATACACAGATTTGATGCATAGTGTCTCTTATGCCATCAGCATTGCATGATCTCATAGCTACAGGGATTAGATGTTGAATAGTTTAAAAAATATCAATCAGCCTCCCTCCAGAACTGCTGGTGGCATTTTGATTGGGATTGTCATCCTGAACTTGGACTTCCTCAACTAATATATCTGCAATGTCAAAAAAAGTAGGTAGCCTGTTTCCTCTTGGAGCAAGAAAACAACTAAGTCTGAATCCTTTGCACCAGGTTATGTTGCCATGAGCTCCACGGTATGTAGACAAAAGAACATTAGTTTTTATTCCAAGCTCTTTTCCTTTTTCACAGGCCATTCTCATGAGGTTATAACTCATTGAGACAGAATAAATAAGGTGAACATGGTAAGGTTGTAACAATAAAGAGAAATAGAAACGTCCCCATGAATGATTCAATTGCTTCTGTGCCAGTTTTTAAATCATCACAAATAGGTTATATTAAGAATAATCACAATAGAAATAGACAGAAAATTGCCCTGTAATATGGTAGTAGAAATAAATAAGTTAAAATTAAACATTCTACAGGTAAATGTAAGAAGTACAGCCAGAAAAACACATACAATTAATTCTTTTACCTGTTTCTCTGTGAGAATGACTCTGCCTAAGAGTTGATTTTCAAGACCTTTCATGGTCACAGTAAAGTCAATGATGGAGGTTCGAGCACTTATTTCAGGAGAGTAACAGGGGTTTGAAAGTTTCGTAGTAATGTAAAGTCTGAAGCCATCCATAACATCTACTTCCTTATCACCAATTTTCACCTTAAGAAAGGAATTAAAAAGAAGTCTTGAGATATCAAGAACCAGGACACACTCTTTCAAAATGATCACATTTTTCTGCTTAAAGGTATAAAAATCCGGTTTTAAATTATACATCTGCTGCAAACAATTTTCTCAGAATACCTATGGACCACTTAAAGTGGCCCATTCACAGATTATTTCAATTTTTTAAAATTGTCTTAAGCAAAAGGATAAGGAACTTTATATATTAAATATATTAAGCATTTGTGATCTTAGGCTATCTTTTTTTTTTTTTACATTAGCATTAATCAAATTTAAATGACTTTCATCTTTTATGTTCCTGTATTTATTAGGAGCTATTTTTTTAAGGGGAAGGTCAGTGGGAGGGGAGAGAAGGGGTATTTCCACTTGTTTGTTCATTTGTTTTATTTTACCTTGTTAGCAGAGCCTGTTTTAATGATGTTTCTTTCCAAAACATTATCAAGTGCTGGATCAAGCTCTTCTCCAACATCTTCTACTAAAAGAGGTCTTCCCAAAGAAAGGCTGTCCTCTAAGTGATTTCTAAAATACTTGTGATTCAAAGAAGTGATCTAAAAATACAAAGATAAACCTATATATTATATTATGACCAGTTACCAAACTTTTTATTTTATATTTATAAATTGTTTCATTTTGTTCAAAGTACTGCCAAAACTAATCATCCAATCAACAGACTAGTATTAAGGCAAAGATTGTGACCACAAGAAAAGGTAGCATCAAATGACCATATTCTCTCTCAGATCTCATGGAATGCAAACTTTTATTTTTCAACTGCAAAAGCAGAAGCAAATCAGCACTGAGCACTTGCAGTTCTGGTATCCTAAGAGTGCAGATACTCAAGAATTCCACAGCAAAAATTTACAGGAACCTTTGAGCACCTTCCATTTTAGTCAAACTGCAGCAGGGTTAAATCCAAGAACAGGACTCTTTCAGGTTTTTCTTTTTCTCCTTGAAAATTAGGGTGTTACATCAAACAAGACTTTAAATAGTCTTTGCTTTAAAAAGTAGTCCTCAGTATAACTGTGATTAATTTTCAACAAATGCACAAAACACATTCAACTTAGACTTAAAGCTATAAACTAACTAATAATCATGTTTAATGTAACTAGGTAGGTAGCCATTAAAGGATTCCACACCGAGATGAAAGTACATGAAAGTAGGAGCAATACTCTCAGAGCCACTCTATTATAACCCCTCAAACTCCTCTTTATGAGTTTCAGGGATTTTTTTTAATAAGGTGCTTTATTGGTGTAATCATAATCGTAGCAATTAAAGACTTTCTGTGTCATATTTACATGTTTGCATTGACTTGGTGTTTCTTGCCTGAGACTGTACATTGTGGTAATACTGTTGCCCCTGTATACTTGCAGAACACTTATCACCTGACCTCCATACCAAGACAAAACAAATTGACAATAATTTCTGATGGAAAGATGATAAAAATACTATGCCATGTACCTTCATTTTAAACATTTACATGAAATTGTATTCATACTTGGTGTTTTCTTCCTAACACTTATAATATTCTGCAAATGTGCCCATCCAGCCTATTTTCCAACAGTTTATGTTTCATTAAATTAAAAATTAAATTCACTAAACAAATGGACTCATTGGTGCTAACAGGCTTCAAAAGTACACTTTTTTATATTTAGCCAAAACTCAAATCTACCAAAATATATCTGATGCCCTTAATACCCAGACTAGAAATTCTATATAAATGGCATTTGCTAAGCATTATGTGAATCACTGAATTGTAGTGTTCTGTAAGCTTAGAGTTTCTAGGCATTATGAAAGCACCAACATTCCTATTACCTGAAGTTCATTTCTGCCTTCCTTATTTTTAATCCAAATTTTACCCTGTGCCTGTGGATCAATCATTAAAGGATAACGAGATGCTTTAGTGGCAATTATTCCATTCTGTATGGATAAGTCATCATTTGGCAATCCTTGCAGGTTCCATTCACTTATAGTTGGAGCGTCAGTCAACATTTCTATGAGGTTCAAGTTGTAACAAAAAGGTATTTTTCGGCTTTTCATTTCTTTTTGCCAGTCATTTAATAGCAAACTGCGGAATTCTTGGTTAAAAGGACCAGAATAGGACAGAAAAGCTGTAGCCAAGAGTACATCACCTTAAAAAAAAAAAAAAAAAAGAAAAGAAAAGAAAGCAACTTTACAACTTTGCCAATTCTATTAATGAATGAGCTGTTCCCTTCTCTAGTTGTTATATATTTTAACTAGTTACTGGAGAACATACTTTGCCCCCTAAAGAAGGCAAGCCAACATTTTTCCCTAAGGCTCATGACATAACAAGACAACACTACATTTCAGTAGATGCCACATTAACTTTATCCTTAGGATGCAACTGTAAGAATCAACAGATCGGCATCTGGCAGCTCACCAAGGTCAACCCAAAACACACACATGCACCACTATTCCAGATCCTGCACAAGCAGGATCTTATTCATAAACTCCCAATTCCATAATTTCCTTGCACATTCATGAACACAGGCTTAAATAATATTTTTGTGGTGCGAAAAGAACCCTTATTTATAAGTACTAATTCAACTAAATGAATTCTAAATCAATTACAAGTACTAACAATAAAGATTGTAACAGACATCATTATAGAGGTATTAAGTGTGACAGGTTTTAATCTTCTGTTCAGGTTCAAAAATTTCCGCCAAGTTTCATGACACCATAGCCTGGGGGTTTTTGTACCTCTGAAGTAAGAATGCAAGGTTCAAACTGGAGAAGATATTACACTTTTCTACTGAGTCCTAATATTTTTTTAGACACTTTCAAGTGACCTATAAAAAAAACCATGATGAATTTGTGGGGAAGGTAGCCCACATTTTTAATAAGTTGATACACATATACATATTATACCAGCAAATAAAATACAATATAGCTACTGTAATACAACCTATACAACGATATCTGATTTTTACAGCCTTTCAAGGCATAAGTCAGAAAAGAAACTTCAATCCACAGTAAAAGGACAGGATAAATTTCATTTAGTGACCTAACTGGTAAACTAATTATTTCTTACAAAGTACTTTAGTTTACAAGTGCAAATTTATAACATCAAAATTATCTTCAATGAAACAAAAGTTTTATGATCATTAGTAAGTGCAGTTAAAAATCTTGATTTTCACATATACATGTCAGTGCCTGAATAGTAGTCTTCCTCTCTTCCATATGTATTCTCAGTTATACACATTTTATTGACACTTGCTAACATATTACTCTCTTTGGACTGTTGCCTACCAGCATCAGTCAAGTTAAAACATTAATGTCCCACCTATGTCCCACCACATTCACAAAGTCCATTATCTTTGTTTTTTATATAGGACCTTTAGCCTCATATTGTATTTTTTACCCAACAGTACTTTAGCAAGGGAATTAAAACAACAACCCTCATTTTAGCAACAGGGATCTAAACTACAAAGGAAAAGCTTGAAATTTGAAATGTTTTCAGTTTCAGTACCTATTACAACTCGAGCAACTCATTTCCAAGTTCAAAGGTGAGGAAAAAAGACATACCAACCAGCCTCTTGGTTTGCACGGCAAATTCTTTACTCTGTTCTGTCCACCTTTCTTTTTCACCTGCTAAACCACTTATAAGACTTGAGGCGGTTTGCATTTTATGTCGGCAACGCTCAGCATCCTCCAGCAAAGTCTAGAGAAAACCATACAGCAAGAAAAATGGTTTATAGTCATGTATCTGACAGGCTAGGAAGATCTCTATATCTAATTAAACCAAGAGATAAATGACAGCTTAAAACTATATTCTCCATATATATCACCATGCAGAGAAGGAGAGCAGGTCAAATGGAAAAAATATATCAGGATAAACTATCGACATCTGTCAGAAACATGATTCAACTTTTTAATATTTCTGTTCTTAACTCTCATTTTGGCATAGTTGTTAAATAATATGTAAAATTTCTGATACCTATTAATTCTGGGGAATCTTACCCAGAACTTCAAATACATTATAATTATACACTTTCTGAGGAGGTAGGAGGGAAGAGGGGAGAGGATCAGTGGCAAAGGAGAGAGGTAGGAACCAAAGAGGCAGTATCCAAAAATATCTCTTATCCACTGTCCATCAACATCCTTTCCAAACAATAATAGTGAAACTAAATGAATGCATGAAGTAGTCCTTAAAATAAGGGTAGAAACTTCTTTTCTGCGAAGAGCAGTTCACCTGTTTTTCTCTCATTGCATTCTCATACTCTGCCTGCACAACATCTAATTCTTCTTGCTTGGCTCCCAGTTCTTCTTGAGCTTTCTGCAGATCCAGCATTGCAGTGGCCAGGCGATTCTCCTGAATTGCTAAATTAGCCTACAGATTATACAATCATAAAAGTGTAGTCATAGATAGAGAATACCAAGGTCCTTGCTACAATATATTTCAAAGTGTTTTACTGTACTATAATTCAAAATATAACTGTTCTTTAGAGATTTCTTATTCATCAAAACTTTCTATTTGAATTTTACAACAAACTTATTACAAACAGCTGCAGTTAAGCACTTGGTTTAACATCAATCAGAAAAAAAAATAATTAGAAAAACTTCTGGGAATAGGAGTCATTCTTCATCTGACACAAAAGTTAGTCTGACCTAGCTTGCAGAAGAAACGGATGCCACTAGAAGTCTATTTGATATATTGAACCAATATGCTTTGTCTAACTACAAATCAGGCTTTCCTCCTGGTCTTTGCTGTTGTAAATACAAGATATTCTATAACAGAATTATGTTTGACCATGTTCTTCCTGACTTTCATTCTAACTATTTAGGCCTGTTTTTCCCTAAATAACAGTGTCTGTACAGTCTTCTTATGAACTGAGATCTGGAACATTAAAAGAACCAGAATTCTTTTTTTTTTTTCTACTTAATCCTTATTTAAGGTAAATCAATTGCAATAGTAATAAGACAACAAATGTTTCAACCCCATTCAGAAAGAGTCCAGAGGCATAAAACTGCACAATCTCTTTCACAATTTTGATGACTTACAAGTGCAAATATATTTGAAATTTATTTTATTGTAGAATTACAATGTTCAAGATAATAAATTCCTATAGAGGCGAGCACCAACTCAAATAAAGGAGATAAATTTTCCATTAGATTAAATCCTGAAGTGCAAAGAGGTGGGGAGAAGGAGAAAAGGGAATTTGTGACTGGCTAACAGATGTACCTTTAAAGGTAATACTTCTTTATTGATGGAAAAAAACACAGCCATAGCTTTGGTCCATGAGCAAAGGCCAGCAACATTCCCACATACTCTCTTAGCTGTCTCAATGTTGTAGTCAGCCATTTCAAAATAAGGGCTCAAAAGTTCTACCACTTCTTCATTAATTGTGTCCTTTTGAAATTGCTGAAAGAAATTTTAAAGTGCAATATACACAATGTATGTCATAATTGTAAAATATACACACATGTATTTCAGAACACATGGAACACTATGAAGATCATGAGTGTTACTGACAAAAAATTAATATGAAGTTCTTTTTCTCATGCATCTTTGAGAGCTTTACAAAGTCATTCAACTCTGTTCTATATCCTTATAAAATGGAAAAGCTTGTCTTTATTTATGATCTTTGCTATCTTACACTCACTATTACCATTACACAGCTAATACCTCTAATATCCTGCTTGAAGTTCCATTTTCCTTAAGAGAGAATAAATACCTTAGCAATCTTAAAAAAAAAAAAGAAAATATTTACCTCTGCTTCATAGACATACATTCTACAAGACAGTCCTTTCAAAGGGCAAACTAACTATCTTATCCTTAAATTACTTTATCTCATTACTGCAATGTAATTCAATTTAAAGAATTTATTGTGACCCTCTTTTCTCAAAAAAAACCTCACATTTTCCATTTTTCCTCCTCAAAAGCTCTCAATTTTATCCCTCAAATTTATTTACAATATATAATGAAAGTCTATTGCTGATGAACTTGAAAAATAGCTGTTCCCTGGGGCACATCTAGGTTTAGTTATGCATAAGCAAAATGAAAGGTTGAAACCCTTCAGTAAATTAAAAATCCTTACAAGTAGATGCAATGTGAATACTACATGAATAACATCCATGGCACTAACAACCATACAAATGTGGTCAAGCCTGCAATCTGTGATTTCCCACTGGACCAGCAACAGATTAAGTAAACTCAAAATGCAGAAATTAGTGATGATAACGCCCAGTGGGGCAGGACAAGGCACCATTTATTCCAACTAGATGAATTATCATTGTAATTTAAGTTATGAAAAGGGCTTTGTTTACCAATCACTCTTTCTGTTTCCCTAGACATATGCTGTGAACCTGAAAATCCCAAAATTTAAAAATTTCTGCTTGTGTTCATCCCAATAACCAGCTATTCTTTTGCAAGCCAGAGCAATAGTTGTAATGTTGAAAATTATTGAAAGTTAGATAACAGAAAAAAAATGTTTTCTATCAACTTTATTGAAAAAGGTAAGTAATGGCTATTCAAACCAAATGCTTAAAGGTTTGAATCATTTGTCATTGAAAGTAATGTCATTGCCTTACTTAGAAAAAATTATAATTGATTTATGACATGACTTTTCCAGAAGAATTCAAATTTATTTCCTTATGACATACTTAGTTTTAAGCCCTTAACATTTTAGATCTATTGTGTGCCTGATTCCCCTAGCGCATTTGTCCTCCTATGAAGATCAGAGAAAGTATCGCCCCTTATTTTTCTATATTAAAAAAAAAAAGTATATGAAAAAGAAGGTTGCACAAGCACCTGTAGGTTCTGTAAGAAGTTCCCTGCTGTCATCAGTTTCAAAGATTCCTGCCACGATGGGACAGCACAGCGTTTTTCCTGATCAATTTTCACACTGTTCAGTTTTCGCTGGAAGAGCAGTAACACACAGTCCATGATACGCATGATGAGGTGAGGGGGCCGCCCCAGTGTGCGGACAGTGGCAATGTCTGTAGGTTTTATTGTCTATGAATTTAAAATGAAGGGTAAAGCCATTACTGTTATTGCTTATTTAATAACACAGAGCACAAGCTCACCAACAGTATTAATCCATGAGAAAAAAAAATAATTTATATTATTTTTTACCTCTAAAAAGAATGAAGCTAGAAGGACATTCCAGCCAGATTTCCCCTACTAACTCCTATCACCTACTAGGAAACTTCAGCACAGCACCTCCACAGCAGCACCTAAAAGCTTAAAACTACTATGCACAGTTTTGACAAAGTGAAGAGCAAAACAGAAACCTCTTGACATTTTACCTTTACCTTTTTTTTTTTTTAATGAAAACATATTGACCAGAAACTGAGTCTAAAACGAAAAATACATTCTGTTGACATCTGGCAAATGAAGGTGAATTAAGGAACCAGTGAGAAGGCCTGATATACATTTAGATTTTCACTTTCTGATCTGTCTTACTGGGAATATTCCTAGTGTAGAAGCAGGTCTATGAGAAAAATACATTATAATAATGTGTAAAAACCTAGACCCTATTAAGTAAGGCCACATAAGCCAAGGGTGCAAGTCTAATACTGTAACTCATAACTCTACTGTAGTCATGAATCAGAAAGACTACCAGAAAAGTCTACTGCAGATGTCTCCTCAGAGAAGAATTGACTGGAGCAGTAGTGTTTACTGCACCACATACAAAGAACGCTGAACAGTGGTAACTGCTGATGGGCAGACCCACTCCTGTTCCACACACAGCTCCCATCAGAACCTTCACTTATTCACAAGCAGTTTAATTAGTTCGAGTACATGACAATGGCAGACAGTAAGCAACAGGTTACTGCCAGTGTTATGACACCTTGCTTCTAGCCTAACACATGCATCACTGGGAATCCAAGAGGGAAGGTTTTAATTACTCATGTCTATACTTTGATAAAGGTATTGTATTATTGCAGATTATCCTGATCACCTTCGTTCTGACAACCTTTTGTTTCACTTCAGTGTTTTGGTGTTCATTGGGTTCAGTGTGTACCAAATGATTCAGCAGGGGTTTTCCAGATACCTGTGTGGAAACTTTAACTAGTGGGTTTTTTTCATGACTTACAAACTTCATCCCAGTGGTTTTTGCCAGTGTTGTGGCAAAAATTGCTGCATTTAATTTCTATTGATTTATTTACTTCCTTATAGTTGTATATTTAGTGCACTATCTTTATTGCAGGGCAAAATGCATCTAAGTGTTACTGAACTTTGACAATTCTTACTCAAACTTTAAAAAACTAATCTACTATATGTTTAGAAATGCTTATAAACTGTTCTGTACCTATCTTCATGTAGCATTTACCAGTTTTAAAATATGCAAAGAAATGGAACGAAGCAGCTAATCACAGATTTATTTACTTCATCTGGGTAGTGACCTTTATATTTATCAAATATTTTAATGGGCATTTGTCTACACTGTAAGCAGAATTCTATTATAGGAATCCCTGGATGGAAATTTGCAAATCTGTAATGATTATGACATGCATTTTTTTGAGAGATGCAGACTCATACAGAATTAATGAATGAATTAATTAATTAATGTGTACTGAGAATACATATATACATGCTGATAGACTTGCTTTCATGATAGTTTGCCGTTCCCCTTTAGACACAATCAAAGCAACTTATTATAGAAAAAGCAAGAATTTCAAGATTAAGACTGAATACCTTTCCCCTTTGTGAAGTCTTACTAGTGTATCTTTTTCTTAAAATTGAATTTTCATTTATTAGCAACCTACATTTTAAGAAGAGCAATATTGTTTTGGTTCAGTCGAAATCAGAAAGCTGTAATAAGATGCAGGATCAGACAGAGAACATTACTCTCTTTATACCTCAAAAGCTGACCAGTTAACATAGCTTGTTTTATCACTTGTCAGAATGCTTGCCCACCACCAGGCACAACTGTTTTGTTGCTGTTTTTTAACCTTTTTCCTGTAGCTAACTATCAGGATTTGTTGATAGAGACCCACTCTCTTATTCCACTCTTTCCAGCTGTCATGTCATCAGTCTGCATTTAGACTTTTCCACTCTGCCCTTTAAGAACGACAGCAGTCAGACATTGTTAAAATCTCTCCCTCAAAGTGAATTCATACATTCAGAAGAACCATGAAAACTTTTCTATACCAGACTTCAAAGACTATCATGGCATTCCTTTAAATCAGTCTTTAACCATCACAACCACTAGCAGCCTCTCAAGTGGAATGGAAAACTGTCCAGTAAATCTACATAAAAACTTTTATCTATTGTTCTGAGGTTTTTTTTACTTCTAGGCTTTTTCTTCATTCTTTTCAGTTTCTTGAGATGCCAGCTCCCTGCTAGCCTCTAATAGGTATACTTCAGATTCCACTACTGCTGCTCCTGGCAAAATGCCTTGAGCAACATGCTCATACAGTCAGCAGAACAGACATTAAAAAAAAATACTATGCAAGATCAACTAATAACAGTCTTTTTTCATCTTAAAGATATGGGCAAAGTTCTATCATTCTATCAAACAAGCTTTAGAGAAAGAGGATGTTGAAGGAAATTAAGTCCCATGGTGAATGCTAGAAATCTTGGTAATGCTACAATTCATAAGAAAAAATATATATTTTTTTTTTTTAAGAATACAGAAAATAGTGGACCAGAAAACTCTTCAAAATGCAATTTATTTGTGAAAACTCAAAATAGGAGGTTTAGATTTGGATGAAAGTATGACTGGTTTTACATGGAAAGCACTTCCTTCACTCATTGCACACAAGCTGTGTAGTAACAGCACCAACATTCAGTTACTGGTCTAATATCAACCTGCAACACATCATTTATCAATTACAGTTTCAAAGAAAAGTTAAAACTACCCCTTGTCTGAAAACTGCCTGTGTGGGGTTTCTTACTTGTGTGAAAAAAAAAAAAAAAAAAGAAAAGCAAAACTGAATGTAAAAGCCTCAAAATGCATATATTTGTTGGCATTTTCTGTCAACTGAAGAGCTATGCACCTGCAATCTGCTATTACAAAGACATCAGTCTTCTCAGTAGTAATGTTATACATGGGTCATGTACTAACCTGTAAGGCTGCTTCTGCCTCTTCCAAAGCAGGCTTAGCAGCTTCCAACTTCTCTTCAGCAATGGCTTTGTCAACTGAGATACTGTCTACAATAGCTTGAGCTTTGTCTTTCACTTTCTGAACTTCACCCTTCACATTCTCAGCAGCCTGTGCTTTTACTGTAACTTCTTTCAATACCTAGAATGTGAGTAAACCCACATGCCAAATATCAAGCACCTTGTTGAAAAATGCATTAATTTTTATTGTAGAATTGTATCACTTCAATTCCAAAACCAGAAAACTCAAAGAAGATTTTCTCCAAGATTCCTTTATTTCCAACACTTAACTTCATTTTACTTGATTAATCTTGTCAAAACAGAAGAAATAAAAGGAGAAGAAAAAAATCAAACAGCAATACAGTTTGAAGGCTGAACATACCATGTCAGCTTTTTCATTGGCAATCTGAAGTTCCTTTTCTTTTACCTCCAGCTCTCTGCTTAGAGCAGCCACTGACTCAGAGGCCTCTTTCAATTTTTCCAGTCCAGTATTTATTCTGGAGTTAAAAAACAAAATAAGAAGCAACTAATTCTCTGTGTAATTTACACTCCGTTTTCCAATTATTTCATCTATAGAATAAATCAGAATGAACAGTAGCAAGTTTTACACCAAAAATAAAAGTTGGACAGGAACTTTCATGCAAGTGTCTGATATCTTCAAAATCAATAAATTGAACAATAAAGCACATGAATAAAGTCTGTGGCTTGAAATTTTGCCCACTTCTAATTCAAGCCATATGTCTTTATCATTGCATAAAAATGCTGTATGTTGGTTCTATGTATGTCACTGTCCCTGTTGAGCTCCAAGCTGGCACTCAAAGGACTGAGTTCTATACAGCAGAAAGCATTTTCCGATCACTAAAATTCTGAGAAATAATATTAAAACACTATTTCTTCTTTGAAGAGGATACTAAAAAGAAACAAAAACAACTAAAAGAGAGTAACAGGAAAATAGTATTGCTGTAAGACTTCTCTAATTCAACATTAAAATGCCCCTTCAACAGTGGTTTTTTTTCTATCAAAACATAAGTCTTCACTTGGGACTTTTCAGACAACTTTAAGTGGCCTCTACAGAGGCTGCTATTGCAAAGGCTAAGCAGTACTTGGAGAGCTGAACAAATACAGAGAACAAAGTGTAGCACCTGCCAAAGGCATTCACACCGTGCAACTAAGGTACTAAGGTTAAGGGAATCAACTTGGCATGCATGAACTAACCTGGTACCTTTGAAGGTAGAAAGCAGGACCAGACTTTACAAGTCTTCACCCATAAGATAACTACAGATTTGTAACTCAAATTGACTTTGAAGCCAAAGAATATTTCAAAGTAAATAAACAAGTTTGAGTCTTTCTTAAAGGCTTCCAAATCTTTTTGACAATCTTCCAAAATTGCGAAGACAGTTTTTCTTAAGGGTGATACCAATTGATACACTAAATGTTAATTTTACATTATAATTGAGTGTTTCTGACATGAAGATATATCTACAAATAGATCTCATTAGCTTAATAAAGCATCTGAAAAGAGCAATGAGTATATCAAAAACACTTTAATAATCTACAATTATTGAAAAAAGAAAAAAGCTCAGCAGTCTAAGTGAGGCTCTATGATCACAAAACCAAAACTACCAAGCGTATTGCCTACACGTTCGTATCAGGAGGATGCAACTATTCAGCAAAAAACCCACAAATAACTGTCTGGTAAATTAAATACTATTGTGAATATATTACGAAATTACCTGTAGATGTTTTCTTTTACTCACTACAAATCCACCTTAATTTTTTTATACATCACTACTCTTTTTCCCTCTCCAAATATATATAGTCTTTAATTTATATAACAAGAGCAATTTTATGTTTGCTCAAGTTATACCTTTACACAATTTTAGGAAGGGAAAAAAATAATAAAAAAAAAACCAAACAAAACCTTTTGCATGCAAGAAGGCAAGCTATCATAGGTTTTTCTGATCAGGTTTTGTTTTGGTTTTTTTATGAGAGGAAGAATGGCTTCTGTTAGAAGCTGCTAGAAGTTTCCCTCCATCCTATAGAGCAGAGCCAATGAGGGTCAGCTCCGAGGAAAACTTCCTGCCTTTGAACCATTAAGTTACGCACCTGCATGAAAACTTATTTAAAAAGTTGTTGCGCAGTTGGAAATTGGCAGCCATGGGTTAACAACATCACAACAGAGATACCAAGTGCAGGAGGGAGAACTAGGGGGAGGGACCCCACGGATCAGGGAAAGGACTTAAAGCTATGATTCCCTGACTATCATGGTGATGACCATGGTGATTATGAGCTGTAATTATAATTATGGCTGGGATCCATCGGGGTGCAGAGACCCCCCTGCTGGAGCGAGGGGAGGCATGAAAGAGGCTGCTGCTTCATGGGAGGCCCCAAGACGGAGTGGAATCCTGCAAAGATTTGCGGCCGAGACCCATGGAGGGAAAGGCCCACGCTAAGCAGGTACAGCCAGCTTTTCATAAGAGGCTGCACCCCATGGAATGACCCACAAGAGAGCAGAGAATCTCTCTTGTGGGAGGGGACCCGATGGAATGCAGAGGAAGGATACAGAGTTGTGATTCCCCTGTGACTGTGGTGATTGTGGTGAAGAAAACTGTCCCTTTTGCAGCCCACAGGAAAGCCCCCTGAGACAGAACTGCTGCTTAAGTCTTGGACTTATATCTACGAATGGCTGACCCAACAACATCTGACTGTAAACCCTCGATTCCCTGTCCCCTGCACCATTGGGGGAAGGAGGGGAGCATGGACAGACTGAGGGGTGGTGATGGTTGAAAGGTGTTTCTAACCTGTTTTTATTTCTTATTTTTAGTTTGTTAGTAATAAATTTAAACATTATTTTAAGTTCTGCTTTGCCCATGGTGTTAATCAAAGCTCTTCTTTTGGTTGTTATCGCTAGTTGTAAATTCCTAGCTGGTGTTTTGTTTTTTTTTTCTTTCCCTCTGGAAGGCGAAAAGAGGAGGGAAGAAAGACCTTGAAGTAGTTTTGCTGGACACCAGGCATTTATCCAGGCTCAAATCACCACACAAGCCATGCATTGAATTGAGGTGTATCAGAATACACCTACCTGGAGAAGAAAACCAGAGAAAGTAGTAAACTGAGTAGTTTACCTGTTTGCTAATGTTTGCACATCAGCATGCTTTTCTTTGTATGTGGTTTTATATCCCTGAATGAAGGACAGGTAGGATTTGGGAGTCACATGCGTAGAACGTCTGTATCTTTGAAAGTAATCAAAACACTTTTCTGCCACTCCATCCTGGAATGAGCCCATACACTGCACAATTTCCCTCTTTATATCAGCAGTGCAGTCCATATCAAATGAGGACAGGAAGTGTTCAGATACTTAAGAAAGAAAGAAACCTACATGTAAGTAAATATTCAAGAAAATGTCTTAGTTTATAAACAATGTAACATAAAAAATTCAGCATGTATTATGTTGGCTTTCACCGAGCTTCTGAACTCCCAGTCTTCTATACTCTTCACCATCAGATCCTGAACATTATTCCTGGTAAGAAGTACAGCCAAGGGTCTGTCATTCCTTTCACCTCCAAAGTGTGTGAGTGGCTTTTCACTCTGAACCTGCCAAACTGCTAGCTACCATGAACTGGGTAATCACAGCCTTCTTCTCTATGCCCTATCATAGGCACAGTCACAAATAATTTCTTTCCTTAGTAGCATTTTTGTCTTCTTTACTAATGCCCACAAGCCATTCTCAAGGAGAATATTTCTTCACACTGCGTTCAAAACCTTTCCACTGTTAGAAATATTTCAACAGCTTAATACAGCGAGTTTCAAAGAAGAAAACATCTATATAAAATCTCAGAACAACAAAATTTCTTCTGGCAAAATTCAACATTATTAAAACAACTATATGACCACCAATCAGAAAACTATGTATCCGCAAAGATAAAACCTACACATACCAGCCACTAGAGCATCCTTAGGCCATTGGCTGAACCAATCTATAGTGCACCCAGAAATAAGAGCAGGGAACTTCAGAGCCCTATTTCGGAATTTTTCACCTACAGGTGAAAAGCAAAGGACTACATGAAGGTTCTGACGGACTCTGGCCATGAAGTAGTCATACAGAGCCTCACTGGTTGGAGGTCTACGTGGATGTTCCTTTCTGAAGGAGGGTATGAGGTCACTAATTATCTCATCAACTTCATCCCGTGCAAATAAGTTTGACACCTTTGAGAAAAAGAAATATTTTTCAAGCTTTAGGAGATGATCTGAAATACAGTATACAGCATAAAGTTCATTTAATACATAGCATTGCAAGGAGGGATATATGTCTCAGACCCTGACTTTATTAGGACCCACCCACTCCCTTAAACCACAACTTTTGCTGAAGTGATTTCATTAAACACACTGAAATCTAACTTGCTGTAAAAGTAAAACTCTTTCTCCAATAGCCTTGATTTCCTCTCTTTATATTCTAATAACTAGTAATAATTACTCTGAAACATAACCCCAAAATAATAAATAAATCAATAAATAAAATCAATAAGACTCATTCTGGACATAAATTGACAATACAAAAACTAAACGTTCACTAATGAGATAGCTAATTTAACAGAAAACTTTTTAAAACATCAGTGATGCTCCCCAAGTCTCAATATCTTTTTCTAAAGCTATTCTCATGTCCCTGAAAGCTTGTCTTTCTCTGACCTAGTAAAAAGGATTCTCTCCATTTTTAAAAATACTCTAAAAACCACTTCAGTTTTACTTTTTAAAAGTGTGTCCCTTGACATGTAAAAGAATAATCAAATAAATTCAGTAATTTTATTTTAGAATTATACATTTTAAAAAGTAGGAAAATGATCTTGAGAAGGCATCTTACCTCTCCTGATGATAAAACATTGTTCAGGTATTCCAAGAAAGACTCATCTTTAATGTCATTGTCTGTAAAAAGAAAACAAATGCCTTTGCCTTGAAGTCCTGCTGTTCTGTATAAGAGTTTCAGATCTTCCATCAAGTTTAAAGTGTTATATGATCTATGAAAAAAGAAGAGTTGAACAAATATTCATTCCTTTTTTAAAAAGTCTTCTGGGGGAAAAAAGAGGCAAATTTAAGTAAGAAACAGTCTTTCAATTTAAGGCAAAAAGGTGCTTATTTCAGATAGAGCCTCTCATAAGAGCCTCACCAATATACATTTCCACATATGAATCTGTAATTTCTTATGTCACCAACATAGCTGAAAAAGATTTAAAACAATTTAGCTTCTCTAGAATGACATCTCATTTTAGTACCAAAAATATTTCACGATCATTGACTTGACCTACAGACACTTTGGAAGGCACTCATTCTAAGACATTCAGAGAAAGATTTATCATTTTTCTTTTATTTATCTTTTGTGAATTATTTCAAAAGAAAACACATTGGGCTGAACAATGTGAAATAAGGCAGAGTATACTTGGAAAAGACAGTCAAAATACTGACATATACATAAGATCTACCAAGTTAATGGGCAGGGATGAGGATTCAATCTCCTCACACAGGCAGCATTTCAAATATTTTAAGATAAACTCATAAAGGCATTATGGATAGATACCACCTACAAATTTAGGTGTAATGTACTGTTTAAGGTACTGTGTAAAGACACAAAGATAACTTGACACTGCCAATATTCCCCCCCATTCTGTGAAACACACAAAACAGTTTACGACTCCAAAGATGGTAAGAGTTCAAAAATATTGTAGAAAATCAAGCATATTTAATAGGTCTAAAAGGCTCTTCACATCTTTCCACCCTACGGAACAGTGCTCGGACTAAATTAAACTTGTTTCTCTCACTGCAGAAGAACAGACTGGGAAGCTGTTTCAGTTATCAGAAGAGGTAAAACAAAACATACTTATTTATTTAAATTTCAGTTAATGCTCACCTTGTTAACGTTATCTGGAATGTATCATAGCCAGCTATGAAGGATGCCAGTCTTGTCAAGCTCTGTTTTCCTGAGCCACCAACTCCAACTAAAAGAGCATTTCCACGAGGAGTGCGAATCACACGAGAAATCTGCGTAATATACCAGTCATTTATTGCTACAATGTGTAACAGTTACACACCCAAAAATTCTATGCTACTGCATTAATAGAGTTACATTAGAAATTAAGAAAAAACAAAAATGTTAATGTTTAATTAGGGGATTGTATATTACTATTAATATATTCTGTGCCCAATTGTACTTCACAATACTTTCTGTAAACCTTCCAAATAGTATAGCAACCACTTGATTCCATCACTGTGAATGTTCAGTTATCAGTAGAATTACATCTCACACTTCCACAAAGTACAATGAAATTTCAGCTGATTTATTAGTGATGTGCCATCACAGCATGACAGATTATTAAAACTGGGAAGGAAATAACAACTTCCTCAGTACCATGACCTCTGGATAACTTTGGTAAGACTCATCTCTTCAAGTCCTTTAATTGTGATCAAAAAGACAAGATGTCCCAGGCATGTTAAATTCAGGACAGTTTTCAGTGTTCTCTGCAGTAGGTAATAATACTGCCTTTATAATCAAACTTTTTAAGCTTCTCATTTACTTGACTGTAAAAAAGCACAGTATCAGTATGAATATTTGATCACAGTGAAACATCTCCCAATTAGATCTCCATTTCTTTCCCACTTCATTATTTATCTTTTTAATCAAAAGGCAGTAGCTGCCCACTACTTCTCATTTCCCTTCAATTCAAGACCATGCAATGTAAATAGACCCTTTATAATTCAGAGCAAAAAAATTTTCAGCATTACCTGTGAACTTCATACAGCACCTGTCCCACTGTCCACAGCCAAAACACAATTCCATGAAACATAGAAGCAGGTAGAAAATACTACTTGATGCTGAGAAAGTAAGTCTTTATGCACAAGAGATCAACTTGCTTCACAGCCCATCAGCTGCAAGTGGACAAACACGGTATCCAGAAGAGCCTACTCAGAACAGCACAGAGCCAACTGCCTCTCAAAGGCACGATAATAACAACCAGCTGGTTAGCAGCTGGACCCCTCTGTCTGAGCAATGATTCAAGGGATTAGCTTCTGTTCTCTATTATGCTGAACATTGCTTTGATAACCCTAGAATTCCATCATGTCAATAAGCAACCCATCATACCTATTTACTTGCCTTTACTCTAAATTACTTTTTTTCAGGCTATTAAAAATAGTGCTGACAATTTCTTTCAATTTTAAACCCATTTATTTTACATATTGAGTGCAATGTAGTTGTTATTTTTCATAAGTCAATGTTTTATAAACAAAGAAAAAATCAAGTATGGAGGTTTATTCCAAGCATACTTTGTATTTAACTGGAGAAAGAAAATTTAATTTGCACATCACCCTTGGAATATTGCTGATCATTTCAATTATGGCTATTAGATCTTTTCCAGGCAGAGGCACACAAGCCATAAATTGGAAGTTTTGTTCTCTGTTTAAGATATCCCCAAGCTCTGACTCATTCAAGCCTTATTACATCAGCCCAAATTAGGCATTGCCTTAACTGTTCTTATCTAGCTTTCTCTTAGAGGCTGTCTCAATTCTACACAGTTGTTGCTGCTTTCAAGAATATGAAGTCAGAGAAGTACTACATATTTATTTTATTCAAGTGAGGACTAATATAATATTTCAGGTATTTACTATCTAGCTACCCAAAGAAAAGATTCCTGATAACAGGTGGTTCTTCAGTGGGAAATAAAAAAAAAAAAAAAATTAAAAAAAGCAGAACATTATGTATTTTGCAGAGAGGACCTTGGAAAGAAAGGGACTCATCTTGTGAAGTGATAAGAATCCACCCCAAAAATTTTGAAAACTGTACATGCAATAGGTTTGCCAACTACAATTAAAATTAAATTGTTTTGCTATTTATTTTTTGGTTTATTATGGTACAATTTCATGTTCATTCTTAATAATTTATTGTAGGAAATACAGATAACCTCACTATACAACAGTGACAATAGAGGATTTAGTGTTAAAAAAAGGGGCTCTTGTTTGTATGAGATCTATTCTGTGTGAACAATTCTATCAAGCTGTGCTGTGCTAAAAGTTATGGTCAGGTCCAATCCATATTCAAAGGAGTTTTAGAAGTAGTGAGCATACCGTGGATCTACTAAAGAAGTTTGGACTACCTTTATTCCTACTGTTACATGTACTCCTTCAGCAGCAACCAATTATGTCTTCACCTGAATTTCATTTGACTCATTCCAAAGAGAGCAAGGGCTCTCAGAAGAATTAACAAGAAAGGTTGAAAAAGAGTTAGAACAGTTGTCACCATGATCCCACCAGACATAAAAGATAGATATAAAAGAATAGTTCCATACAGTGCATTTTCAGAAAAGCTTTCAATAGGTTTTAAAATCTAGTCACAGAGTGACAGATCAAATATTTGTTACCAAGAAATTAGTTGCTTCAGTTTTACAGGTAATTTACCTCGACTCATCATACCTCTACTCATGGGAGGTGAGGGCAAGCAAACAACAACAACAAATAGCAATCCAGCAAGACTGTACCTTAACTAAATGAACCATAGCATCCTCAAAGAAAACCATGTCCATTCCAGAACCACGAACATTCTCATTGTATGTTTGTAAAAACTTATTTAAATGATTCCGTAGCTGACAAAATGAGGAAATTGGCTCATAGATTTTGGGAATATCTAAATTAACTTCCTCTGGTTTTTCACCTAGAACATAAAGCAAGTAACAAAACCTTAGCAGTTTAAATAATTGAAAAAGGCTGTCTTGGGGCTAAGTAAGTGAAGCTAATTAGAAGTCTCACCACACAGAAACAGCTTTATTATTAATAATATTATATATTAGATGTACCTGAGTACACCCTACCTACAAGGCATCAATGCAGAAAAGGCTGAAATATAATTCTGAATACATACTGAGAGAGTAAAGAGTGACCTTTAATGTGAAAATTTAAATCCACACAGAAACCATCATGTTGAGTTGAAAAATAAATGCAAAATGTATAAATAAATAAATGCCTTACTGGAAAGAGATTAAATGTACCTGCCCTATAATGTGCCTCTTAGCATGAAACTTCATCGAAATACAAAGTAGGAGGCCTAAAAGTTGATGTTTGAGCTATTTAATCTCAAGTTATTATGTTTTTATCTCAGGGATAAATATGTTGTGATTTTACAATCCAGAGATAATAGGCGTACATGTAAACGTATCACTAACCTGTGTGTAAGACTACTTCAAAGTGCAGTCAGATGTAATTTTTTATATTTAATAGCTCAGAAATCCAGGTCCTGCTCTTACACTTCCACCATAATAGGCAAGACTTTGTCCCATTATAAGGACAATTAAAATAGAATTCCATTTGTTATTCTGTTCACTTAAAGCCAAAACAAGAAGGGGGTTCTCAAGACTCTGACAAACATAAAGTGGACAAAACATACCCTTCCTACATGAGGGCCTCGTACATTGCATTTAGATGAAGTTTCATGCTAAAAGGCACATTACAGGGCAGGTACATTTAATCTGTCACCAGAAAGACAAGGCATTTTGAGAAATACATTCTTCATTTTGCATTTATGTTTCAACTCAACATGGTGGTTTCTGGGTGGATTTAAAATTTCACATTAAAGTAATTCTTTACCTTCTCAGTATTTATTTTTATTTATTTTCAATCTTCTCTACGTTGACATAGTTTAGCAGGATATTTACTTTCTCACACCAGTTTGCTTTTACTTCTATTTGATTCCTTCTAATCAACTATTTCCTATCCTTTACTCTCCTTTTTCTCACTGCCTTCTTACTACTTCAATTTTCCAAGAAGAGATACAGTCTTTTATTGCCTCCAGTATCCATCATTACAGTGATACCAGCACTGGTAAGTGCATCACCCAATGTCTTAAATAATTACCTCCTTAAACTCAAACAACTGTCTTCTGTTCTATTACATCAAATAATAAATACTCCTAGGTCATTTAGTAAAGTCAGTGGCACCATGCTTTTGTTTGAAAGATGTAAAGATATTGTCATAAGCCATATGGATTATTCAAGAGATATAACTAGCACTCAGGAAAATTTTAATAAGTAGTCATTTGTTATAAAATCATGTAACAGTTATTTCCTATGAAATATTGGATTAGCCCAGAGCTAGTACTTTTTTAAACAGGTTTCTAGGGCACGATAGCTACACTGCTATCCTTTAACTAGTACTGCAACCCCACCACTTCAAGTCGTTCATACCACACTTCTTTGATCACTATTTGGTAGTCTTGTCTATCTGCCACATAAATGTAACTGGACGTAAAGCTGTCTTATACAGACAACCTGGATATAAATACAGACTTAGAAATCCCATTAATACAAAGATGTGCCACAGCTGATAACACAGACTATGTTCAATGTCAATGGACAAAACAGAGACCCTTGATGCATAAACTTATTATACATTTTTTAAGACATATTTTTCTTAGCATCTATGATTATCGTATCCCTTCCCTATTCTTGTCATCTCCATGGTTATAAGAGTCCCTCTTTACCAGTTCTTGCAGGTGTATCTCTCAAGAAGTCAACGAAAAATGCATCTGTTTCATGATGCAGCACAGCTGTTGTCTCTTCAAATTCCTTCTCAATGAGTTTTGCCACAGCTGCATGAAACCAAATAACATCTTCTGCAGTTGTGAAACGATCGGCAATAACACATTTACATTCATGCTTCCATAGTTTTATCAGCACCTATATACAAAAAATATTTAAAAAAAAAAGGAAAAAAAAAAAAATTTTGCTTGAGTAAGATTTCCAACATTTCTATTGCTTTCATAGAATTGCAGAATTGGTCATGTTGGAAGAGACCACAGTGGACCATCTGGTCCAGTCTCCCTGCTCAAGCAGGGTCCTCCTTGAGCACATGGGAAAGGATTGCATCCAGATGGTTCTTGAATATCTACAGTGAGGAAGATTCCATAATTTCTCTGGGCAATCTCTTCCAGTGTGTACTCAGCCACAGAGTAAAGTCTTCCCCATATTCATATGGAACTTCATGAGCATCAGTTTCTGCCTCTTGTCCTATTGCTTGGCACCACCGAGAACCTGGTTCCATCCTTCTGACACCCTCCCTTTAGATATTTATATACATTAATGAGATCCCCTCTCAGTTGTCTCTTTCTAGGCTGAACAGGACCAGCTGCCTCAGCCTTTCCTCATAAGAGAGATGTTCCAGCCCTTAAATCATCTTTGTTGCACTCTGCTGGACCCAGTCCAGGAGCTCCATGTCTCTCTTTCACTGAAAAGCCCATTAGACTTGCAAAGAAGCTATACCAACTTAAAAGCTCTTCCGTATTTCTTTATTTAAAAATCATATTAACATTAGAAAAGAAACAATAGTATTTTGGAGGTTATTCAGAAGACATACCTTGAGCTTCTTATTCTGCCCAATTGCAATTTAAGTTTACAATCAGTTAGCAGTGCAAGTCTTAATCTAGCATTCTAAACTGAAGTGTATTTATCAATGAAGATTTTATTTCCCTAGCCCTAAAATCATTCCTACATCTGCTAAAACATGTTTATGTACTGATAAAACACTTTTTTAACAGGTTATTAAGTATAAGATGGGTGGAAATACTAGGTTCATGGCATGAGTAATTTTATGACAAACACAGATATCACTACTGATACTACAGTGAAAGTGGTTAGAGGGAACAAAAGAAGAAAAAATAAAACAAACAAAAAAAACCACAACAACCAAAAAAACAACAGAAAAGTATTTATATTATTTCTTCTCCAAATTCAATATACCTTTAAAGTCCTTCAGTTTGGTCATGGGATGGAGAAGGAAAACCTGACAGGTTCTTAATACTAGCAACACTGTTTCAATCCTATACTATTCCTATACAGTAGTAGAAAAAATTCCAAGTATTCCTGGAAGACCTTTTGTTTCAGCCTACAGCACTTTGTACAAATGAAACATACTGTGTCAAGTGTCAGAACTAAGTTGTAAATTTATACAGTCATATGTTGGGCAATTGTTTGTTATACTTCAAAATATATTAATTGAGACTATACCATCTTAGTCTTCTATATTTTTAACTTTTAAAATCCATTTTAAAATTTAAATTTTAAATGCAGTAGAATTCAGGAGCTTATTCAACAAGCAGGGATGTACATTAAACAAAAAGTGATTATATAACCCAAATGTGTAACAAATTTTCCATGATTGCCATAAACATTGTTTTTCCAGAACTTCATGTTTGAGAGCCCAAAAATCTAAATGGTTTTACCTTAAAACAAAAAAGAAAACATGTTTTTCTGAAAGAAAGACAGATTATAGTGGGAAAAAAAAAAAAAAAAAAAAAAAACCACTAAGATTTGTTACTACTTCTTCCTTTTAAACCATAAGACAGAAATCATTTTTAAGGAAGAAAACATTTTTAAGACAGATATGAAGTAGTGACTGAAAGTCTCAAGTCAATATCTGGGAGCCATATTGTTTAAAATTTTTATCAATATTTTAATCAATATCTATTTTCTTTGGATTAAAACAAGTTCTTTGGTTCTCAAAATTTTACCTATTCACTTCTTTCAAACAAACTAGCATTTGCCAGCAATAGAAAAAGTAGACAGAAGCAAAGTCTGTTGTGTCAAAATGATTCAGGTTTACTAGAGTTTTGAAACAAAGTTGTCATTTCAGTTAGTACTATAAAAACTGGACTAAAAAATCTTTGCCTCACAAAAACACCAAAATTACATTTTTTGAAAGCAAACTCAAACGTCAAGACAGACTTTATTCTCTTTCCTGCAGTAATTATACACTAATTATAGCAAAATCACTGATGTGCTGCACTTGCCTTTGGTTCATTGATCACTTCTGATGTAGCATTCAGCATTCCTTGCCAAATCCTGGAGAGGTCTCGAAGATTGAAGACATAATGAAACTTGGCTGGTGTGGGCAACATTTTTAGCTTGGTCATCTGCCACAGTCTGCGTGTCAACGGAACCAATTTAGCTACTGTTTTCTTCACATCATCTGAAAACCCCCGCTCACTACAGTAGTGCCCTTCTCCAATTACACCTGTGGAAAAAAAATATTGCCAATTTAAAAACACAGTAAGGCAATACCAAGAACAATTAACATCAGAAATTTTTCTTCCCTTTTTTTTTTTTTCAATTCCCAAAACCTTTTCAAATTTGTTGAAATGGCTTTCCAGTCTTTAGTCAAATCTTGATTCACCCGTTCTTAACACCATTCTGCCACTAGTTCACTGGTTATTTAGCTTTTATTTAACTGTACATTCATTTTTTTTTCTCCCAAAATAGCTCCTACAGACTTTGAATCCTTTTTCAGAAACAAATATAATCCTGTCCTTTGTCAAATTCTAGTAATTAGTCACTCATTTTTAGCACCAATAGCACCTGAGCAACTCTCCAGCATTGTCACTAAAACAATGATACTTTCATGTCATTCTTACTAACATTTAGCGTACCAATTGATTCAGAGATGTGACTAGACCTGAAAAGTTTACAGATTAATGAGGTTGCAGGTGGGGAGTGATTAGTGAATGAAAATGTGCTGGTAAATAAGTCAGAGGTGGATTAAGCCTCAATTTTAACCATAATGTTTATAAATAGAAGGGATAAAAAAAATCAACTATTATTTTCAAAAATGGGATGGATATAAAGCTAATTTCCCTTTACCAAAAATTTTGTCAATGGAAGAATTAGAAGGCAGGGTACAGTTGAACACAGAAAATTGTCTCTTCAGCCTCTGTGGAATGTCATTGCGACCTCCCCCAGGATGAATCATGGCAGCCAAGAACTGAATGTCCACAATGTTGGTAAATTCACCAGGTTTTTCCAGGTTATACAATCCTTTCTGCTCCATCAATTGCCTAACTATCTCATTAGTGACCTGTAAAATAACCAGGTTTTATATAACAGAATATTATACATACAACTAAATGAAATACAAAACATACTTATATACTTGACAGACCTAATAAAGAGTGTATTATTTTTTCACCCAAGCCCCTGCTTATTTGTTTCAGAATAAAAATGCATTGCTAGGAATACACACATTTGGATTGTCCTTTTCACTGGTAATATCTACTGACAAAAGTCCTGGAAGCAGCGGGGAATATCTAGTTCAGAACTAATCATTCATACTATAATTTACTCTCACTTGAATGCTTCATGATTTCCATTTATGTTGGAAATCCTTCTCCCTTTTAACACAAATTTTCCAGTGTGTTCTAATCAAGCCCAAAGTGATACATCTTCACACAGTGCATATGATACAAAATATTTTTATTAAATTTCCATCTGTAACAATAACAAGTGTGGTTTTCAATCTGCAAATCAGGTCCCTACATAGAATGTTAAATCGTTTTCCTTAGCCATAAATGAACACCCTGCTTTTCTGTGTGACCAGCTGAAACCACCCCACAGACAGTATATTCTACACCTATACTTCTGTAGAAATTCTAACATTAGTTTCCAAAGCAATACTCTTCAAAACAATCTTGCCAATGTAATAAAGATTACTTTCATTTTTTCCTAAAGCAAAGAAGACACTCCTTACCTCTCAGGTTTCACAGTATTCTAATTACTGTCCACAATGTCAATTTGCTGTCATAATTTGTATGCCAAGGTGCTTTTTCTTTTCAATTAAAAAATTAGTTTTGGTTAAAAAAATTATTAAAATTATATATGCATTATATAGTTTTAAGGAGTACTCAGACTGCTTCTTATAGTCAGCATATTTATTTTTAATTAATTCACAACAATGTAATGTAGATGGATTCTTTAAAATGACTCTTTAAAGATAAAATCCTACATATTCAATTTACCCTCTTCTGACTGATTGAGAAGCAAATTTTATGGTGTAGCAAGAAAAGAAAGAAAAGATATTTTTGTCTTCTTTTTTCTTCTTTTACAAACTGACCTGATCTCCCCATTCATTTATTATGGGCATGTTCACATCATCAATGAAGACTGTCATCTTTTTGCCTGCAGGTGGACCATAAGTTGTGCCCATGCGCTTATCCACATAACTTTCTATTGTACGCTGTTAAAAAGCAATTAGCAGCATAGTTACAAAGATCACTTGCTTTCATACATGATTAAATCATTTAAACATATTGATGATTCCGTTACATAGAATTTGGTGAAGTAAAGTTTAGACAAGACATCTACTGGAAGTAATTGCACTAGTTGAACTAGAATGTCTGAAATCCCAAGCTGTATAGCACTACACTGGTATTAAATACAACAAATCTCTAGAGAAGACAACCATGCCTTAGAGTTTCATGAATTTGAATACAGATAAAGCTTTTCTTTCATTTCTCATCAAAATTGATGGTTACTAGCAATAAAGATTAAATTAAAGATGTGATTCTGGGAGGCCTTTCCAGTAGGTATCAAGGTACTTCATAAAAATAAAAAGTGATAATTAAACTCATATATATAAATAGACTTGAAGAACTAATTTTGCCTAATAGTAGACTTCCCACTACTGTTCTTCTGATCATATTTCCATTCCTCTGTTCTTCTTAAGGTCCAGTTTTTGTTTACTCTATACCAAATGAAAGCTCACTTAACCATGAATAGTTATTCTTCAGTATAAACCTAAACATATGCATTCTTACACTGTGCCTAGGCTCCTGTCTTCTTACAGAAGTGGTATCAGTTAGATCAAGATTTTTAAAAGTCTGAGTAATAAAGCACACGTGTCATAACAAACAATGTTTGGGTTTAGATTGTCAGCAGAGACTTGACTGTTAGTCTTGCACATCTGTTTCAGATGTCTTGATCATTAGACTCTCACCTATCAACAATTAAATCTACATTTGTTATATAAAAATGCGTTACTTTTTGCTTATAGCCCAATCAATAGAAGGAAAAATACTATGGAAACTTAGACCAAAATTATATACTTTTATATTAAATATGTTAATAGTTCCTACTATACTATAGAGCCGGATGACAGGTGACATATCAAACTTATTGACAGCACTTCTGATTACAGTACAGACAGTGCTTTCACTTGGCATACCAGACTGCATTAAAAATATTTCCCATATATTATGCCAGCGGGTTAAAGACACTTGGAATAACTGAAATTAACTCAGTAGAAATCTGGACGGGCAGTATATTTTGGGATTTAAATATTCGTAGTTGTATTTAGAGAAGCTGCACTGCGTGTGTTACTTTTTAATGAGTAATTGAATTTACTGAAATTTAAATTGCAGACAGCATGCTTTCTGTGACAGATTGTTGTGGGTAGCACTTCTTTTACCCATGGCGTTTAGTGAAATCTGACAGCTCTTCCCAGTTGGTGAGAACTGATACATTTGACATAAAAACATTACATGTGATAAGGAAAATAATATGCATGGTGTTTTAATAGTCCAAGAACAGCTCAATAACTATGGAAGAAGTTGAAGGGAACATGCTTTTTTACACAAGTCTTGAATCATGTATTAAGACACTTAGACCATTTGAGCAGGTGTTTTTTTGTTGTTCAGAATCACTTTCAGAAGCATATTCCTGGCAAATTCTCAGAATCCAGTCACATTGTATTAGAAGATTAATGACTACTATACCTGGAAAATTAATGGGGTAGTTGCAGATGAAAAATTCAAAGTCTTAGCCACGTGTCTTTCAGGGTTATATTTTGACATAAAACTTTTGATGATAACAGTCTTTGCAGTTCCTTGCTCACCAATTAGTAGGACAGCCTAGACAAAGACAGCATTGAAGTAAGATGAAACACAAGAGCTGAGGGTCTTGGCAAAGACTCAGCAATCCCATTTAGCTTCTAAATTGAAAATAAACTAGTAAAATTATTTAAAGAGAGATCTCAACAAGGGTTCAGAAGCAAAATAGTTAATGTCTCATAGACTTTTGCAGGCCTGACAAATTAAAAATATTTGCAGTTAATGGTTGTGTCAGTCAGCCCAACCAAACAAGGAATGTTGATTATTTGAAAAAGTCTGTATTGTCCAGACTCAGTATCTGAAAGATTTCAATTACTTATGCAACACAGTATTGGTGAAGAAGAGGGTTGCATAACCTAAAGCTACATAAATTCTGTAACTGCACTGTGCTGGCAGTTTGTATCAGCAGACTGACATTAGACTGCTGCCCTGCGTGCTCCTCCTTGTCCAATAGATACATGAAAATTTGGTTCTGTTCTGATCTGATCTCAGTTGTAACTACAGTTATTTCCACTACAGAAACAATAGGTGTAGAAAGACAAGAAAAGTCTGGAAGCAGTGAGTATTCAAGAATTCAAGCATATTTATGTGAATGGAAAGAGCATTTTCACTTTTTAAAAAAAGTTCTTCCTTTTCAATAACATAATAATTCACGTCTAATTCAAAACCATTATCATGTGTACTGTTGGCACTATTTTGATGTGAAATACAGAAAAAGTACCTTGCCCTGTTTTGCAATGGTTTCAATAAGGAAATCCATTCTCACATTGTCAACGTTAGGCACAAGAATGGAGCTATACTCTGGCATACCACTACTGGGATATACATACTCCTCAACATGCGTATTCCAGTGCATCCATTTACCTAATAAGAAAGAAATTAGATTAATGTTTTAGAAATACAAGGCACCATCACTTCATTTTCCATTGAGTTGACTCATTGCTTCTGTCTCACATATAGCAATCCCACTCTATATACTCAGACCGAAATTACAGAATCATATAATCATAGAATCCCTCAAATTGCATCTAAGAGGCTTAATCCTCTTTCCTACATAAACTATGACAAAGACAAGTACTGTTTTTTGTTTTTTTTGATTTGACAATTCATCATCACAAAGTCCATGCGGCTCTCTGTAGCAATATATCCACATTCTGACTTCTCACTGGAAACAAGGAAAAAGCTTAATACAACGTTACCGGTAAAGTGTAGCTGTAAAACAAAAGCTGCTAAGGGACACAAAAGAAAGTAAGCTACAAAATACTTCTGAATTAATTCTTTAAAAGAGGCACAATTTAAAAATTACTTTTAAATTTTCTCCCATATGATCCAGCTGGTTTACTAACCATCAGATGCCACATAATAATCAAACATTGTATCTTCACTGCCTTCTGGGATACAGGGAAGATCAAGCTTTATTGTTGAATGGTTTCGAAGCCAGTATTCCATTTTGCATCTGTCCTCCAGTTCTAGCAATGCTCCTACACTCCACATGAGAGAGAAGACGTACAGCCTTTCCACATATTTGGGAGTCAATTCTCCGCCTTGCTCCTGAAGGATTAAGTTAGGTTTTACTTTCAATAGCCTAAAAATTCTACTTGATAATCATTAGTAACATCAGGTTAAAAGCCTTCAGTCATATTTAAATTTCCAGCTATCTTCAATGAACAAATAGAATCAATAAAAATTGATAGCAATCGACACAACAAAAAAAAAGAAAAAAAAAAAGAAAAAAAAAAGAAAAAGAAAATTGCTAAAGCATGCTGTATTCCAAGTCATCACAGAATCTTCTCTCTACAAAACTCCATGACTTAAATTTATCTCCAATAGATTAAGCAGATCTAAAAAATTTCACACTACTTACCTTAGGTGGGATAAGGCCCTGCAGAATATTGATGCTCTGCATAATCACAAAGGCTTCCAGCATCTCCGTCTTGCAATGCAAAGACTGAATGCTGAAGTGATATAAGTCTGGGAATGATGACGAATACAGCTGACGCAGAACTTCAGCTTCTTGAAAGGAACACCTTTTCAAAAATCCCTGTCACAAAGCAAGAAAATTTAGTTCCCACTGCAAGTCTCATTGAATTCCAGGAGAGAAATTGAAAAGGTTCAACAAGCGGGGAGAAATGGAGGGAGGTGAGGGGGTATGTCTCAGATTCTCTGCCTGTTGGGCAGGGTTTAGCTAACAGAAGGTCAAACCTTACCCAGGTATGCATAATTCCTACTGGATGTTGAAGATAGACACTGAAGAGAAAAAGCACTTCGTCTCAAAACTCAACAGGACAAAGACCTCAGCAACCTGCTCTAGTTGACTCAGCTTTGAGTGAGCTAGATTCAACTACAGCATCCCTAGAGGTCCCTTCATCCTCCACTATTTTGTGTTTCTATGATTCTTTTATATACTTTCTACTACCTTCATAATATTTTGAGATTTAACATTTTACTTTTAAAGTCAATAAATTCTGGGACTGGTCATAAATAGGTGTATATATACAAAAAACTTTCTAGAAACAGGTGGGTGGAAAACAAAGTGCTAAAGATCAATCAGCAAAAGTGCTTAAAACAGATATCCAGAACTTCACCAATTGTTAAAAAAATATTAGGAGTAAGTATAAAAGTTGATAAGATGTTTTTGCTGTGGAGAAGGTTGACAAGTAATGGATCAAATATCTTTGATCGCTTCACAAAATCTTCTTAAGAAGCACATTATACAAGAACAGTGATATGAAAAGTTTGAGATCTGTTTCACTGAACTTGGAAGTTGCACGTGTCATAAAAGCACATCCCAATAGGTAGCTATATTTAGTTGCTGAAAAATTATAAAGATTGAAAATCTAAGTATATAAAACAACTTCCTGAGTTATCAATACTTGGCTTTATTTATTTTTTTAAAAAGTTCTTCTGGTATATCAACAACTATATTATATTCAGTATCTGAGAATTACAGAACTCAAGAAAGAAAACTACATTTGATTTTATTACAAAATTAAGGAAATCCTCTACTGAGAAATGAAAGATTAACATCTACCGTAACCTACTGGAATACGTAGTATATTGCATTACAAAATAGATTTAAAGGGAAGTATACTGACAGAGTCATCAGGATATTTTATTTATGAAGTGAGACCAAATGAAAAAAAAAAAAAATGCTATTGGATCAAATTATAAGTAACTACAGGCTGCAATTTTATAACAATTTTTTTCAAAGGGGAAAGGAAGTTATGTTGGAAGGGTGGTGAAATGAATATAATTTGTTTCTGTTATCCAAAGACAAAAACAGACAAACAAGTTTGTTTTCCTTTAGACTCTTGCTACCACCAAAATAAGTTAAAAGCAAAAGGTTATAGATTAAGGGAAACTGCTTTCATGCAACACTTACTTCAACATAACTAAATGTAGTCTGCATAATCACTTGAAAGTGAGGAGATAACTCATGACTGATAACGCAAAATAAAATGTTTGTCTTTGTTTCTGCTGTCTTTGTGGATGAATTTATAGCACAGTTTAAGCTGAAACACTCAAAAAGCGGTTTTCTGCAAATTTGAGTAGAGGGAAAAATACAAGGAGGCAGAGCTGTGAGAACCTGAGTAGCGCCTATGTAGTGTTGTAAGCACAGAAAGAAATAACAAAAGTGGAATCTCAGGGCAGCCACTGTCCTAGATGCATAATTTACACTTTCACTTTCCCAAGTATCCGTATCAGTTTAAAAAAATATAAAGTCTCGCAGTAATATACACGAGGCATTTATGTTGACTGCATGTATTTGCACCGGTAAAAGTGAAGTTTTACCAGCCAAATTTTCAGGAAACATATTAAACACATTTTTTCACAGTGAGAATATAATTTTGGACTTGGCAAAGGAACTTCTCAAATGAATTAGTGATGATTCTCAAGTATTGCTAAGAGCTATGATGGAACAGACAGTTCCATGGGATTTAATATCATTCTAAAAGGGAAAAGCTCCAGGCACTACTAGGAAAGTGTAGTTACAACCATCTGCAGCAACCACTAGTGCTTCACAAACCACAAACCTCCATAGGCAACAAGTCACAGAACGCAGGTGCTTCTGACACAGGAAGGAGTCTCTGATGACAACCCCCACCTCTTTTCCCCTTTATTGGTTAAGGTTAAACTGACTTCTGATGCATTCCCTAGTGGGCCTTGTTGCTCTTCACTTATTTTCAGGGTGTTTGACCTGACCTGCCATTTCAAATCTGCACGTGGAAAAGAAACCTTGTCTCTGTTGCCAGAAATCACAAGTTTATAGCCTTCCTCATCCTGATAGTTTCTGTTCCAAATGCCATGACTTGGGCACACTTTCCCCAGAGAGGGTCCACTGTCTCCAGACCCCAAAAGAGGCCACTGCCTGGCACTCAAGGTTTGGACAGCAGTGTACTGTCTCTTTTGATTTATGTCTGTGTTGAAACCTCTAATACACTAAGGACAGTGGTTATAGGCAGAATCACAGACCATGGCCTGTGGCAAGTCAACTTTGTTTCCACTGCCAGACATACCAGGGATTTATGGACAAGGAATCAGGTTATAAACAAGCAAGCTATATAAACCTTACAAGCATGAGAATCTTTATGTGTTAAAAAAAATAAGAAAGGCAAGAATAACAGAGTTACCACTATGACATCTGAAAGCTAATATGAAGCCAACTGTATTTTCATAGGGCTAGTTAAGCAACACTAAGTAAGGATCAGTTGCATTTTCCACAGGTATTCTATTTGATTTGGAAAATGAAATGACAGAATGAGGTTGTGAAACATTAATTTAAAAAAAAATATTTTTAAAAACTTGTTAAAGTGATAACTGCTAGAAAGAAGGACAGTAAAATTTAGTCTGTTGGCTCATATAACCTATAAAGCTTTATTCTTTTGTGTCTGAAAAGTGGGGGGATAAATACACTGCAATAGCCTGGATGGTGGTCTAATTTTGTAAACAGGGAATTATTCCTATCTTAAAATTAAAGTTTAAAGGGCTTGGGATTATACTGAAGAAACTTATATTAACTTGGTTTCCAGGAGAAGTAATTAATTTTCTACATGGTCAGAGGAATCAGTGTCTTAGCCACATAGAAGAAAGTTGTCAGTTTTCCTACTCATGAGACAGTCTGTGTTTTATCAAAGCAAAATAATGTCAACAAAACATACTCAACAAGATGGACTAGACAAGAAAAAAATGTGAAGAAAATAAATTAATAATTCTTTTAATTCAGTTTTTTTAAAAAGTGTTAATCCTGAGGAGTCTACTGCACCAGTAAAGTTGTAAGGCAATATAGGGCTTAAGCATACAAATAAAAAATAAAAAATAGGAACTTTTTTTTTTTAAACTGGTATTGTCTCCATTGTTTTCTTAAAAGGTAAAAAACAGGCAAGTAAATGCTGAAAGCTTTGTTGAAAGATATTATTATGGAACATTAGGTAGATTCTTGGAAACTCATATTTCATCTTTACTGAGATTTTTGCTACATGGAAAAAAAGATAGTGTGCTCAAGTCACAAAATGTATCATTTACTATACCATTACCAGCATTCAATCAAGATTTGGACTGATTTTGACTGGTTTTTACAAGATTATATATAAAAGAAAAAGACTTTATAAATCACTCTGATCGCTCAATATGTTATATGCTGGTTTTGAACCCAAAACACACCTAAAACATGTTCTGCTGTTCTAAATTATTCATTCCATGCCAGAGAGACAGCAACTACTGCTGGGTTCTTTAGATATTTTGCTTCCAGAAATGTTAACAGACAACAAAGTAAGAACACCAAGTTAAAATTTACATACTTCAATGCTGCATTGACTTTATTTCTAGTTCTAAATCCCAACTGCAACTGATTTTAAGAAATATCAAGAGAACTTATATTTTCTTGAGGATTTAAAGATTCCTGAATCAACTTGTGTACTCTTTTTTTTTCCTTGTTTTGCAGCTGTCCTAGAGGCTGCCAGGTAGTTGGTATTTTGAGAATTGAGTTGTTCTTCAATTGCATGAAATACCATGAATTACAAATTTGCCTCAAAGTGAAACAGCCATGTTTTTTACAAGTCCACTGTGTTAACTATGTTACATATAAAAATTATTTACTCTTGTATAAGATCCCAGAAACATCGTATTTTACGTTCTTGCCTCTAAGTTTATACAGTGTAAAAACTATTTAATAGCAAAAGGCACAAAAATAGGAATAGGTCCTAGAGTGACAACTGTGAAGTGTTAAATAAGCAACCAGTAAAACTTTAAAAACATAAACAACCACTTAACTATTGTACCTCAAGGATAGGACTCCAGTTGAGAACTGATGAGCTCATGAATACCATCCCATTTCTTGAAACTGTTGCTGGAGAAGCATTATCAATATTATGAGGTTCAAAGATTATTTTGCAATTTGGTGCCATAGGTATCCGATCACCATTTGCTAGTGTTAGAGTTCTGTTGTCATCCAGGACAGAATTAAGGTTCTCAATCCAAATGGCATCAACTGGACCATCAAGAACTATCCAGATGTGGTCACCTATAATCCACAATAACAGAGAAAAAAGCCAATGGAGGAAATTCTAGTTTCTTTCAAGGGCCAGTTTCTTACCTCTACAAAGACATTTTGAACTCATTCTGAATTTATGCACAGAGCTAGAATCTCAGGTTTTAATACAATTACCATTTGTATCACTCAATTTCAATTAAGTACTTCATTTTGTCACCTATTGATAATAATTATCCTTTGTTCAGTATATAAAAGTGTCATCAGCATAAGTCACCAGTTTTTAATAGTCTGAAAGAGTTCTATGGATCCAGTCTTTAAGACAGTAATAAATTGGGTTTATTAAAAGTTACATAAAACCACATAAAGATGATAACAGCTATAGAAATATTTAAATTTAAACACCATTCATTTCCAAAGAGTTTGAATAAATGTAGAGAAATTAAATGAAAGGAGCACTTGAAACTCACTCTTTCAAACAGCATGCTCACTGTCGTAAGTGAAAGAGGTTCATTACGGGAAGATTCTTGTCATTTGTTCTGCTCATAAACTTGATCCAGCTCTCTTTTAAGATTTTCCTTGGGTTTCCATTTAGCAGCAGAAATGGATCTTAAAACCTTCCTCTGTTTCCTAGGAGTGTCTGGGTCTGTTCTACTCACCTCACTTGGATACTGAGCAACAGGCCCTGGCTGGAAGGAGATCCCACCTTGGCTTCTGGCTCCCCATCCCCAGGGCAGTCAGCCCTGGGCATTGCTAGACAACCCTTTAGTCAGAGATCTGCCTTCAGAGGTCTACGTCCAGATGGCTTAGAACATTGCCAGGTATGAGCCAGGGAGGTTCCATGCGATCAACTTTTTCTATTTAGAGACTTTTTACAGCTACAGTTCAGACATCTCAAGCATGAGATGGTGTGGAGTTTGATTCATAAAGAGACATTACAGCATTTTTGCAAAGAGTGAATCTGACAAATTCATATGAGTGTGCTAATTTACATTTCATCTTGAAATGAAAAATCAACAGTTAATGCTATGCTACATCCTCCAGGGTGCTACATTTCTAGACTTGAGACAAGCCCCAACAAAATTAAATTTAGAAGTATTTGCTATTTTAAAAGTATCTGTATTCTTGAAAACTAAGAATTTTTGTACAAAAATAGACAGTGCAACAAATTTTAGAATTTTCTTTTTCCCTTTAGTCCTTAAAGCCTAATGATAAGATCACATACGAATTTTCAGACAAAACAAGGAACACTCCATCTTGTATCAAACTACCAAGGTCACTCTTTTATTTAATGCAGCAACCTAAGAATATATGTCAGTATTATTTTAGGCAGAAATTGGTTGTCTAAATAGGATTATTTAGTCCCATTTGAGATAGATTATGATATATGCAGGGCTAGCTGATATGACACAACTGATGACACTCACTCCCCTTTAATATGGCAGCTGAAGAACAGATAGAAATCCTGACAGCGCCAAAATTTTTTTATAGTATACCAGCACTGGGGGAATTGACTGTTACCTTCTGCTTTTCTTCTATTCAAGGGCTTAATATTCAAAAGAGACAATCCAGCAAATTCAGTGAAATAGTATTTGTTACACTACACAGTTTGCACACAAAACATTTAGAATGGAGACTATACAAGGGACAAAAGTTCTTGCAGCAATTTTCCCACACTTCTATGTAAGTAAAGAAAAATTCTGCTAATGTGCTTTACAGAGACATCGTGCAGCTTGCTTTTTTCTTGTTTTATTTTGGAGGGAAGTGCTTTTCATTATACCTTTCTTGGCTCTTAAAGTTTTTCTCCAGAGCGTTGAAAATATTCCATCTGTCCAATCATTTGTTGCCACATCAAGACGTCCAAACATTTGCGGAGCAGTTATAGCTTTAGGATTCATTCTCATTTCACGATGTGGCTGTCCACAATCTATGAAGGCAGATCATCAGTTAGTTTTTGTATTTCTTTTCAGCAGAGAACTTTGACAAATTCTAAATCATTGCACCAAAACATATGCTTTAATATGCATTCACAATTATACGAAGTTGCATATTTACTTTGAAAACTTATCTCTTGCTATACATCAACATTTGTTAATTGGAGCCATCAAAACAAATCAAAACAAAGGAGTGAAACTTTTGAAAGTATAATTCATGTTTCATAGCTTCACTGGGAACAGAAGCGCAGCAATATAAAATTTATTCAAGGCTTAGTTTAATATTTTGAAGACTTATCAAACAATAGATCTTTAAAATCTTTGGTTTGGAAGCACATTTTTGAAACCAAATGACTACATACTAAACAGATGCTCCACGTGATTGATTGCTTTCTTTTACTTTGCCCCACTGTGCATTTGCATACGTCTTGGAGTAAGTAAAGTATATGATATTGGCATATCCCTCTGAATTCTCTTAGGCAGCTAAATTCTATTTAGTAATATCATGATCATATAACCTTTATTTTTTCTCCATTAATAACAGCTTAGAAATTCCTATGCCACACATGTTTAGAAAACCCAATATTAAAACTAGTCAGGAACCAGTAATACGATGTTGAAAGAAAGAGCTAAAAAAAAAAAGAAAAGACTAAATTCAAAATATCTTCATTATAGTCAGAGTTCGCTAACATACAAGATACGAAAAATCATGTAGTTCAACATTTCATGAGGCTGTGTGAGAATATCAGTTTTGAGAAAAGTATTGTGGTGGCTTTATCTTGGTAGTAGTTCATATATCAGTGCTAGAAAAAAAGCATAGAAAAGTAGTATAATGCAACTATCTGTTCTTTCTCCTTTTTTTCCTAAATGGAACAGTTATTTACACTGAAATATAGAGATTGCAGTGTTTCATAAGCACAGTACAGTACTGCATGTATTGCTGAACTATTTTTTACAGCAGCTATCCACTTCCGGAAAATTGTATAAGCAGCTTGTGAAATGGGGTAACACAAACTTACCTCAAAAGAGATGTATTTCTCAGCCTACCCCCTCCCCCCCAGGCTATGACCTTTTAGTTTAATAAGATCAAACAGACATTCTTTCATATTTTTGTTTAGAAATACAGAGAACAAAAAAAAACACACACTCCTCAAGCCACCAGCCAGGGCACAAAATTAATACCCTGCCTTAACGAGGAACTATTTCCTAGAAGCAACAAATGATAGAAGTAATATTTCATACTGCAGACAAAGACCCTCTCTTGTGAACTGTGTTCAAAAAGAACTAAATATGTATAATCTCTTCTCTGGGTGACCAGTGACAGGGAATGGCCTGAGGTTGTGTCAGGGGACATTTAGGTTGGATATTAGAAAAAGGTTCTTCACGCAGAGGGTGTTTGGGTACTGGAACAGACTCCCCAGGGCAGTGGTCACAGCACCAAGCCTGACAGAGTTCAAGAAGCATTTGGACAACACTCTCAGGCACATGGTGTGACTCTTGGGAATGGTCCTGAGCAAGGCCAAGAGCTGGACTCAAAGATCCTTGTGCATTCCTTCCGACTCAGAGTATTCTCTGATTAGGGAAAGGTTTCAGCATTACCTCAGCCAAACCCAGGAGCTGCTTTAATCACTTGTCTGAGCTTCCTACCTGGGCAGTTCTTCTCTTGCTCAACGTTTATAGAAAAAGAACTTCTGATGTAAGTATCATAACATGGAAAATAGGACATGAACTATATGACTTTCAATGTCAGACATTTCTAAGCTTTTAAAAGGTACTATTACAATAATTAATATCTCAACACACAAATTGATTCTTCCAGTAATATTTTCTCACAGTGAAGCAATTGAGGTTTTCTGTGAAGAAACAAAGTGGTTTAAAGTTTAAAACATTACAGTTCAATAACAGTTTACAAGACACATACTCACATACCTGTCATTGCTTTCATTAAAGTGTGGATACAAGTAGTTTTTCCTGCACCACTAGGTCCTAGTGTCATCAAGCCATGCCTTACTTTCTGGGTTTCAAAAAGCTGTATAACTTTCAGTTTCCAAGGAGGATGACAAACTAGTCCAGCTTCTTCCACCTAGAGACAGTGACAGAAAACCAAAATGCTATTATTTTAGTGGACAAGATATTTTGATGCTTTAACAAAAATATATATCTTCAGCAGATTCTACAATCTTTGTAAAGGCTTTGTGTATATTAAAAAAAAATGTTGGAAAAAGAAGATATATTTGGTACTCAAATATTTATTCAGAAAAAATAAGATAAACCATCCTTTTCTCAGCCCTTCTTAGGGCTAAAAAATCATTTCAAGAAAAAGCCAAGGATTTTAGAAACACTTTTGCTAGTAATGTCTTTCATTGTAACACAGGATTTTCCACTTGCTTTTCCATTTACTTCTCAGAAGAGCTGCCTTTTTATGATGGTGATGATGACTTGTGTTTCTAAATGTTAAAAATAACCAAAAATTTTTCTGTAAAACAGCATTAAATATTTCTTAGTATACAGACAGATCTTTGAGTAACTTCTTATAATATTCTTCCAAGAAAAACGATTATTTTTTTAGAATTAAATATCATACGCTTAACATCTTTCAGTTTGGAACTGGTAAAGATCTTCCAATAATGGTATTGCTTTTGTTTGTGAAAGTTCACATCTGCTTGATGTGAAACAAAAAGTATTTAGCCAGTAGAGAAAACCTGTAACTTCATCCTAAGGATTTATAGCACACTATGTTTTTGACAGTCAAAAAATTTCTAAAACTTCAAGATCATGTTATAAAGGTGAATCTCTCAAAATAACAATCCTATAACAATTCAAATATAATTTCTGTTCAACAAATATCTCAGAAAACTATTATCACTAAAAAGAGGACCAATTTTTTACTGATAAGATAAAACTTAGCTTTTGCAATTAGGCACATACTCAGTTAGAACCATCAAACTGGCACTACCACTTGCTATATCACTTGACTGATGAAGCTCATACCAGTTCAACATATTTATCTCTCTTTGCAAGGAAGCCAAGGCAGAACCAGATGAATACAGGAACAGCAACAAGGAAGTCTATGCTGTCCCCAGCTTCTCATCACCATGAAGAGCACCAACATGGAAGTAATGGAGTTTGCAAAACAATGAAAAGATCATATGCTCCATTTTCAAGGATACACAATAAAACTCTGTTATCTTTTATATCTTAAAAACTCTCACAGCTGACACCAAACCAGACAAGTTACCTTTTCTTTCCATTATGGACCATAGCCTTGTGATTTGTTTTCAGTCAACATATATACAGTAATATATCCAAAATCTGATACGACAGAATGTATCTGATTTCATTCACAGATAAAATAAGATGGTCATGTTAGCTATTTCTTCACTCTAATACAATGCCATCAGTGGAGACTTCTTAAAAATTTCTAAAACTTATTAATTTTATAATAATCTTGTGGAGTAGGTATTTCCTTTACCAATAAAAAAAAGTATAGTCACAAGCAGATTTGGCATGTTCTCAAAATGTAATATGTAGTGGGTGTGGTTGGGATGGAGTCGATTTTCTTCAGAGTAGCCCATATGGGGCCATGTTTTCGATTTGTCAACAAAAGTGTTGATAACATCAGTGTTTTGGCTATTGCTTAACTGTGTTTCACAGCATCAAGGCTGCCTTTGTTTCTCACTCTGCCCCCTCCACAAGAATGCTGGTGATGTGCAAGAGGTTGGGAGGGAACACAGCTAGGACAGTTGACTGACAGAAGTGATACTCTGCACCATAGAATGATAGAACAGCCTGGGTTGGAAAGAATCTTTAAAGGTCATCTAGCCCAATGCCCCTGAAGTTGTAGCATCATGATCAGTAATAAAACCAGCTGCAAGTCTCTCCAAAGTAGCCATTACTCAGAGATTGGCTGAAAATCAGTCTGCTGGTGGTCAGTAACTGCTTTTGCATCACTTATTTCTACTTCTTTTTCTTCATTTATTAAACTGCTTTGATCTAAGCCCACGAACTTTTTTTCAGTCTCTTCTCCCCTTCTGAATCTCTCCCCCAATCTGCTGGGGAAAGTGAGAAAGTGATTGGCTGTTGGCTTAGTTGCCAGATATAAATATATCTATATTAGATATATTGATCTAATATAGCTTTATATATATATAAAATAATATTTATATTATACATCTAATCTATCTATTAGTTATATATTACATATATTTAAAATATATCTATTATATAGGTGTATAAATTATATCCTCAAGTTGGTCCTATTGAAATGCTACAAACATCTAGTGGAAAATTAAATAGAAGTGTCATTTTAAGTAAATATTTTCTCAAGTTCATGATCTAATTGTTAGACTTTATAAAAATGTTTAATCCTGGGTCACATGAGACAAACATATATATACATTTTTCAAACAGGGCCCCGCAAATGACTCACAAGAAAACACAGAACACCACAATCACAATTCAGTGACCTCCTGAAGGATAAGCCTGATAATAATATGTCAATAGTAAAGATTTATGGAAAAGCTCATTGTTCTTCTAAATAGTAAAAAATAATATTACCAGCTGGATAGATTCAATAACAATAATTTCCTTAGATGTCACATCATAATAGTTATGCCACAGCAGCATAGATCAAGAGAAACATCACCTGTTTGTCAATGGCAGCTTCAAGTTCAGGATAGCCAACTTTATCAAGCTGGATATCTGGAAACAGATCTTCAATTAGACTCAGGAATAAGGGTTCATCTTCATCAATCTAGTGAAAATCGGGGAAAACAAAAAGCCACACAGATTAAAACCTATTTTATTTATTCTATCATCTTTAAAAAAAAAAAAAAATCTCCCCCAACTCCCATAGGTCTAAAGAAATATTTGAGAGCATAAGGAACCAAGTATGGTAATCGTCTAGGTACTAAACACTAGCAGGACACAGCGGAAAGAGATCACATGATGTTTCCATTAATCAAAATAAACCACTCACATACAGACTGAATTTCTTAAGTAGATTTTAGCAATAGCATCCTTTGTCTAAGGTATAAAAAAGATAATAAAGGAGATGAAGTATCATAGCAACAGAAGAGGGTTTGTTAGCTATTTAGACAGGTGAGATGGCACTCGCTACTGTGAATAACTGACTGTTTTAAAAGAATGACTAAATACTTAAGGTAAAAGTTTCTAAAGGTACTATACAGACATATATTTTGTCAATTATTTATAAAGGTAGAATGGGAAATATGGAAAAAAATTCTGAACAATTCAAGGTTCAACCCGAGTAGAAAGCCAAGCAATACACAGCCCCTCATTCACTCACTCCTCAGCCCCATACAGGGTACTATGAATAAAATCATCTCTATCCCAGCCAAAACATTCCATTGGGACAATGAAACATTTCCAAGCTAGCTTCAGTGTAAAGGTCACATCCAATCTTCTAGTGATCAGGTAGCTCTGAAGTGCAGTTTAATAATTCATCAGTCCCTCAGAACTTACTAGTTTAGACAGGTTCATATCTCTCAGCACGCGCATGACAATGGTATATTCAGTATCTGTGGGATTTGCTCTTTTTGCTGCTCCTAATGTACGTAGCACAGACAGTATATTCCTCAAGCCAAAATCATAATGCACCTAGAAGACATGTGAAGTTTGAGAAAATCTTCCCCAGGTTAACAGGGATGAAACTATCTTTATTTACTATTAAAGACAAAGATATAGATGAGAAGTGGTACATGGTGTTCAAATGCCTCCAAAAATCCAGTGTTTGTCTGTATGGCTGTGACTTTACTCTGCACCTCTGCTACAATCTACTAAACTGTAATGTATGACAGAAAAAAGAAATGTAATCATAAGTCTTTGAACCAATGCGAGGTCCTCAAGGACAATCAAGAAATACTCCATCAGTGTCATTTCGGATTCTCTGTGGTCCTTGAAAAATTACTTTGAGAAACATCTAAACAAGTACAGAGAGCACAAACCAAACATTTCTCAATCCATTCTATAGGACCAATTAGTATATAAGCCCTTTGTCTCAATCATCACCATTCATGGAAGCTAGATTGTAATAATAAGCAGTATTCTGAATGACATTCCCATTTGTGGTGGTTTAGTTTTCTTGGTTTTGGTTTAGGCCTTCCTTGGTAACAGTGTTATAACTAAGGAAGTATTCCACACCATTCCTTCACGTAATCAGGTGTATATAAAGACAGGAGGAAAGTTTCCTCTCTC